>CM053758.1:8535038-8603537 GCA_028658305.1 Pachyuromys duprasi
CTCCTCCCCGCCCCCTCCAAGTCCACCAACAGGGGAGGACCTCCTCCCCTTCCATCCAACCCCAGCTTATCCTGTCTCCTCAGGGCTGGCTGCAAAGTCCTCCCCTGGGATCTAGCCAGTCTGTCACTCCCTGGCTTGTATGGGGGAGGGTCAAAGAGTCAGCCATCAAGATCATGACTGAAACAGTCCCTGTTTCCCTCACTAGGGTCTTCAGTCCTACACTGAGCTATCATGGGCCCCATCTGTGCCGGGGTTCCAGGCCACATCCACACAAAGCCATCTTAATTTTAAAAAATGCCTCCATAGGGTGGTCTATAGGCAGTAAACCTGCAGGGCGTTTTCATAATTAGTGATTGTTGAGAGAGGGCCCAGCCCATTGTAGGGGAAGATATGCATAGGCTGCTCATTCTGGGTTTTATAAGAAAGCAGGGTGAGCAAGCCAGTAAGAAGCACTGCTCAATGGTCTCTGCATCAGCTTCTACATTCAGATTTCTGTCTTGAATTCCTGCCCTGATTTCCTTAAATGATGGATGTAATATGGAAGTGTAAGTGTAATGTTCCTCCCAAGTTGCTTTTGGTGAAGATTAAATCACTGAGTTACAGGATATTTAGGAATCAGTCTTGGGGGCTACTTTTCACAAAATACTGAAATGTCATCAAGATCTATATAGTGACACAAAGAAGGCACAGTTGTTAGGTATATAAACAACAATTTTATCATTTAATTTGAAGAACAGATGCACAGCAGGAAAATCATATCCTGTTGTATGATCCAGAAAAAATATCTCCTATGATTAACAAGGTCTCATATCCCAATGATAAGAGAGCTGCTATGGTTTTATTGAATGGAGGGTATGGGCACCTGCATTTGCATTCTAAACATTTCTGTTGGTGTCCACAGATTAGTGTAGTTGTTTGTGCTGCTGTAGCTGATACAATCTGCCTCCGTGCTGGCCATCTTACATTTGGGGTTCTTTGCTGATGAAGAGAGTTATAATTATTTAGGCTGCTGGGATTCAGTGGATTGTTTTTTTTTTTGTGGTGAGAATGGCAAGAGGGATAGCATGTTTTGAAAAACTCAAAGTAAATTAAAAATAAATACATGCCAGGTGCAGTGACACACACCTGTAATCCCAGTACTTGGGGAGGCAGAGGCAGGCAGATCACTGTGAGTTTGAGGCCAGTCTTGTCTACAAAGTGAGTCTAGGACAACCAAGGCTAACCAGAGGAACCTTGTTTCAAAAAACCAAAAACCAAACCCAAACAATACAAAAACAACAAAAACCACAAAAGCCAAAAACCAAACCATACCTTAGGTCGCCTAATGAGTGTTCTGAGTGTAACAGACTTGAAACTTGTAGAGCACAGATAGTGCCTACAGGTGAAGGTACAGGAACAGGCCGGGATGGAGCAGGACACAGCCACTCAAGCAAGCCTGGAAATAGCTGATAAATGGTTTTTCAGGGAACATAAGGGGTCTTTCTCACCAAAGGAAGCAGTTACTTCAGGGAGTAGCCTAGAGGATGGGAGCACAACTTTGCCATTGTATCTACACACAGAGACTTAACATCTAGTTCATTTACAGTTAGATAAAATATCTAAATCATACGAAACAAGGCAACTCAGTTTGTTGAGGGCACATAAAAAGACAATCCTCAAAGATTTAATACAAAAGGAGTGTGAATGCATAAAAATGTTAAGATTCAAGAGGAATCAGAGAAATGCACAGTAAAACTCCAGGAGATGCCATCCAAGGTCAATTAGAAAAGAGATGACAAACACAGATATGGGCATGCACAGGGGGAAAAAAAGCACTATACATGGATGGCGGGGATGTGAAGTATTACAGCCTCTTTGGATGTCAGCATGGATGGTCCTCCCAAAGCTCATAGTGCAAGTATACCATTCCAAAGACTGTAACATATTGAAGAGATACTGGCCCCTCAATGCTGATTGTAATACTGTCTGTAGTACATGAGGGAACCAAGTTTGGGGTCTGAAAGCATTGTTATGGGTGAGGAAAATGTAATATATGTAAAGAGGGAAATATTTTTAGCCATAAAGAAAATGAAGTTATGTTATTTACAAGAATCTCCATTCAACTCAGTCCTTTTGAGATGGCTCAGCAGGTAAGAACACTTGCTGATCATGCAGACTCTCTAGACTGAGTTCCTAGCACCCTCGTGGTGACTTTCAGTCTTATGTAATTAAAAAACCAGAGTTCTGATGCTCTTTTTTACTCTGTGTGCACTGCATACATGTGTTTCCAAGGACCATATATAGAGGACACACACATAATATAAATAAAATGTTAAATGAATGTATTCTAAAGTGGATACAACTTGAGATAAACATATTAATGTGATTAAACCTATCTCAGAAAAATAGTCATCCTGATATGTTTTTTTCCTCATATGCAGATCCTAGATTGTATATAATGAAAGCCTGTGTTTCATCTTATGAAATAACAGGAAGAGCTCTGCCCCTAAATAATGATGATTAATAGCTAGGGTGAGAGGTTTGAAGTTTGAGGAACTATTGTAACAGCTCAAATGTGTTCATTTTACAGTATAAATTTTGGAAAAGGTACCATGTTCGTTGACTAGTACAAAAAATAAAAGTTAAGGGCTGCTCCATTTTCTGGGACTGGCAATGATCAGATAGATGGTGGCTGTCCTCTGGCTTTCCTGGGTGATAGCAGATCTCTGGGGATACAGGGAGAACTGGGAGTCTCTGATGGCTGCTTGTCTCTAGGATTGCAGGTAGGGATGGGCACCAGGATATGGGACATGCCAGATGCTGTTGTCTCTGCTGTTCCCTGATGGTTGTTGCTGCTTTCAGATGGCAGGGGTTCCCCATGGTTGCTGGTCTATTATGCAGGTGGAGATGTTGCACAAATGATGATGTTTGGAGCACACTTCATTTCCCCAGTGGTTTCTGGTCCCTGGAAATGGAGCATACTGAAGGAGGTTGGGCATGGATGGCCCTAGGCAGACTATGCCAGCAGGCCTCTACAGCTGGGCTCTAGCAGGGCAGTAGCCCCTGGCCCAACTAAGAGGAACATTTGAAAGTGGCAATGTAACATGCACCATAACAACCCAGGTGCTATTCATCCAAACAGCTTTTTACAAGAGAAATGAACAAATGAACATCAGACTTGTTTAACCTACTGTTATAGGACAGTAAACTTAACAACCCCTGAGAGGTGCAAGTTGTCAATTAAGTCTTTCTGTAAGGTAGCAAGGTGAGGGTAGAGGACCAAAAGCTTTTCTCTGGGCCATTTATCTTGGTGCCCATTCATACAAAGCTAGGGTTAGACAGTCAAGAACACCAGGCTCAAATCTGAAACAAGCACTTCCTATAAGGACCTCAGAGAGCCAGCCCCAGGGCAAAGTGATACTCTGTGCCTTCTGGGACATGGAAGGCTATGTGGCTGAAGAGCACTATACAAAGTCTATACAAAGTGGTTGTACACAGAGACTGAGAACTATCTCTAGGAAGACGATCTTCCCCAAGACAGGGATGTATTCCTTTCAGAAACTTCTGAAATGCATAGGTAGGATGTTTCTTGGCAGTAATCTCTAAGTGGGTGATTCTATTTAGTGATATTAAAAGCTATAGGAAAGTACACACTAAGGAATACTAGCCAGTCACTCTGGTTTAATGCTGTATGTCTCTCCTCTGTTTGGCAGAGAGGCCTTTGGATTTCTTCGGATGCTTTGTCTTCTGGTGAATAAAGTATTCCAAGACCACAGCCTTGTGCTGCAGATGGCTCGCATAGTCTTTTTGGCTCAAGTCGGGTATGCTCTTCTTCAGGAAGGTCAGTACAAAGGCCTCAGCCTGCTGTGTTCTAAGCTCCTGCTCACAGACATGATGGTGTGGTTCACAGTTCTGTTCTCAGACTTTGTATCCCCTTATAACCCATTCCTGAGAGCTGCTATCCTTGCTGATCCATTTTTCTATCCACTGAAGCGCACAAATCTCTTCTCTGCCAAGTGTTTGCTTTACACAACTGCCAGGATGTAAAAGAAATGTGCATATGCTAATTGTGACACTGTGCCATACTGTAGCTACATCAAATACTGACTTTCTGTCCTGCTTCTTTGATATTACTCTACTGAGGAGTCTAAATCCTTTGTAAGGCAAGACTTCTCTAATTCTGTGGGGAAAGAAGCTTGAGAGATGGATGATAAAGGTTATTTAATCAGTCATAAACACATGGCCAGCTTAATGTGGAAAAGAGCTGAAGTTGGTAGAGAAGTGAACTGTTCCAGCACTGAGGAAAACTGTCTAGTGGTTCCAGGAAGGTCAAATTCTTTAAGGAGGAATTCTGAGAGCGAGAATCAGTCCTTCTTCCTTGCTTTTTAGCCCTGTGAACTCTGTGGGTCTGCTCTTGGAGAGGTCTGCACCAGCCCCACTTGCAGGCAAAAAATATGGTGTGTATCTTGGGTGCTAGTCAGTTTCAACAACAGGACCCAGCAATGTCAAATTACATAGATTCCTAGGGCAGATTGCGTGAAACTACTTCTGAGTGGCATCCAGTTCTGAAGACACTCTAGCTTCACCACCTCTCAAGTTGGGGCAGCAACAGTCTATTCCTCACTGGGCAATAGCTACCTTAGTTAGCTAACCCTCTTTCCTGAGGACCTACCTCTTGGTCTGGCCATTTTCTGGGCTCTTTTTGCACCATCCAGACAGCAAAGACAAGTCTGAAGCTAACTGCTAGCTTTAGGTTAATGTATCAATAATGCCTGATACCTTCTCTGTGCTAAAGGAAGGGAGTGAAAATAGAGAAAACACAATCTTTGAAGTAGTTCAAAGTAGGGGTGGCTAAATAATCCATCACTGATATCAGGGCAATTTAGTTCTTTTAAGTATATATATGGTCTTTCTTTCACGGGGAAGAAAAATTAATTGCACTTATTCAGAGAAGGAAGAATGGGTTTGTAAGAAAAAGCAAACTTTCTTGGATGATCCTTTTACTCTGTAGTATTGGAGGATTAAATTAATTGGGGTTTAATGCATATCAGGCAAGTGCTTCACCATGGATCCATAGCCTCAGTCTTCTTGGATTCTGGTAATTTAAATTTATTAATTTTTTTAAAGACAAGGTTTCACTTTGTATTGTAGGTTGGCTTTGAACTCGCTATGTATCTCACAGTCCTCACAGGCCTCAAACCCACTACAGTCCTGTCTCAGGCTTTTAAGAGCTTGTTGCTGGGATTATACACATACACTACCATGCCTATTTTAGATATTTTTTACTCTTCCCTCTGGCTAGGTTTGTCCTAGAAATTCCCAGGATTTGGTTTAAAGAGAACACTCCTCAAGGGTTCAAGGGCACCACAAGAAAATTTACATAATCAACTAATCTGGGCCCATAGGGACTCATAGAGACTGAACCACCAACCAGAGAAAGTGCGTGGGTCATACTGAGGCCTTCTGTATATATGCTACAGATGTGCAGTTTGGTCTACATGTGGGACCCCTAACAGTAGGGGAAGGGGCTGTCTCCAACTCTGTTGTCTGCCTTTGGATCCATTTCCCGTAACTAGGCTTCATTGTCTAGCCATAATGGGAGATGCTACTGCAACTTAATATGCCAAGGGGTGTTGTTATCCATGAGAGGCCTCCTCTTTTCTGAGGAGAAAGGAAGGAGGTCATGGGGGGTAGAGGAGGTAAGAGGGAGGGACTGGGACAGGAAGAGAGAATGGAAGCTGAGATCAAGATGGAAATAATTAATGAAAAAAAACAGCACTCCTAAAAGCTTATCACGTTAAAGAATCACTGAGATCTTACTAAATCATCAGGTCTTTTTTCTTTTTTTGTTTCTTTTTTTAAAATTACAATTTATTCACTTTGTATCTCAGCTGTAGCCCCCCTCGTTCCCTCCCTCTTCTCTTCCCATGCTCCTCTCCCAGTCCTCTGATAGGGGAGGTCCTTCTTCCCTTCCATCTGACTGTAGACTATCAGGTCTCATCTGGATTGGCTGCACTGTCTTCCTCTATGGCCTGGTAAGGCTGCCTGCCCCCTCCCCCAATCTGGGGGAGGTGATCAAAGAGCCAGCTACTGAGTTCATGTCAGAGACAACCCCTGTTCCCCTTACTAGGGAACCCACTTGGAGACTGAGCTGCCATGGGCTCCACCAAGGACCATGCATGGAGCTCTTGGTTGTTATTCCAGACTCTGCATGTTCAAAATATTCCTCACTGGATCATATTTAGAGTCATTTTGATCTAACACACACAAGTTATAATTATGTTTGGGCAGTTGCTCAGTAAGTCTAGTGAAAGGCACTAAAAGTGAGGTGATATTAACAGTTAGGATATATATGGTTGCAAGACGAAATTTTGCTGACTACAAGAGGTTTAAAAACAGTTTTTTCACATTGTAGAATCTATAAAATTGACATGCATCCTGACAGATAAAATACTGTAGTCTTTTCCCAAATTCATTATTATGATGATGCCCAAACCTTTTTAAACCTCCATGCTCCTGTTTCTTATTTGTTTACAGAAAATCATCATGGTGGCACTGGAGGACAGACTACAGGAGTAAATGGGAGAAGAAAGGGCAAATGCCCAGAAAATGTAGTTCACACAACACCTTATGCATTTCCTCTCTTAGCTGGGTATAGTTGATCCTATCACTTGAGAGGCAGTGGCCAGCCTGGTTTACATAGTGAGTTCCAGGCCAGTCAGGACTACATAGGTGACCTTATCTCAAAAGCAACAATTACAAATGAGAAACCCATCTCTGTTCTCTTGTGCTTCTCTGAGTATTTGTTTGAGCAAACAAACCAAGGTAGTTACCAGTTTTATACACAGAATCTAGCTCTTCCTTGAACTGAACATTGAGATTGTACTTTGTTTATTGAGAAAAATGTGCTGTCTGGAACCTCAAGAATAACCTACGTCGTTTTACTGACCCCAGATGCCTAGCATCAGAGATGAAGGTCTTTCTGCAATGGTATACATGCAACAGCTATGAAAACTCATTGCTTGCCAAGCAGTTGATTTAAAATGATGCATATATACACGTATGTGTGTATATACGTATATATTATATATATATATTTTATATATGTCATTAATCTTCCAAAGCAATTTTAAGCGGTAGTTATTCCTAGTTAGGCACATAATAAAGTCGAAGTTGAAATATGCTAAGGCACTTGATCTTTGATTAAAGGGCATGAGAGAGGTGTAAATCATAAGATTTGAGGCTTCATCTTTACCATATCCTTTCTCTCCTCTAATACTGCCCCAGCGCTTGCTTCCCCTTCCTGGCATATCTCTTTTCTGTTCAAATACCAATACACATCAGCAGATTTTTACAGGGGCTAGGGTGAAAAGCCAGCTAGTAGAGGGAAGCAGTTACCAGGCAGGTAGTGGCTAGGTCTGGCCAAGGCCTTGGATCCACCTCTTCTAGTTCCTGTAAGAGGACCCTGGGGAGAACACAGGCTCAATCCTGACATCTATCCCTAGCTTATAGAGTCTGCAGATTCACACTCTGGGCCTTAGTTTCTCTTGTGTATTGTGAGCCAATTCCCTTAAGTTTTCATGGGATTCTGTTGTGACTGGTATCCCTGATTCATTTCACAAACCAGCTTCCATTTCCTGTCTCTGTATACCCTCATTCTGGCCCAATTCGTGTTTCTTATGTCGGGCCGCTTCCGGAATGCTCTGATGACGTCTGCTTCATGCTTCACACAGTTTTTGCCTTTCTTCACTTTGTTCAGTGGCTTTCACCCACCAGGACTCTTTCTTTTTTAAATTCTCCATTGTGCCCGAGAAACAACGTCTTTATACACAGTACACACTTACTCCAGCCCTTGTCAACAGACTGTGACCACATTTAGGATATGGTACCCCCTGTGACGCCATCCATGTGTGCCTTTCTCTGGCAGCACATGCGCCTTGTGGGAGCTCGGCGGCTGAAAGGCCCGCGCTGTGGCGGGTGGAGTCTGTTTTTTTGTGCCTCTTGAGTTTGTGAATTTATCTGGCTGGAACAGTCGGGTTGTCAGTCAGGATTAATGAATTATATAGGTAGGAGAATTGGCATAGAGAGGAAGCTAAGGAGGGCACAAGTGGGCCTGGATATTGGAGGTAATGGCTGTAGTGAGGTCTTAGGATTACTTTTCCTTTTTTTTTTTAACCTCTCCCTCCTAGGGACTGGGTGGCCCTGTGTGGCCTATAATTCACTCCTGATATTACTAGTCGTATCTCATAACGGTAGCCGGAGATTTAGTGGGTTTATTTTTTGGGGGGGGGTTGTTGTGTTTTTTTTTGGTTGTTGTTCATTTATTTATTGCTAGTAAGTACTTTTATGACCCTCATTTAAGTTGTTTTATGATCTCGTTTTAACGTATGAGTTAAAAAAAGTAGGAGTAGCTGGTGTCAGGAGCAAGAAGGTAGGTATGCTTAGTTATTATAACAAAAGTTATATTTTATTTTGTTGGTGGTTATTACACAATGTTTACACCCTAAATTCCTAACTACAGTCCTAAGACTAGCTCTTCAAGGTTCCTCACCTGTATGACTTATCTTAGCTGAAGTTCAGGTCCAGTCTCTAACAGAAGTCTTTGAGTGGAGGGTCAGGATCCAAGGGAAGACTCTCCAGATGTGCAGAGCAGAGAACATTGCTCTGGGTTCTAAGACAGTCAGTCTGGTTATCCTGATTGAGTGATATCACTGGGTTCTGGTTATCAGGTGCAGCCTTGGGTGTAGCAGATTCCCTGATTAAGCTATTCTTACATGTTGAATAGGCTTTTTGTTTTGTTTTTTCCTATGCTCATTACTGCTAGCTTTGATGGTGTCAGAATGTTTAAGGTTTTTCTTTTTTCACTGTGAAGACAAAGTCTCCCTGTGTAGCCCAGACACTTGTTATATAGCTTGAAAGTGTAATAGTCCTGTCTCAGCTTTTGGAGCACTGGAATTTTTTCTTACTGCATCGACTCCAGAAAGCATTCTTGAGACTGAAAACATTAGTTTCTGTCATTATGATAAAAGACAAAATGTGATTCTCACCCAGCCCAGCCTTCTCTAGCCCCAGTTATTAGGAGTCTTTTAATGGACTGTTTTTAAATACCTAGCATAGCTTTGAATATCTGCAAGTGTTCCCTGTGATTCTCTATAGCAGAGTGGTTGATTCTCAGAGCAACAGTGCCACAGCTGCCTGCTTACTAAAATCTTTGCTTTTTAAGAAGACACACTCACTTTGTCATCTTTAGAAAACACTGTATGAAGAGAGAGACTTATTAGACTTTTTAAAAATAATTTATTTATTTTTATATTAATCACAGGTTATGTACTTTGTATCCCAGCCATAGCACCCCCCCTCATTCCTTCCCATTCTCCCCATCCCTCCTTCATCTCCTCCCTGCCCTTTCTAAGTCCACTGATAGGGGAGGACCTCCTTCCCTTCCATCTGACCCTAGCTTATCAGGTCTCTCCAGGGTTGGCTGTAATGTCCTCTTCTGGAGTCTAGCAAGGCTGTTCCTCCTTCCAGTGGAGGGGGAGGGTCGAAGAGCCAGCCATTGAGTTCATGACAGAAATAGTCCCTGTTCCCCTTACTAGGGTACCCAGTTGGATACTGAGCTACCATGGGCTATATCCAAGCAGGGGTTCTAGGTTATAGCCATACATGGTCGTTGGTTGGAGGAACCATCTCGTAAAAGACCCCTATGCCCTGATCTATTTGGTCTTTGTGGAACTCTTGTCCTTGCCAAGTCTTACTAACTCCCCCTTCTTTCATATGATTTCCTGCACTCTGCCGAACGAAGGTTTGGTTGTGAGTCTTAATATCTGCATTGATACATTGCTAGGTAGAGTCTTTCAGAGGCCCTCTGTGGTAGGCTTTGTCCTGTTGCTTGTTTTCTCCTACATTCAGTGTCCATCCCATTTGTCTATCTAAGTGAGGATTGATCATCTTACCCTGGGTCCTCTTTCTTGTTTATCTTCTTTAGGTGTATAGATTTCAGTATGTTTATCATATCTTATAGGTCTATATAAGTGAGTATATGTCCAAAGATGCTCAAGTACACAACAAGGAAATTTGCTCAACCATGTTCATAGCAGCTTTATTCATAATAGCCAGAACCTGGAAACAACCCAGATGTCCCTCAGTCGAGGAATGGATACAGAAATTATGGTACTTTTACACAATGGAATACTACTCAGCAATTAAAAAAGAGGAAATCATGAAATTTGCAGGCAAATGGTGGGACCTGGAAACGATCATCCTGAGTGAGGACTTATTAGAATTTTTGTGATTGTTGTTTATGATAGCAAATTACTGGGAACAGTATTTGACAGCGATGGACTGAGCACATGAACTATGTGCTAATTTATTTGGTAAATTAAATTTATTACATGGGTGATAGAGTGCACACCAATAATCCCAATACTCAGGAGGGTGAGGCTGGAGGATAGAGAGTTTGAGGCCCTCTTAAGCACAGATATTGAGACCCTATGTTTGAAAAGTAGACAAATGAAAAGTTTCAAAAATTCTGATTCCTAGGCTTTCCTTAGGGGAGTTACATAGCAGAAGGGTCCCCAGAATCTCTCTATATTTTTTAAAAAATATATTTCATGTTCATTGGTGTTTTCCCTGCATGTATATTTATATGAGATGTCAGAAGCCTTGGAAATGGAGTTAAAGAGAATAGTGAGCTGCTATGTGCTTGAAAATGAACTTGGGCCAGCGCTCTTAACCTCTAAGCCATCTCTCCAGCATCTGTAAAAGTGCTCTTCATCTGGGAACCATCTCCTCAGCACCCATAATCTGTGTTCTTAAAGAATGTTCTCAGGTGAGGTGTTCTCATAACAGATATAATGGGGTTTTCTAACAGGTTGGATAGTCACAATTTTTAGGACAGTTGTAGAAATATAAGTTAACCACATCTACAGAGAGAAATTATACAAATATATTCAAAGCTTTTACACATTGGTAGAGAAACAGTTTTTTGCTTATCTGAAAAATTTAATTTGGTGAAAATGACACCTTATTTTTTTCCTTTTTATAGCAATGAATGGTAAATTTTACATCATGGATAATCATATATGTTTTCCCATACTGAATCTCTGAACATTCTGTGAGAACGTGAGGTTCATTGTCTTGTTAGTAATTTTACCCATCTCCAACAACTTACTTTGGAAAACTTGAAGTAGGATTGGTGAGACTGCTCAGAACGTAAATGTGTTTGCCACCCAAATTTGACTCCAGAGAATTGACCTCTGACCTCTCCACACATGGTAGGCCATGTGTTTCCCAGTGTGCACACACACACACACACACACTCCAGTCAGTACCAGCATGCTTCTAATGCTAGCATCTTGCTACATTTGTGCAAGTACCTTTTGTTTGCTTCCTTAAGACCTTGAGGATGTCATATTGAAGACTGAAGAACATTTTTATATAGAAACTCAAGAATAAACTTTAGTTATTAAGCACCTGAGTATCTGAGAATCAGAACATGACTTGGATTAGTTATTTTCTTTCACATCAATCACTAATTAAGAAAATGCTCTGCAGTTTTTTCTGTAGCTGGATCTTCTAGAGACATTTTCTCAATTGAGACTCTCTACTTTCAGATGACTTCAGCTTGTTTCAAGTTGACACAAAACTAGCCAGCACATGCACTGAACCATCTCACCAGCCCCTTAGTTTCTTGCTGCTGTGACACATCCCTGACGGAAAAAAGGGAGGAGAGGTTTATTTTGGCTCATGTTCAGAGATCTGCAGTGTATCTCAGCAGGGCAGGCATGGTGGAATGGCTCAGTCCATGGCACCAGGATTGTTTGGCAGTGGCTGCTCATGTCATGGCTGACCAGGAAAAACAGAGTGGCCAGAGCCATGTCTGGGCTATAACTTAAAGGCCACTCCTAATTATTCTCTTCTTCCAGGAAGGATAGTGTTCCTGAAGGTTCCACAGCCTTTACAAATGGCACCACCAGCTAGGGAACAAGTGCTTAAACATGAATCTCTGGGAGACATTCCCAAGTCAAACAATTTGTTCCTTAACTGAATGAAATCCATTTATCTAATGGCTTCTGATGACAGTGGGAATTACTTTCTGTGGCCCCTCCCTTTACTTTTGGATTATGGAAAAACATTTCTACTAGATATTTGTCACCACCTCAAAAAACCAAATGAGTGGTTTGAAAGAAATGATCTCCAGGCATATGATAAGAACAAGAATACCTTGTTAATCACAAGAATTGTAACATAATATTTAATCACCTTTTAGTTGATTTTTGTTATGACATATGCATTCACACATGCATACAGGTGCCTCAGCTTGACAAGTGACAGGACTAGAGGATATCACTACCATGCCCAGTTCTGTGTTTTTTAAAATGGTTATATGTATGTTAGAGAAGCAGGCCTTTTGTGCTTTCTCACAAAAAAGTCTTGTGTGTAACAGCTTGAGAACATCAGAGGGTGTGTATTTCTTATCCAAAATGTTTGGGACTAGAAATGTAACTTGGAGTTTTTGGACCTGGGGAATATTAGAATGGACTTGCTGATTGGACAACCCTAATCTGAGAACTTAAAGCTGGGAATTGATCTGAAATCTGAAGGTTTTTCAATGTACTTTGGTGGTATTTTTGGATATTGGATTGGGGATTCTCAATATGTGCTTGGTATATAGGCTGGCTTGGAGCACTCTGTAAGCCAGCACTGCTTGACAGAAAATTCCCAGCTTTATTGGTGCCCTTAAGAAAAACAAGGCAAAAATGTCAGAAGCCATTCTGTTGAAGGTATGCCCATTAGGCAGGTGGCTTTCTGAAAGGGGATCCAGTGTTTTGTAAGGTCCGTACCATGTTATACCCCAGAATTGCTTCCTGTCTTTGACACTCATTCTTTGTGTACCGCTGCATCTCTCCATACCCTGGTATGGTGTGAATCATCACTTTCTGGGTATTTAAACACTTTGATTGAGCAAACTTCCTAAAGGATCTTATTATAGATGTGCTGCTGTTTAGATGAATTAACTTCTGATTATGGAATTCCTGATTTGATTCAGATAATTGTAAAGTTAAATTGTTTTAGAACTTCTAAAACAACTTTAGAATGTTTATGGCTGCAATAAATGCCTTTGTGGACCTCCAGATGCCTCACTAGGAGACAGGCTTAAGGCAGATTTGTAGCCTCATATAGCTTTCACTCATGAATCCTGATATATATCGTAAATATAGGCAAGTTGGTTTAAACTTACCATGAACCCAATTTATAAGCAATGTCTAATTAAGTAAAGCCTTGATATCATTATATACAAACTGTTCTGTTGTAATTCCTTATACCTTGTCACATATGGCATTATATACTGTCATTTTAAATTTTCGTTTTTTCTCAGAATGAAAGACAGATAAGATTATTGCCCCAAAGATAACTGAAAATGTGTAGTCAAGTCAGTTGTAATTTAAAACACATATATTCTTGAAACTCTTAGACCCTGTTAACCTTTAGGCCTTGTATACCTTTGTCATTCTGAACTCACTATGCACATATGTAATGGATACGTAAATAAATGTTTAGTTTTAAAACATGTAACCTGTTATATTTTAGAATTCAGATGTTTTTGTGAGTAATTGCCTTTTTGACTAGGAGGTAATTCCTTTTCTGGGAGTTTTGTCTCAGAGGTATAAAGGCTATATACAATAAAGTGGCAAGAGTCACGCACACTGTTGGCAGAAGCCCAGTGGTAGATGAAAGCTGGCTGGAATCTGCTTCATCCATGAGTTGTAAATATGTATTTAGATATGTGTTTACATATAAATATATACGTTTTGTGTTTTTGTTCATATGTTACATGAGTAAGTCAATTTTCTGTCTGAATGTAAGGAATTCCATTTGTACGGTCCATGGAATGTGTGCGTGCATATTTACAGGTCTGTAGTCTGATTGTTTGTCTATATGTATGTATGGGCTGATGCTATGGAACTGGCAGCCTAGCTTGCTGCAGTTTCTGCAGAGATGCTAGCTAAAATTAACATCATCGCATATGTAAGCTTGTAGGAACTTGTGGAAGTTAAATTTCTTAATCCAATTTTTTTTTCCCATGAGTATGTGTGTGTGAATGGTCTTTGTTTACTTTCTCCCTGTTTTTCCTTTTCTTACCAATTTACAAACAAGATAACAGCGAGTCAGGCTCTAACTACTGGCCTAGGACAAGCAGGAAAAGTTTAGCCTGTGGAGGCTTCACTACCTACCCTTTGCAGGAGCTAATCTCAGATCAAAGAGCCCCCTTTTTATAACCCCTTGTAGTTTTGGCTAGAAGCTGTATTTACAGCCCTGGCTGCAGCAAAAACAAACAAACACAAACCAAAAAACAACAAAAAGGTGGCCAGTTAAAGTTTTCCTTCTTAGTAGCAGTGTAGCCAGTCTCTAGACCTAGAGAAGGAATCCTGGGCTCCCTCCCCTATTTCTTTTCATCTTTCACGATCAGTTTCTGATCTGTTGCTTAAGCCATCAGGTCGGTGGCCCTAGAGATAAAGTGAACAGGGGAACTTCACATCCTGTCCCAGATCCTACCCTGGACCCTGGACCCTTGCCAAAGCAGAGAGAGCCTTTGGCAATCGGACCCTAGAAGACTTTAACACAAAAGAATGTTAACATTTGGTCCTGCTTTAAACTTGATCCAAATACTGGCCTCAGTAAAGGGAACTGGCAACTGGAGCTGGAGGGTTTGGATAGAGGAGAAAATGGACACAGTGGCAACAGCATTCCTCAGTGTGGTTGTTTCTTTTTTCTGGTATGTATGTGTGTATGCATGGGTGTGCATACCGTGGGATGTGTGTGGCAGTCAGAAGACAACTTAAAATAGTTCTTTCCTTCTAGTGTGTGAGTTTAGGATATTAAAGTCAGGTAGTCAGGCTTGGCAGCCAGCTCCTTTACCACTTATCTGTTTTGCTGGCCCCTAGTTTAATAGTGTCACCAGAAGCCACTGGGAATAACATTAGACCCTACATCTCATTTTATTTTGTTATACCCCTGAATGCTAGGATTGGGACCCAGGTTTCCTACTTTTTAGGCCAAAGCTGGACTATTGAGTTTTGTACCCCAGCTCAACGCTGGGCATTTCTGTTAAGCCAACCCTTTTCTGTATTGAGTAAGTAGACACATTGGCACTAGAAATTGCAGGTCTGACCACATGCATCGTCCTGCTTAAGAGGTGGCACCATGCTTTACTATTTGGAATCATCAACATGTCATGTTTAGCCCAACACCAATTTTTGAAGTGCAACTTCCTAGTCTTTCAATCTGTTAAAGTCACTCTTCAACGCTATCTTAAGCCCATGTTCTATAAAATAGAGCTTCAGTAGATTTCCTATTCCATCCAGGGACTCATGCTGTAGCTCTGGCTGTCCTGGAGATCATTGTGTAGACCAGGCTGGCCCTGAATAGATCTGCCTGCCTCTACCTCCTGACTGCTGAGATTAAAGGTATGAACCACTATATCAGGTTTTCAGTGTGTTCTTTAAGTTAGCTGAAGTGTCTTGCTGTAAGCTGACCACTTTTTGAGTAAAGCTTGGTTTGTTTTTTAATGAGGGGTTGGCATGAATGTGAGGCTCTTTAGATTTGGGAGTTATTCTTGAGACACTGGAGGGATTTCCAGGGCTCTCTCTCTCAACATAGGCTGCATGGACATTCACTCAGTGCACTTGTGCTCCTCTTTCTGACAAGTTCAGTCTCAGAGAAGTAAGTGGTGGATGCAGGCCTCAGAGTTCCCTGTGCATGATTCCATGCTGGTTCATTATACTAGGAAGCGGAAGAGTGAAAGGAGTGAAAGCAAAATTAAAGTTTAACTGTGTTGCTTGTGCCCTAACAGCTAGTTGAAATGGAAAGACCTACCTCTCCTTCAAGCCACTGCAGACTTGGAGATACTTAAGTCAAGTTCTGGAAGAAGAGAGCACCACAGTACAACTGCTTACAATAGTTTAAAAGGCATGTACTTTCTGAGAGGTGGAACTACCTTTAACTCGTCCTGCTTCTCTGTCCTTTAATGTACACCATGCAACTTAAAAATTTAAAAGCAGTATAGAATATATGCAAAAGGAATATAGAAGAAAAATATGCAGAAGCAAGTAACTGCAGTTTAGATAGGGAGTGAGCAAAGCAATCAAGAAGTAGGAAACTGCAGGATAGACCAGCAGTGAACAATGCTATCAGAAGCAGGAAAGTGCAGGTTAGACCAGGAGCGAACAATACTATCAGAAGCAGAAAACCTTAGGTCAGACCAGAAGGGAACAATGCTATCTGAAGCAGAAAACTTCAGATTAGGACAAGGGGGACCAGAACAATCAGAAATAGAAAGCTGCACCTTAGACCAGGAGAGGAAAGAGCTGGATGTCCTAGATACCTGAACTGGAAGAAAAGACCCACAAGATACTGTAGCGATCACAACAAAAAGCTTAGAGGAAAAGATGGACTTAGTAGGTGAACAAATGTTACAGAAAAAGAGCTGATGACTTTGCTCACTGTTCTCCCTGGTGGTGGTTGCATGTATGAAGTTAGCACAGTAATACTGAGCATAAATCCACCCAAGATCACAGACACACTTCCTGCTTGGTCTGATAAACAGTTATATGTGAGATGGACTCTAGCAGCTTACTTGTACTAGGCAAGATTTTTGCTCCTCAGCTCAAAGCCTACTATCCTTTTTTTTGTTTTTTGTTTTTGTTTTTTTGAGCCCAGGGTAGGTTGCCCAGGCTCACCTTGAAGTTGTGGTCTCCCTGTCTAAACCTCTCAATTATCTTCTGCCAGCCCTGAGATCTCTCCCTGGAGATCTTGGACATGGAAGCAGGCAGCTTGGAAAAATATAAAGGCCTCAAACCTGCGGGGTCTTCAGAATGATCCTTTAGTTGTCCACTAGAGGTCAGGGTAGCATCAGGAATGAAACAAGGCTCCTGCCTTCTTCCAGAGTAGGAAGTGATTTCCCTCCATGCCTGTTAAAAATGAGGTTTATCCAGGACTTCTGAGGATCACAGCTGGTAGGAGCTGGGGACTTCAAGATCAGAGCTATTTCTTTGTGAATACTGTAGCTGAATTTTGATTTAACACCTCAGTAGAGCCAGGTGGCTTGAACAAGACAGTAGTTAAAAGGAGAAAGGAGAAAAAGAGATGTGGCTGCAGATGATGTTCATTAGTTGGTGGCTGCTCAAGGGACTGGAAGGGCAGGAGGCCATCCATGCCAGAGGACCGGATGCCTAGGTACACTGTAGTGAGACTGACACAGGGCTGCTCCAATTAATGCAAGGGAGTTGATTTATCACCCTGGCTTTATCTTATGCTTACATTTTATTTATTTTTGAAATTATCTTCCCTTTTTCTATGAAGGAATTTTATGCCCAGCGAATTTGTTATCACCATGGAGATACAATCATATTTGCTGAGTGTGTCTGCATTGAATAATGTATGTGTTCACGACTGAGCCCTCTATATGTCATGAATTTAAGGTGCAAGTGGGAGCTGAAGTCACTTAGGGAAATTGTTACCAATTAATATTATTTATCTGTTTTGGCACTTAGTGTCTATATGATGACATTTATTGGTACAATCTAACCTGGGATTGTTTTTTTCTTCTTGTCACCATTGGAGACAAGTTCCTGTGAGAGTGCATTAAGGCAGGGAAGATGCCAGGGCCCCAGAGTGCTGAAGTGAAGGGGGGTGGTGTTCAGGTATCAATGACTGAGCAGTTGGCCTATGCTCAGGTAGATTTCTAAGTGGTATGATTTCTAGAAACACCATAAAATGCTAGATTCTCTGTCCTTATCAGTGTACTGACAAGCAAGCTATTGTTCCAGGGAACTGCAGGACCCAAGATCCCATCAGCAAAGAGGAAAGTCCTTCCATCAGGCAGTTTCCAGGAGGCTTTCTTCAGGGTCATATTGTGAAATGCAAATGTATATGGAGGGATTAATGAATATAAACCCTGCCATATCACATGGTAAATCTGTAGCCTGTGTCAATGAAAGTGTCAGGATGTGAAGGGGACATGGAAGTAGGTAGAGATAAAAATTGGGGTGGGGTGGGTTGAAGATCAGACTGGTTCAACTAATTTCCCTGTAGTTACAATTCCATCTGAGTAGGACAGAGCTTCTGGGAGCTTCATTTATCTCAGTTGGATGTAAACAGGGACAAGTGTTTTGTTTCCTTTCATTTTGGGAATAGTTCAATTGGGCTGGACCTGACCCAACCAAGGATCTCGATTGCAGGAAGGCAGTATGTGAAGGGACACAGAGTGGGAATCTCACTTATGCATGGCATTTCCCTGAAATGGGCTCTTTGGTTTGCCTGGCTGAGGCAAGCCTGCTGCGTTCTGTCTGTTCTAAGCTGAGTTCTGCCTGTCCTAAGCACTGTACTTTTCAAAGTGTTTCCTTCCCTTCCCTGGAGATGCATTCTCTCCTAAGTCACAGAGCTCAAAAGAATTTCTCATGATTCTTCCAAGGTGATGAACTCTTAATGCTGAGAGCCCAGCAGAGAGCCAGCCCCCAAAAGTACATGAGCTATACATAAATTCATTCTGATGGTCAGAGAGGCTCGCCTTTCTCTTTAATTGGGAATTGATCAGTAATATTGATCAGAAAAAATATGCCTTTTGACAATATTCTTGGATGGCAATCAATGATGTTAATTTTTAGTACAGGAGTTCTGCACTTGGTACTAATAAGAAAAGATGTGTGAGACCTAAGACAGACACTCTCAGCATGTGTCCAGTAGATTTTCTTTTGCTCACCTAGTTAACAGATAAGAAAGTGGGAATTCATCCCTGGTAGCTGGGTCCTGAAGACAGATGTTTAGAAGTTGCTCCCCAATGTCAACTGAATGTCCATTTATGTTCCCTGGGCTCCAATGAGGAGAAAAGGACAGCAGAGCTGGCAGCAGCCTCTGCCCCTTCTGCTCCAGATGGGATGTGAGCCACATCCTAACACCCAGTGTTCCTTTTCTTTCCCAAGCCATATATTTTGTCATCCTTGTTAGAACACTTAAGTTGAGAGATGACAATCAAAGTATAAAATATAGAAAGTCAGAAATTGTTCAAAAGCAAGGGCAGCAATAGGGTTTTAGTTTGAGTGCCGACTAACCATGGTTCTGTGTGTTTTTGTTTGTGTGTGTGTATGTGAGAGGGGGTGGGGGAGAGAAGAGAGGATCAAGGGATGCTTATAAGCTATCATTCATGAGGAAATGATAGTTTTTAAAATAAATCTATTAATTTATTCATTTTACATCCCAGTCACAGGCCTCTCTCTCCTCCTCCTGGTCCCACCTTTCCACTCTTTTTCTTCTTTCCCTTCTCCTCAGCAGGAGAAACCCACCCAATCCATCAAGTCACATCAGGACTTAGTATGTCCTCTTCTCTTGAGGCCAGGCAAGGCAGCCCAAGTAGGGGAAAGTGATCCAAAAGCAGGCAATCAAGTGCATGTCAGATATAACACATGCTCCCCTTGTTGCTATGGGACCCACATGAGGACCAAGCTGCCTATCAGTTACGTAAGTGTCTTTGGCCTAGGTCCAGTCTATGAATGCTCTTTGGGTGTGTTTGTTTCTATTTTTCTAAAGCTTTCAGGTGATCTGTTAAGTTGCTATTATGAGATCTCTCCTTGATCTTTTTTTTGTTGTTGTTGTTAATTCAATTTACATCTTTGTCTTTGGCCTTTTCCTTCCCTCCTCCCAGTCCCACCCTCCCTCCCTCATCCTTTCTCTCCTATTTTTTAGAATAGGGTAGTCCCCCTATCCAGACACCCCAGTTCATCTTCTCACATGAGAACTGAATTTATCTTTATCCCCTGTTGCCTTATAGGGAAGTCCCACTAGGGGGAAGTGATCCAAAAGAGGCAACATGGTCTGTGTCAGAGATATCCCCCACCCCCAACTAGAGGGCTGACATGAAGCCCAATATGTCCATCGGACTTATCTTCTTGGGGTCTGTGTATTGTAGTATGTCTATCCTATACTATATGACTAAAATCCACTTATAATTGAGTATATACCATATGTGCCTTTCTGGGTCTAAGTTACCTCACTCAGGATGATATTTAGTTCCTAATAGTACTGCTTTCATTGTGTCCCATAAGTTTGGATATATTGTGCCTTTATTTTCATTTATTTCTAGAAAGTCTTTAATTTCTTTCATATCTTCCCTGACCCAGTGGTTATTGAGCAGAGTTAAGTTTCCATGAGTTTCTAGGCGTTCTGTTGTTGTTTAAGTCCCCCATTCATCCAAGGTGGTATGATAAGATACAATGGGTTATTTCAATTTTCTTGTATTGGTTGAAGCTTCCTTTGTGACCTACTATACGGTCAATTTTGGAGAAGGTATTGTGAGGTACTGAGAAGAAGGTATATTCTTTTGTGTTTCTATGAACTGTTCTGTTGACATCTGTTAGTTCCATTTGATTCATAACATTGGTTGGTTTCATTATTTCTGTGTTTAGTTTCTGTATCAATGACCTGTTCAATGGCAAGAGAGTAGTGTTGAAGTCTACCACTATGACTGTGTGGGGTTTGATTTGTGATTTAAGCTTTCATAGTTTTTCTCTTATAAATATAGGTGTCCTTGAATTTGGGGGATAGATGTTCAGAATTGATTTTTCATCTTGGATTTTTCTTCTGATGAGTATGAAATGTCCTTCCCTATCTCTTTTCATTAACACTGGTTGAAAGTCTATCTTCTTAGATATTAGACTGGCTACTCCAGCTTGTTTCTTGAGTCTGTTTGTTTGGAAGATTTTTTCCAGACCTTTACCCTAAGGTAATGCCTGTTTTTGTTGTTGAGGTGTGTTTGTAGTATGCAGCAGAATTATGGATCCTGTTTTGTCATTTATTATGCTAGCCTGTGTCTTTTTATCGGGGACTTGAGTCCATTGATATTGAAAGATATTAATAATCATTAATTGTTAATTTCTACTAGGTTGATGTTGATGGTGTAAGCACAGGTGATTTTATGTACTTCTCTTTTGTTTTTGTTGTTGTGGCATTATTTATTTCCTGTGTTTTCTTGGTTGTAGTTAACATTCTTGGGTTGGATTTTGCTTCTGATATTTTCTGTGGTGCTAGATTTGTGGATAGATATTTTTTAAATTTGCTTTTGTTTTGTAATATCTTGTTTTGTTTTCAATGTTAAGACTGTGATAGACTATGGGGACTTTTCCTCCCCAGCATTTATTTTTAATTTTTTAATTTATTACAATTTATTCACTTTGTATCCCAGCTGTAGCTCCCTCCCTCAGCTCCTCCCAATCCTTCCCTCCCTTCCTCTTCTCCTCCCATGTTCCTTCCCCAGACCATTGATTGGGGAGTTCCTCCACCCCTATCATCTGACCCTAGCCTATCAAGTCTCATCAGAACTGGCTGCATTGTCTTCTTTGTGCCTGTTAAAGCTGCCCCCACCAACAGGGGGAGGTGATCAAAGAGCCAGCCACTGAATTCATGTCAGGGACAGCCCCTGTTCCCCTTACTAGGATACCCACTTACAGACTGAGCTGCAATGGGATACATCTCCGCAGGGGTTCTAGGTTATCTCCATGAATGGTCCTTGGTTGGAATATCAGTCTCAGAAAAGACAGCTGGGCCCAGATTTTTTGGTTCTGTTGCTCTCTTTTTGGAACATCTGTCCCCTCCAGGTCTTTTTTTTTATCTCCCCATTCTTTCAAAGTTTGGCTAAGAGTCTCAGCATATGCTTCAATACCCTGCCGGATAGAATGTTTCAGATGCCCTCTGTGGTAGGCTCCTGTCCTGTTCCCTGTTTTTTCTCTCTTCCAAAGTCTATCCCATTTGCCTTTCTGAATGAGGATTGATCATCTTACTCAGGGACCTCCTCCTTGCTTAGCTTACAGGTATAAGATAGGTGTACAGATTTTAGTATGTTTATCCTAGATTATATATTATATATTATATATATATATTATATATCCATTTATAAGTGAGTATATACCATGTATGTCTATCTGCTTCTGGGATAACTCACTCAGGATGACCTTTTCTAGTTCCCACCATTTGCCTGCAAATTTCATGATTTCTTTGTTTTTAATTGCTGAGTAGTGTTCCATTGTATAAATGTACCATAATTTCTGTATTAATTCTTCAGTTGAGGGATATCTGGATTGTATGCAGATTCTGACTGCTCCAAATAAAATTGCTACAAACATCGTTGAGCAAATATTCTTGTTGTATACTTGAGCATATTTTGGATATACGCCTAGGAGTGGTATAGCTGGATCTTGAAGTAGCACTATTCCTAATTTTCTGAGAAAGCACCAGATTGATTTTTAAAGTGTTTGTACATTCCCACCAGCAATGGAGGAGGGTTCCCCTTTCTCCACATTCCCTCTGGCATGTGTTATCACTTGAGTTTTTGATCTTAGCCATTCTCATGGGTGTAAGGTAAAATTTCAGGGTTGGGCTAAGAAAGAAATTAGGGAAACAACACCCTTCACATTAGCCACAAAAGACATAAAGTACTTTGGTGTAACTCTAACCAAGCAAGTCAAAGACTTGTATGAAAAAAAAAACTTCAAGTCTCTGAAGAAAGAAATAGAAGAAAATATTAGAAGATGGAAAGATCTCCCATGCTCATGGCTTGGCAGGATTAACATAGTAAAAATGGTCATTTTACCAAAATCAATCCACAGTTTCAGTGCAATTACCATGAAATTACCAACACAATTCTTTACACATCTTAAAAGAAAAATTCTCAACTTTCATATGGAATAACAAGAAACCCAGAATTTCTAAAAAAATCCTGTACAATAAAAGATCTTCTGGAGGTCTCTTCATCCCTGATCTCAAGCTGTACTATACAGCAACAGTAATAAAAACTGCATGGTACTGGCATAGAAGCAGAATGGTCGATCAATGGAATTGAATAGAAGACCCAGAAATAAACCCACACACCTATAGATACTGGATTTTTGACAAAGCTACCAAAACCATACAATAGGAAAAAAGATAGCAGCTTCAAAAAATGGTGCTGGTCTAACTGGATATCTACTTGGAGAAAAATGCAATTAGATCCATACTTATTACCCTGCATAAAACTGAAGTCCAAGTGGATCAAAGACCTCAACATAAAACCAGACATACTAAACTTGTTAGAAGAAAAAGTGGGGAAGGGCCTTGAACTCATTGTCATAGGAGAATTTCCTGAACAGAACACCAACAGCACAGACTCTAAGATCAACAATCAATTGAAAAGCTTCTGTAAAGCAAAGGGCACTGTCATCAGAACAAAATGACAGCCTACAGACTGGGAAAGGATCTTCTCCAATTCTATATCTGACAGGGGATTAATATCCAGTATATATATATATATATATATATATATATATATATATATATATATATATATATATATATATATAATAACTCAAGAAGTTAAAGAGCAACAAACCAAGTAATCCAATTAAAAAATGGGGTACAGATCTAAACAGAGAATTCTCTATTAAGGAATATTGAACATCAGAGAAACACTTAAAGAAATGCTCGACGTCCTTAGTCATCAGGGAAATGCAAATTGAATATCTTGTTTTTTCCATCTATGGAGATTGATATTTTTGCTGTATATAGTAGTCTAAATTGGCATCTATGGTCTCTTAGGGGATGCAAGACATCTGTCCAGGCCCTTCTAAAGTTTAAAGTCTCTGTTGAGAAGTCAGGTGTAATTCTGATAGGTCTGCATTTTTAAGTTATGTCTCCTTTTGCCTTTGCAGCCTTTCATATTTTTTCTTTGTTTTGTACATGTAGTGTTTTGATTATTATATTGTGGGAAGATTTTATTTTCTGATCCAATCTATTTGTTGTTCTATAAGTTTCTTGTATGTTTATAGGCATCACTTTATTTTGGGGGAATTTTCTTCTATGTTTTTGTTTAAAATATTTTCTGGTCCTTGGAATAGGGAGTCTTCTCTTACTTCTATTCCTGTCATTATTAGCGTTTGTCTTTACCTAGTGTACTTGAAATCTTGTATATTTTGTGACAAGAACTTTTTTTTTTCTATTCAAGGTGCCATCTTTATTACAGAGTAAACCACTTATATAGGTTTCCAAGTAAACATATCCAAGCAAAACAGGAAAATTAAGCAAGCAAAACGGGAGGCTTAACGGAGCAAACCAGGAGGTTTAACTGAGCAAAACAGGAGGCTTAACTAAGCAAACAGGAGGTGTCTGCTGAAAACAACAAGAATAGCGAGCCAGCCTGACTTGCACGCACGTGACCATCTCAGGTCCAATGGAATGGCTACCCCAGGTCCCCCTTTTTCGTTTATGACCAAAGACTCACAAAGCTTCTTTTCTTTTAATACAATAATAATTATGAAAACTGTTAGGTAAAATCTACATATCCAATGTCCAGTCTATGTGTATTTTACAACTTGGGAGAAAGTATCAGATTATTCTATCTATCTTGACAAGTTTAGAGTTCTATACCTAAATTAACTTTTATCCTTATTGGTATTGCCTATATGAAAGGATTTCTTAACTTCTAAACAACCTTAAGTTTAATTGTGGCACTATAACTATTTGGTCTTCAACCCCATCAGAGACTTGAAAAGGAATAAAATTGGTTATTATAGTAAATAGGAAGTGCATGTTAGCAGCTTCCAAAAAATAAAAATTGACAGTTTGCTGCCTGAACAGTCACCCATAACTCTCTGTAATGTTGGAGCATCATCTTCAGCCTTCTGGCTTAGAATATTTGACAGACATATATATGAAGCAGGAACTATTTAGGACTTGCTTACCCTGTTTTGGCAGAGTTCGGCAGTTGACTTGTCCTGCATTCAAACTTGCTCATCCTTGGTAGAATTTGTCTGTTGTGAAGCAAGGGTATTTTCTTTACCCAGGTGGCTCATTTGCCACATCTGAGGCCATCTCCATATGAAGATGCTCATTATCTTCTTTCAGGTAGGTGAGGTGCTCCCAGGAGATGACTGTGACAAGAACTTTTTAGATGTAACATATTCTTTGATTGTTGCATCAATTTCTTTTATCTTATTTTCTATACCTGAAATTTTCTCCTCCATTTCTTGTGTTTTGTTGTCAAATGTTTATGTATGTAGCTGTTATTCTTTTTCCTAAGTTATTCATATACAGGTTCCTTCATTTTTTTGTTCATTTGTTTCAATTTCCATTTTCAGATCTTGAACTATTTGATTCATTTCCTTATTAATTGTATTTTGATTGTATTTTCCTTTGTTTAAGGGTTTTATTCTTTTCCTCTTTAAAGGTCTCTATAATCTTCATAAGAATAGATTTTAGGTCATTTTCTTGTGTTTCAGCTGTGTTAGGATATTGACGGTATTATGTAGAGTTGCTGGATTCCAGTGCTGACATATTGACCTGGATGTTGTTGGTTATGTTCTTATGGCTTTTAGCCATATGGTTCTCCCAAGTGGTGGATGGGTGCTTCTGGTGCCTGGAGGAAGAGGAGCAGAGCTGTGTACCAGAGGCTGGAAGATCCTGGGGCTCAGAAACTCTCCTTAGGAAGGCCTATAGGGTTGTAGGCTGGAAAGTGAAACTATGTATCTTTGGGGCTGGAATTGTGTGTCCCTGAGGACCTGGCCATCTTCCTTGGGAAGGTGGGAAGAGCCATGGGCTGTAGGCTGGATGATCTGGGGGCTTGGAAGCCCTCCTCCACAAGACAGGTAGATCTGTGGGTCCCTTGCAGGCTTTGTCAGTTGCATGTTGATTTTATGTTTTGTTTCTTCGCTGAAAATGCTAATCAGTTCTGAGAGCTTCCTGGTATAGTTTATAGAACCTCTTACTTAGAGTTCATATTTCCCGAAAGCAGGGGAAGACTTCTCTGTTTCTGCTCATTTTTCTTTTATTTCATTTTCTTTTACTGTTCTAAGACTTCAAGTGCTATATTGAAAAAGAATAAACATTGTAGGCACCCTTGTAAAACTGCTAATTTTAGTAAAATTCTTTTTTTCTCACTTAGTATACTATTGATTATGTTTTTGTGGCCTTTATTATGCTGAGATATGTTCCTTTTATTTCTAGGCTCCTCAGTATTTTTTTAAAATCATAAATGGATGTTGTACTTTGACAAAGAAGTTTTCTGAATCTTTTGATATGATCATGTCATTTCTACTCTTGAGTTGATTTACGACATGTATTACATTTATTGTTTTGCATACATTGAACCAATCTTGCACCTCTTAAGTGAAGGCAACTTGATAATTATGGATGATCCTTTTGGTATGTCATTAAATTTGGTTTGCCCATTTATTGAGATTTTTTTGGTTTCTATCTTCATTATGGTGCCTGGCTAACGAGTTTTCTTTTGAGACATGAATTTTTCTGTAGTCTTGGCTTTTAAGAAACTCATACTGTATTTCAGGCTGGCCTCAAACTCACAGAGCTCTGCCTGCCTCTGCCTCCTGCATGCTGAGATTAATGGCATGCATCATTACCACTCAGCTGAATGTTAGTATTTATGGTATTATCATTTAGATTTTAAATCAGGTTACAACTGGCTTTATCAGATGTGCCTGCTCTTCATGATTGTAAAGCAAGAATTCTTAATCACAGAGCCATCTTTCCCACCCCTCAAGACACATCATTTAAAAGTCTCCCACTGAGACTTCCGGTTCCAGACTCTCAATGAACTATATTCTTGGGAAATTCAGACCAATAAATCATGTGACTGTGGGTTGAGAACTGGTCAACAGAATGTCTAGACTACAGGAAAGAAGCTCTGCATCACAGCTCTTGGGTACTCAGTAATGCAGAAACCTGGTCAAAGGCAGAATCTTCAAGGAAACACACTCAGGTTCTCAATGACATGAAAAGGATTACCTAGTGGCAGGGCCAACATTTACAACCAGAATCTTGAAGGACCACCTAGTGATAACATTAGTATCTGTGAACTAACCCATAAAGAACTGTTCACCAATGGGAAGAATATCTCTATGACCCCACAGAGAACTACTCATAGGCAAGAAAGACATTTGCAATCCAGCCCCTGAAGGAACACAAACTGACAGGACGGACATGTGTGACTTGGCTTCACAAAGAGCTACTTAGGGGTTTAAGAGGTATTTGGAGTCTGAAAAGGACATATAGGCTTCAACAAACAAACAGTAACTGAGATTTTATATGACCGTGTAGCTCTCTCTACTCCTTTATTTATTCCTCCTTTATTTAATACCCAATGTCAATTCAGTAGGCTGGCTCTGTCCTGCTCATCTCTGTTATAGTATGGATTAACATGAGTATTTCATTACCGTTTTAAAAAACAGATTATGTTGTTTTTGTAGCCATGGAAACTAATGGAAAAGACCAGTATAGCAATAGCTAGGTAATGGAATTGTTAACACTCTGTAGTCGGAGGAAGAGAGCATCATAGGATTGTGATGTGGATTTCAAGCCATTTTCTTCTGACCTCCTACTCTAACTACCAGTAATCTGTGGAGATCCTGGAGTACATAGAAGTGGAAAGTTAACTGAAATTAGGATTCCATGATATAGCTTTCATGAGGCCAGCATCCATGATGGAGTGGGACTCTGCAGTGATAAAGCTATTTTGGGGTCATCCATGCTGTTATTTATAAATAAATTCATTTGCTCACCAAGTTGGCATTTGGTTTGTAATCTGTGTTCTATTCTTCCCTAGGAAAAGTTAATTCAACAATTGGTGTCCAGTGTAGAAGAGAAAAGAACCAGCAATGAGTCTGAGGGAGCTGGTAAGATGGCTCAGATGAGTTTGGAGAGCTGGTAAGATGACTCAGATGTGTTTGGGAGAACTCATAAGATAGCTCAGTGGGTAAAGGTGCTTGCTATCAAACCTGATAACCTCCGTTAAATGTCAGGGACCCACCTGGAGTAAGAAGGAGAGGACACACTCTCACAAATTGTCCTCTGAATTCAACATGTGCACTGTAGCATATTTATGTATGTGTGCATATATGGGCACACATGCACAAAACTAAATGTAGTAAAAATGAAAAGGGGAGTTTGAGAGTTGCGATTTCATGGCCCTTGCTTTGGATAATTCATTCAACTGAGGCTAAACTGTCTGAAGGTGGAACATCTGCAGGGGAAATTGTAATGTGGCCATTATGTTGTATATGGTAGGGTACTTTGCTATGGTTGCAGTTGCACAAGTTTTGCTATGGGCAGAACAACATATAATTAAGGCTGAGCCAACTGGAGGTGGACTGTGTGTGTGTGTGTTTCTAGGGTATCTGCCTTTCTCTGTGTGATATGAGCATTATGTATTCTTTTTTAATTTAATTCTATTTTTATTAATTACAGTTTATTCATTTTGTATCCAAGCTGTAGTCCCCTTCCCAACCTCCCCCACCTCTTTCCAATCCCACTCTCCCTCCCTCTTCTTCTCCTATGCCCCTCTCCCAGTCCAATGATAGAGGAGGTCCTTCTCCCCTTCCATCTGACCCTAGTCTATTTGGTCTCATCAGGATTGGCTTCATTGTCTTCCTCTCTGGACTGGTAAGGCTGCTCCTCCCTTAAGGTGGAGGTGATCAAAGAGCCAGCCCATGAGTTCATGTCAGAGACAGTCCTTGTTCCCATTACTAGGGAACCCTCTTGGACACTGAGCTGCGTTGTGTATTCATGATGAATAGGGTCATTAACTGGAGAATGAATTGCAGTAGTATGTATGGCACAACATTGCTGGCAAGCTATCTCTGAGGCTGTGTGGCTACTGCTATGCATTGTAAGACATTCGACTGAAGCTCAGTGGTTACCCAGAAGGAACTTGCTTGTGTAAGAATTAAAGAAAGAGGGTTGTGGCCAGTGTCTTCCATGTCATTTTCTTATCAGGTGTGTAAATTGGATAAGAAAGAGAACATGATAGGGGCGTTTTCTTGATGTTTTTTATTGCTGAGGGCAGGAAGGGAAAGAGAATGCAAACTGGATCTAAGTTAAAGAGTCCATCCTGGGATCACAATACTTGGAATGCATAAGACAAAAAAAAAAGGTTAAAGTGGCAAAATACACCCCTCAGGTCTGAAGTTTGAGACAGGTAAGGGAAAATCCACGATTCATCACTCAGGTGGAGGTCTTTGGTAGTAGCCAGGTGAAGGCTGGAGAGATGGACTAGTGGCTAAAAGCTCTTACTTCTCTTTGGAAGGACTGAAGATTGTTTCCCACCACCAATAAAGTCATCTGTAGAGCTCATATTCATCTATAACTACAGTTCCAGCAGTTCTGGCTCTCTCTTCTGTGACCATGTGGAGCATATACAAACATGCAGACAACACACTTGCATATGTAGAGTTAAAAAAAATAGCCAAACAGTGAAGCCTTAAATGTTTTGTAAATTTTCACAGGTAATTCTGACTTAATTTTACCAAGGTTTTGAGGTAAAAAATCTATTTTAATTGTTCTGTATTTAATAATAGAGTAGTTCTGTGTGGTTGTAGTTTTTATTACAGATTACCATCTCCTGTGTTGTTCCAGGCTACATCAGCTTGACCCAAGCTCGATTCATCTGAGAGCAAGCAATCTTAATTGAGAAAATTCCTCCAGACAGTTGGTCTATTCCCGCAGCGCATTTTCATAATTACTGATTGAAGGAGAGGGCCCAGCCCACTGCAGGGGGAACATGTCCAGGCTGGTGGTTCTCTTTCTTAAGAAAGCAGGCTGAGCAAGCCAGTAAGCACTGCTTCATGGTCTCTGCATCAGTTTCTGCTTCCAGGTACCTGCCTTGTGTTTCTGTCATGACTTCCTTTAATGATGAATTGTGATATGGAAGTGTTAGTGTAAATTTCCTCCCAAGTTGCTTTTGGTCATGGTGTTTAACCCCAGCAATAGAAACCTTAATTAAGACATGGGTTTTCCATATCTCATCATAATAAACAAACAAACATGGCCAGGTGCATGAATATATGAGATTCAGGGAGTATTTATTCTGCCTCTGAAATGGGTGACTTGGGATAAGTTTTTTGTTTTTTGTTTCTCCCCTCCAAATTATACAGTGATGTTCCCTGATTTGGGAAATTGCACAGCGGCATATCCCAAATGCAATGAACAAAGTTTTCCCTGAGAGCAACACCTTTGTGTTTATCTGGGACATAACCAGTGGAGCAGATCTGTGGGCTACTTGAAGAGATAAAAATTCCTATGATCGAGGGCTCCCCCAACAGGCCCATGAAGCCCAGTGGACTCCAGGAAAAACAAGACAATGCTAGGGACAACCAGATGCATAGAGTCCAGCATAAGAACACAATCAACAAAAAACAGGGCAATATAGCAACAATCTTGGCATATCCTACCACAGCTGAAACACAGGAAAATGACCTTAAATCTATGCTTATGAAGATGGTAGAAGCCTTTAAAGAGGAAAGGATGACATCACTCAAAGAAATACAGGAAAATATAATCAAACAAACAGAGGCCTTAAAGAAGAAATGAATAAATCACTTTTAAAATTATAGGAAAACACAATGAAATGTGAAGAATTGAATAAAATGGTTCAATACCTGAAAATGGAAATAAAATCAATACAGAAAACACAAACTGGGAAATCCTGGAGGTAGAAAACTTAGGGAAGAAAACAGGAACCACAGAAGTAAGCATCACAACAGACTAGATGGTAGATAGAATCTCAGGTGTAAAAGATACAATTGAAGAAATCAATATATCTGTCAATGAAAATCTTACATTGAGAAACTCCCCAAGACAAAATATCCAAGAAATCAAGGTCACATAAAAAGATGAATCCTAAGAATAATGGGAATAGAAGAAAGAAGATTCCTGGCTGCAAGGACCAGAAAATATTTTTGAGAAAAATCATAGAAGAAAAAATTTCCAACCTCAAACGAGATGCCTTTAAACATACAAGAGGCTTACAGAACACCAAATGGATTAGACCAGAAAAGAGATTCCCCCCCCCATGATAATAAAAATACTAAATGTACATAGCAAAGAGAAAATATTAAAAGCTGAAAGGGGAAAAGGCGAAGTAACATATAAAGGCAGACCTGTCAGAATTACAACTGACTTTTTAACAGAGACTCTAAAAGCCAGAAGAGCCTGGGCAGATGTCATGCAGACCCTAAGAGGCCACAGATGTCAGCCCAGACTACTATACCCAGCAAAGCTTTCAATCACCATAGATGGAAAAAACAAGATATTTCATGATAAAACCAAATTTGAAGAATATATGTGCACAAACCCAACCATACTGAAGATACTAGAAGGAAAACTCCAACCTAAGGAGGTTAATTGCACCCAAGAAAAGATAGGATTTAAATAACTTCACAACAGCAAAACCAAAAGATTGCAGGCACACAAACACAATACCACCACCAACATCATAATAAAAGGAACTATCAATCATTGGTCATTAATATCTCTTAACATCAATGGATTCAGTTTCCCAATAAAAAGACACAAGCAAACAGAAGGCATGTGAAAACAGAATCCATCATTCTGCTGAATACAAGAAACACCTTAGCAACAATGATAGACATTCATTTCTCAGAGTAAAGGGCAGGAAAAGGGTTTTCTAAGCAAACAGAGCCAAGAAACACGCTGGAGTTGCCATTCTAGTATCTATAAAATGCGACATTCTACCAAAATTAAACAAAAGCAACTAGGAAGGACAATTCATTCTTAACAAAGAAAGAATCCACTAAAAGGACATCTCAGTTCTGAACATCTGTTCCCCAAATACAAGAACACTCACATTTATAAAAGAACATTATTAAGGGTTATGATTGCCACACATTAATAATGGTAGACTTCAACACCCACTCTCACCAGTGGACAGATTATTGAGACAGAAACTGAATTGAGAAATAATGGAACTACCAGATGACGTGAATCAAATGGACCTAACATACTTACAGAACATTTCACCCAAACACAAAAGAGTATACCTTCTTCTCAGCACTTCACAGAAACTTCTACAAAATTGACCATACAGTGGGTCACAAAGCAAGCCTCAACCAATAAAGAAAATTGAAATAACCTCTTGTATCCTATCATATTACTATGGATTAAAAAGAGACTTGAAAAACAACAGAAAGCCCACAAACTAAACAACTTGCTACTCAATGACCATTAGGTAAGGGAAGAAAGAAAAAAATTAAACACTTTCTAGAATTCAATAAATTTACCCAAACCTATGGGACACAATGAAAACAGTCCTAAGAGGAAAGTTCATAGCACTAATTGCCTTTATAAAGAAATTGGAGAGACCTCATACTAGCAGCTTAACAGTTCACCCGACAGCTTTAGAAAAAAATAGAAGCAAACACACCCAAGGGGAGCAGACCACAGAAAATAATTAAACTCGAGACAAATCAATAAATAAAAAACAAAGAGGAAATTCAAAAAAAAAATAAAAGAATCCAAAATCTGTTTTTTTTTTTGAGAAAACTGAGATGTTGCCAAACTAAATAAAAAGTGGAGACAATATCCAAATCACAAAATCAAAAATCAAAAGGGGAACCTAACAATAGACACTGAGGAAATCCAAAGAATCATTAGGTCTTTCTTCAAAAGCCTGTACTCCGCAAAATTGGAAAATCTAATCAAAACAAACACCTTTCTTGGTATATTCAACTTACCAAAGTTAAATCAAGATAAGGTAAACAAGTTAAATAGTCCTATACCCCCTAAAAAAGTCATTAAAAGTCTCCCATTCAAATAAAGCCCAGGGGCAGGTGATTTTAGCACAGAATTCTGCCAGACATTCAAAGAAGAGCTAATACACATACTCCTAAAACTATTCTGAGAAATAGAAACAAGAACACTGCCAAACTCATAGTTTGAGGCTATAGTCACTCCAATACCTAAACCACACAAAGACCCAACAAAGAAAGAGAATTTCAGGCCAGTTTTCCTTATGAACATTGATGCAAAAATACTCAACAAAATACTCAAAAATTTAGAATCTAAGAACATATCAGAAATATCATCCACCATGATCAAGTAGGATTCATTCCAGGCATGCAGAGGTAGTTCAGTATATGAAAATCCATCAATGTAATCCACCATATAAACAAACTGAAAGAAAAAAATGATCATATCATTAGATGCTGAAAACGCATTCCACAAATTCCAATGCTCCTTCATGTTAAAAGTCTTTGGGAGATGAAGGCACATACCTAACACTGTAAAGAGAATATACAGCAAGCGTATAGCCAATATCAAATTAAATGGATAGAAACTTAAAGCAATTCCACTAAAATCAGGGGCAAGACATGGCTATCCACTCTCTCTATCTCTTCAATATAGTACTTGAAGTTCTAGCTATAGCTGTAGCATAACTAAGGAAGATGAAGGACATACAAACTGGAAAGGAAGAGGTCAACATATTGCTATTCACAGATGGTATGAGACTATACATATGTGACCTTAAAAATTCTACCAGAAAACTCCTCCAGCTGTTCTACTTCAAGACCCAGGTACAATATACCCAAAAGGTGCTCCACCATACCTCAAGGATACTTATACTTGTTCAACTATGTTTATAGTACCTTTATTCATGAAAGCCAGAAACTAGAAACATCTCAGATATCCCTCAAACAAAGAATGGATAAAGAAAATATAGTAATTTACTCAATGGAATACTACTCAACTATTAAAAACAAGAACATCTTTAAATTTGCAGGAAAATGGATGTAACTAGAAAAAATATTTTAAGTGAGGTAACCCAAACTCGAATAGATATACATTATATGTACTTGCTCAAAAGTGGTATTAGCCGTAAAATACAGAATAACAATGCTACAATCCACAGACTCAAAGAAGCTAAGTTACAAGGAGGGCCCAATGTATCATGCTTGAGTCTCATTCAGAAGGGGAAATAAAATAGGAACTGAAGGACAAAGGAGGGGGAAGCTGAGTAAAAGAGGTGATGGGAAGGGGAACAGAGGCAGGAACAGGGAATAGGAGTCTGGAGAACATGGGAGAGAAGGCAGGAAATTGGAGGTGGGGGCCATCTCTGGGACTTCCGAAAGACCTGGAATAGAAGAGGCCTCAGGAAGTCTGGGGGTCACCGTAGCCAAAACTCCTAGCAATGGGGGATATGGAGCCTGAAGTGGTCACCTCCTGTAGCCAGACAGGACTTCCAGTGGAGGGATAAGGACACAAACCTACCCACAAAATCTTCGACCCCAAATTTATCTTCCTACAAAATATGCATGGACAAAGGTGGAGCAAAGGTTGAGGGAATGTTCAATTAAAGACTGGCCCTACTTAAAAATCAACCCATGGGAGATAACCAATCCCTGACACCATTAATGTGACTTTGCTATGCTTGCAGACTGAGTTATGCTAGCATAACTCTCCTGAGAGGCTTTACCCAGCAGCTGATGGAAACAGATTCAGATACCTACAGCCAAACATTAGACAGAGCTTGAAGAGTCCCATGGAAGAGTTGGGGGGGTGATTGAGGGAGTCAGAGAGGCCAAGGATTCCACAAGAAGATGTACAGAGTCCGTTAACCTAGGCTCATTCAGTCAGACTGAATGATCAACCAAAGAGCATGCATAGACTGGTTTTAGGACCCCTGCACATATGTAGTAGATTCACAGCTTGGTCTTCATGTGGGTCCTTCAACACATGAAGAGGGAGTCCTCTTTGACTCAGATGCCTCTTTGGATCCTGTTTCCATAACCAGATTGCCATTTTTGGTGCCCGTGGGAGATGTGCCTAGTCCTGCATCAAATTAATGTGCCAGGAGAGGTTGTTACCCATGACGAACCTTGCCCTTCTCTGAGGAAAAGGAGAAGGGAGAATGGGGGAAGGGTACTGGGATGGAGATTAACAGGAGAGGAGGGGAAATTGTAATGATGACGTAAAGTGAATAAATATTTTTTAAAAACTCAACATGCAAAAATATGTAGTCTTTCTATAGGCCGATAGCAAACATATTAAGCATCAATTCAGGAAAACAACCCCATTTACAGAGCAACAAAAACCAAAATGCCATGGAGTTAATTTACTCAATTGCCCTAGTGCTATACCAAGTCTATCACCTTCAAGGAATCCTACTTCTTGGACAGCAAGCCACTCAGCAATCCTATACATGTATCACTATCCCTGACTTCAAGCTATACGATAGAGCAATAGTAATAAAAACTGCATGGTATTGGCATAAAAACAGTCAGATTGATCAATGGAATTGAATCTAAGAAATAAACCCACACACCTACGGACGCTTGATTTTTGACAAAGGAGCCAAAAATCATACAATGGAAAAAAGAAAGTATCTTCAACAAATGGTGCTGGTCTAACTGGATTTCTACATGTAGAAAAATGGAAATAGATCCATATTTCTCATCCTGCTCAAAACTCAAGTCCAAGTGGTTCAAAGAACTCAACACAAAACCAGATACATTAAATCTATTAGATGAGAAATTGGGGAAGAGCCTTGAACTCATTGGCACAGGAGACAACTTCCTGAACAGAACATCAACAGCTCAGGCTGTAAGATCAGCACTTGAAAAACAGGACTTCTTGAATCTTAAAAGCATCTGTAAGGCAAAGGACACTGTCAATAGAATAAAAATGCAGTCTACAGATTGGGAAGAGGTCTTCACTAATCCTGTATCCAACAAAGGGCTAATATGCAAAATATATAAGTAACTCAAAAAATTAAACACCAACAAACAAAATAATCCAGTTTTAAAATGGGCTACAGAGCTAAACAGAGAATTGTCAACAGAGGAACCTTGACTAGCCAAGAATCACTTAAGGAAATGCTCAATGCCCTTAGTCATCATGAAAATGCAAATCAAAATGACTCTAAGATTCTATGTTACACCTATCAGAATGTCTAAGATAAAAAACTCAAGTGACAGCACATGCTGGTGAGGATGTGAAGAAAGTGGAATACTCCTCTCCATTGCTGGTGGAAGTACAAACTTATACAACCACTTTGGAAATCAATCTTACACTTTCTCAGAAAATTGGGACTATCTCTATTTCAAGACCCAGCTATACCACTCTTGTGCCATATACTCAAAAGATGCTCTACTACCTAACAAGGGAACTTGCTGAACTAAGTTCATAGCCTCTTTATTTGTAATAGCCAGAATTTGGAAACAACCTAGATGTCCCTCAACCAAAGAATGGATAAAGAAATTGTGGTACATTTACACAATGGAATACTACTCAGCTATTAGTAACAAGGTAATCATGACATTTGCAGACAAGTGGATTAAATTAGTAAAGGTCATCCTGAGTGAGGTAACCCACACCCAGAAAAAACACAGATGTATGTACTCTCTTATAAGTGGGTTTTAACCATATAGTATGGGATAAACATACTAGAATTCACAGATCCAAAGAAAATAAGTAATGAGTACCTAAGGGAGGTTGCTTAATTCTCACTGAGAAGGGGAAATATAACAGACAGTGGAAGTGGTTGAAGAGAGGGAACAAGGTAGGGGAGGGAACACAGAGAGAAATGAAGGTGGTGATCAGATTTGCAAGAGCAGGGAGCAGGGCAGGAGGACAGAGGGCCTACAGAGAGAAGAGAAACTCTTGGGAGGGACCACCTTTGTGACAAGCTGGAGACCTAAGACAGAGTCAGCTTCTGGGAGGACATGGGTATGACTCTATCTGAGATTCCTAGTAGCAGGGGTCATGAAGAGAATACCTTCTAGATAGATAGGACTCCTACTGTAGGGAGGAGAACACCAACCCACCCATAAAAACTTCGATCCACAATTTACCCTCATTACAAGATGTGCAGTGATAGAGCAGAGATTGAGGGACTGTCCAACCAATGTCTGGCCCAATCTGAAAACCACCCTATGGGAGAGAGCCAACCCCTGACACTATGAAGAATACTCCTCTTTGCTTGCAGACAGAAAACTACCATAGCTGTCCTCTGAGAGGCTCTACCCAGCAGCAGATTGAAACTGATGCTGAGCCTTATACCCAAACATTGGGTGAAGAATAAAGAAAAGTAGGAGGAAGGATAGAAGGACCTAGAGGTGACAGTAGCTCCACAAGAAGACCAACAGAGCCAGGGCCCAGAATGGCTTGTGGAGACTGAAGCACCCAAACAAGGACCATATATGGACTGGACCTAAGCTTGCTACACAAACATAGCCAATGGCAGCTCTGGCTTCATGTGAGTCTCTTAGTAAGAGGTGCAGGGGCTGTCACTTACATAGACTCTATTGCCTTCTTTTTGATAACTTCTCTCTGGTGGGGCAGCCTTACCAGGCCACAGGAGATAATGACATACTCAGTCTTGATGTGATTTGATGAGCTTGGGTGGGTTGGTGGGGATCTTCCCTTGTTCTGAGGAATAGGGGAAGGGGAGGGTGGGTGAGACAAGTAGGATGGGGGCTATTATAGGGATTCATGTTATAGGGATAACATGAATAAATTAATAATTAAAAAACAGTCAGTGAAGAGGCAGCCTACAGAAGAAAGTTTTTATGCCTCTACATCTGATTAAGAGATGATTAATACCTAGAGTGCATGGAACTAAAAACAACCCAATTAATAACTGGGCTCACAAATTAAAAGATAGTTCACAAATGATGAAATTCAGCTTTATTTTGTTTCTTCATTATTTTTTAAATCACTTTACAGCCTGTTCACAGATCCCTCCTTTCTCTCCTCACAGACCCACCCTCACATCCCCCTCTCCCTTTCTTTCTCTCTTCTTCAGAGAAGGGTACCGTCCTACCCTGGCACATCATGTCAATACTAAGAGCTTACTCTCATACTGAGGCCAAACAAGGCAGCCCAAATATGGGAAAGGGATCCAAAGGCAGGCAACAGAGTCAGAGACAACACCACCACTCCAGTTGTTTGGGGACCCACACGAAAACCAAGCTGCACATCTGCTACACATATATAGGATTTCTAGGTCCAGCCCATTAGTGCTTTTTGCTTGGTGGTTCAGTGTGTATGTGTAGGGGCTGGGTTATTTTCCTCTATAAATATTCTAGTGGTATCCTTGACCCCTTCTGTTCCCTCAATTCTTCATTGTACTCAACCACAAGATTCCCGAATTCTGCCTATTGTTTGTTGTGTGTCTCTACATCTATTTCCATCAGCTGCTGGATGAAGCCTCTCAGAATACAGTTATACTAGGCTCCTGTCTGTAAGCATATGAGAGTCTCATTAATACTGTCAGGGGTTGGTTCTCTTCTATGAGATAGGTCTCAATTTGGGTCAATCATTAGTTGACCCATCTCTCCTCCATCTTTATCCCTACACTTCTTATAGATAGGACAGACTTTGGGCCAGAGGTTTTGTGGGTGGGTTGGTGTCCTCCTAACTCCACTGGAAGCCCTGCCTGGCTACAGGGGGTGGCCACTTGAGGCTGCTACATGCCTCAGCTATCATCACCTCCATAGACTTAACAGGAGAATGCCCCTTTCCCAGAGATGTCCCCACTGATTACTTTTCTCTCTCCAAGCCCTCTCCTTACCCATGCTTTCCCCACATCTGATACCCACACCCCTTTTTTCCAGCCCATCCTCTTTCCTACCCAGTTCCTTCCTCAGCATTTGCTTCATCCAAGTTTGTATCCTCTGATTGTTCCAGGCTTGGCGCTTGAGGCAAGGCCAGGAATTCTGAGGGACTCTGGATGGAGGCTGCTAATGACTTGTCCCCATCACCAGATAGTGACCACATCTACGAAACTTGGGTGCAAGTGTTCTGAACTCCGGATCATACTGAATGTCTGTCCTAAAGGTGGCAATCTGAAGGATTTCTTTATTTCCACCACTGAAAAGAAGTCAAGAAGAAGTCATTGCCTGGTAAGTGAGATGCACCCTCCCCCCTCCCCCTTTCATAGCACCACAGCACTCAGGCCCTCACAACAGTGGGGGAGGAATTCATAAAAGCTCTGCTTGACAACCACTCTATTTATAGACAGGTGTTGACTACTCTGTTTTTGCTGACCATGCCATGTCATATTTTTTCAGATGTGTTTATGTTTGTATGCTACGTAGGTGCATAGCCTCCATGGATGGATCACAAAATTCTCTTTTTACATTTTATTTAATTGTTTACTTTATACCCTAATCATAGCCCCTTCCCTCCTCTCCTCCTAGTCCCCCTCTCCCTCCCTTTTCTCCCTATCCCCCCTCTGATACCCCACAGAACAGGGGAGCCTCCCCCACTAATCCACCCCTGCACATTCAGTCAAATCAGGACTGAGCACTTCCTCTTTCACAGTGTCCTGGCAAGGCAGCCCCAACAGGGGGAAGTGATTGAAAAGCAGGCAATGGAGTCCATGTCAGAGACAGCCCCTGGGTCCCTTTCTAGAGGACCAACATGAAGAGCAAACCACCCATCAGACACATACATGTAGGGAGCGTAGGTCTAGTCCATGCATGGTCCTTGGTTGGTGCTTCTATCTCAAGCCCCCTTGAGCCCAAGTTTGTTGGCACTATTGGTCTTCTTGTGGAGATCCTGTCTTCTCTGTTTCTTTCTGTCCTTCCCCTCACACTTCCACAAAGCTCCCTGCATTCCACCTAATGTTTGGTTGTGAGTCTTAGCTTTTATTTGGATCCTTTGCTTGGTGGGGTCACTTAAGAGGACAGCCATGCAGGGTTCCTGTCTGCAGACACAGCACAGTGCCTTTAATAGGGTCAGGGGTTGGCTTTCTACCAGGAGTGGGTCTCAGGTTGCAGCAGGCATTGTCTGGAGGGTGATCTCTTCAGTCTCCATGACCCCTGTTACTCAGGGTCTCAGCTAGAGTCATTCCCACATCTTCCCAGAAGCTATCCTGTTGTATGTCTCTAGATTGTCTCAGATGCCCCTGCCCACAGTTTCCATTCTCTCTTCACTCTGCAAAGTTAGGTTACATTTTTTTCTCAATGTGTACTCATCGCTTACCTTCCCCTTTGTTTTTCATACAGTGCCTCTCATTTTCTTGGGACTTTGCTAACTTCTTTCATTTTATATCATGGCTCAGATGCCCCTAGAAACCTGGATTTTTTTTTTTATGAGTTTAGGCACTCCTGCAAGGCAAGCATTTCTCAATCGCGGCTGTCCTTAAGCTCCATGTTTCATGGACTTCTTATGAGTAACATGAAAAATGATATAAAAATATAAATCTTTCAGCTTTGGTATGACTCAGTAGTAGAGAACATGTCTACACGATCTTATGTTCTTGGCCACGGGTCACCTCTGAAGTACCACAGGGAAAAAGAAGAAAAGAAAACAGCAGCTTTGTCAACTTAGTAATGGTACATGAACTACACCTAACTGTCTTTTCAATTTTAAGTGTAAGAAAATGGATGGAAAGTGCTTGGAATCTCAGAGGAATACTTCCTTGGGGACAGATTCTATGCTGCATTGCTCTGGATTTCAGCTCATGGAAAATATAGTATTACTAATACAAAAGTCCTCAGTGTCTTCTAGAGCCCAGAGCAATACATGAGGAAGGGGTTGATTGCAGTTTGTTGGTGCTTGGGACTGAATAGCTTGGGTAGTTACATATGTGGCTGCGGTGTGCTCCATGTAATGGACGTCACTTAATGCAGGGTGGATGGCACTAACTGTGGACCTGAAATCTCTCTCATTATGGAGTCAGATGATGGGTATGAATTGCCAGAGCTAGAGTAACCTATTAGGAATATTCTCCCTCTGTATAGTGTCCACTACTGAAAGGCAGAGCTGAGCTCTTTGGAGTACTGATCCCACTCCCTTCCTGGCTCTGTACTCACCTTGAAGACTGGTGTCTGGCATGGCCTGAACAGATGTGGAATAGGAGAAGGCAGCGATGCAGAGTGCTGTTCAGACATTGGTGGGCTGAATGTTCTTTAGCACCATCATCATCTCTGGTTGATGTCAGAGGCCTGTCTCCCAGGGTTGGACACAAAGCCATAGACCTTCAGGCCCTGCACAATATCTCCAGGTATCAGACGGCCCAGGCTGTGTGGTTATGTTAATAGACCTGTTACCCTTCTAGTAGGAAGGTGACAAACTGTATCCTTGATTTGGCACCTGTGTTAGTGTGGTCTGGCAGACAGTGTTGGATAGATAGGAACTATGGTATTGGGATCTAAAATGATCACACTGGTCTCTCACAGTGAGGATAGTGTGGTGTCCTGGTCAGTGATAGTCACAGTGCAGTCCTGGAACACAGCTGCCCTCCCGTCTGTGCTTCCTGTGAGATCCCACTTGAGAGCATCTGGATAGGAGAGTGCAGAGATGGGCATCAGGCCCTGGTCAGTCTGCGGTGTGCATGGCCTTGCTAACATGTTGGTAAATGTAGGCACGGCTCATGAGAGGCTGGAGAGAAGTGCTGGAGAATGATGGCAGGAGCCATGCTGAACTCCCTTCTGTGGTGGAGACCCTGAGGAAGCTGCACTCCCTTCCTGCTGAGGGTGTGGAGTTGCTCAGCACAGGCAGAGAGGGCTACAGAGCACTTTCTGTCCCAAGGACAGGTACAGTTTGGAAATTTTCTGTAGGAAGAAAGAGGACATTGGGAAAATCATGAGATTAATGCTTTCTATTTTCCTGTTGGGAATAATGCTGTCTTCAGTTTGTACTGTCTTGGAGAATCTAAGGCTGATGTTCCCTCACACATCCCAGTTGCAAGCATTCAAACTGATTCTTGGTACTGAATAGGATAACACTAATTTGATGAGGTTTCTGTTCTTGTGGGGACTTGTGATTCCTTGTTGATCTGGTTCAACCTTTGCTACATTCTAAACACCATCTTCCCTTGCCATGCTTTGTGTTACTCTCAGAGCTCCTACCTCATAGCTGTGTCCTAGAACGGAAGTATTTAGAGGTGTGAGAGCCTCAGACAGCTTCAAAAAGCCTCCGCTTTTGCCCTGTCCTATGCAGAGCTGACTCTATGTAAAAAGATGGGGTCTCTCTAATTAGATCAGGCTGGCCTTGAAATCTCAGAGACCAGCCTGCCTCTGCCTCTAGAGTGTTGCCATGATAGAGGAGTTCAAGCCCCATCTGCCCATTCATACTCTGTGCTTTTTTCTCTTTTAAAAATGATATAAAAGAGATTTTGTATATGAATACTGTATTTACCTGATTACCACTTCCCTCTTGTAACTCTTCCTGTGCCCTTTCCATTCCTTTTATAATTCATGACCTATCATTTAAGTATAACTCTTATACACATGTGTGAATATAACTTTATGGAAAAAAACCCTGCTGATGACATTTCATGGTGCTTACATGTGTTTAGGGATGACCCTTTGGGATTTGCTATCCAATTAGAGTATTCCTTCCCGAATAAGACTGACTCTTTCTCTGGTACTGTTAATTACCTATAACTTCTAGAGGGGAAGCTTTCTGAGGATTCCCCTACCTGTGTCAGTGTTGTACAGAGAACTGACTGTGGAGTGCCCAGCCTCAACTGATAATATCTAGCACAATCAGTGCATACTAGACTCAGGAACTCTGCACAAGAGGGACTGGATATGTTTCAAGAGCCAGGGACCAGAGTGAGAGAGTATCTTCTGTATGTGACGGGGAACCTGCACCCAGACAAATCTTGATGGTGGGTGCCTAAACAAGGCTTGGGAAATGACAATGACTTAATCCCTTTGATTTGAAATCTGTGGTTCTCAGAACATCCAATCTCTAAAGGTGTTCCTTTAGAATCATCTCTGCAGTTTTGGATTCTTTTTCTTTCTTCTTTTTTCTATCCTGTTATTTTTATACTTTGTATTTTTCCTCTCCCTCTTCTAGTGGGTCTGTGTTTCATGTAGCAGACAATATTTCTTTCACTACAATAATTGTGTTCTCAGATGCAAGTCCCCTTTTTTCTCTCCTAGATTCTCTTTTCATCTAACATAGAGGGAATAGTCTAAAACTTGGCAGTGCATGTTATAAGGTTCATGATGAAGCTGTTTATAATGTACATATGATGTATCACATGCCAACAGAATGTATCCCATCTGCACACACTGTACATACAGAGAATAGCCTGGGGCAGGAAGGAGAGAGGCATCGAGGTTGAGGCAACTCAGTTGAGAAACCATTTCAGTTGATCTGAGTTGTGAGCTGTCAGCATCTGTTCATGACCTAAGGAAGAGAACAAAAGGCTCCTTTGTGACAGTGTGGAAGGGCAGGGCTGAGTGCACTGAAATGCACCTTATATAGGGGTTGATGAACTCCAAGATTCTTCTCTTTGGGTTTCTCACTCAAGAGTCTTCCTTTAGGCTCTGCTGACCCAGGTTGGATTGTCATCTCTCTTCTCTGTTTTCATCCTTTCTTTGTAGGCTCTGATTCATGGATCAGCTTGACCCTGTGTCTTTACACTAGTGGGTGATATCACTGTGAACTTCCAAATGAAGTGGTCTTTATTTTCATCTTGCACATGCTTGTAAAGTAGGTTCTGCCCTTAGAAGCAAGCAGAGTGGATGAAGGGGAGGCTAGCTGCACATGTTCCTTCTTTCATTCTTTTGTTGATGTTCTTCAGCCCATACTCTGCAGCCTGTGGGTGTTTTTTTCTCCTTTTCTATAGTTTTATTGAGATAGGTTTGTCTCTGTAGCTCATGTTATTCTGGAACTCACTGTGGTTTTCCCTCTGGCTTTGTGGACACTTTTTTTTTTCTGCCTCCCTTTTTGTATAAACATGTTTGTGAGCCACTGAGTCTGGTTGCCTTGCATCTTTGTCCCAAAATGAAGGAGTATGGTGGTTACTGTAGCTTCTTCCTCCTTACAACAGCTTCTATAGAATCTGGGGATTACAGCATTCACTAACATGTTTAAGTCAGAGACCAGGCTAACTAGAGAGTGAGCAGATCAGCTGGAAGAAAGGAAGAAGGAAGTTTTTGGTACAGGTTGCTGTGTTAATTTTTTTTAAAGTAATGTTATTTTGGTTTATTTGTGAAGAAAATGCCAACCCTTTCTTAATCTCAATGTATCTTCATAGACAAGGATGTGTTTCATATTTTGTAGAAATATAGGGAAATCTTATGTGTTCTTCCTTTTGTTTTGTGCCTTATATCCCTTCTTTGTCACTCACCAATAGGTTCATAGACTCTGGTGTGTGGCATGGGGCTAGTGTGCATTTAGTTTATCAGGTTTTATGTTGTTGTCTTTGATACTTTTGGACTTGAGCTCTGTGCAGAGTGATAAATGTGGATCTTTGACTTTCTTCTGCATTCAGACATCAGTTAGACCAGCACCATTTGTTATAGATGCTTTCTTTTTCTCCATTGAATGATTTTGGCTTTTATTTTTAAAGTGTCTATAGGGGTGTGGGTTTACTTCTGGATCTTCAGTTCTCTTTCACTGATTGACCTGTATGTTTTTATGTCAATACTATATGGTTTTTATTGCTCTTGCTCTGTAGTACAACTAGAAATCAGAAGCTCTTCTATTCTACAGGGTTGTTTTAGTTAATTTAGGTGTGTTTCTTCATATTAAGTTGAGAATTACTCTTTCAGCGTCTATAAAAAAACTGTGTTGGAATTTTGATTAGAATTTTATTGAATCCGTAGATTGCTTTTGGAGAGATGGGCATTTTTATGATAATCCTACTGAGCATGGGAATTCTTTCCATATTCTGTTATCTTCAAATTCTTTCTTCCAAGGCTTGAATTTATAATCATATAGGTCTTTCATTTACTTGGTTAGAGTTACACCAAGATACATATTATTTGTGGCTATTGTGAAGAGGGTGTTGTTTCCCTAATTTCTTTCTCAGCCTGTTTGTCATTTGTATAAAGGAAGGCTACTGATTTTTGGAGTTAATTTTTTATTCAGCCGCCTTGTTGAAGGTGTTTAACAGCTATACGTGTTTTCTGTTAGAATTGTAGATGTCACTTATGTAGACTATCATATCACCTGCAAAGAGTGATACTTTGTTTTGTGTTGTATCTTCCCCTTTAGTCCCTCATTAGTAGGTTATAGATTATGGTATATGGCATGGGTCTAGTATGCATTTATGTGCATTTCTTTTTTTATCTGCCACACAAGCATTAATATGACATGGTCTATTTGTCTTTATTATAAGTGGCACTATAGATACTTAAGCTGTCCTTCAGCTATCACATTCAGTGTTGCAGTTTTCAATAGGAGCTTTCACAAGGGACTGGTGCTGTAACATGGGAATGCATGTCCAGCTCAGTAGAACTGTCCCTCCATGCAGACCATTTCATGTTGTGTAGCACTGGACAAATCTCTGCAGTAAGAATGTCCTTTTTCACATGATACCTGAAATGTTTCTGTCCTTCACCCCTTCAGATTCCTTCATGGTCCATCATATTTCAGATAATGTTACACAGTTTCCAAGGCAATACTTCAAAGTAGGAAGGTTCATTCACACTCTGCATTGTAGATGTTTCAGAACAAATTAATTTCCTACTGTGGCACCATAGACTCAAAATGAGTAGTTAGTCACCAGGACTGTGATGGAGCAGTCTGAGATGAGAGAGAAAGACAGGGAGAGAGAGAGTGAGAGGCAGACCACCCCAAAGACTGACACACAGAGGAGAAAAGTGAGAGAGACAGTGACAGCCAGAGTCAGAAAGAGAAAAAGACATGTAGAGTGTGATCTATATTTTGCTTTGTAATCTCATCATTTATATGTTTTTAAATTTTGCACATTTATTTGTTTAATTACTTTTCCTTTTATTGAAAATAGTTTCTTTTCTCATGGAATATATCCTTATTTCAGTTTTCCTTCCCTATACTGGATCTAGCTCATACCCAACTTCCCTCCCCTCAGTACGCAATCCATTTCTGTCTGTCATTAGAAAAAAGCAAGCTTCCAAAATAGAACCAAATAAAATAAAACGAGAGGAAGCAAAAACTATCATAGCAAAACTGAGTGTGGCTAACTGATGGGAGAAAAAGAGCCCTGTGTGAAAGCACCAGACTCAGAGCTGTACTTGTCATCACAGTCAGGAGTCCCATAAAAATACAAAGACGTGTAACACACACACACACATCTTGAGTCTTACGTCTTAGTCCACACATATGTAGGCCCTGTGCTTGCTACTTCAGTCTCTGGGAGCTCAGGTAAGTCTGGCTTATTTGATTCAGAGAACCTTGCTTTCTTGTCCTCCATTCCCTTTGGCTCTTACAGGATTTGTACCTTCTCTTCTGGGTGTTTCCCTCAGTTGTGTGAGAAGGCATTTGATGTAGATCTACCATTGAGACTCTCCCTCCTTATAATATTTGCCTATGGGTCTCTGCATCTGTTCTCAACTATTTTCAGAGGAGGCCTCAGATGATGACCGGACAAGGACTGATCTATGAGTATAGCAGACTATCATTAGGAATCGTTTTTGATATTTTTAAAAAAGATCCATAGCATTTGATTTTACCCTAGATCTCTGGGCTATCTAGTCTTTCATTCTTGGTTACCCATGCAGTGTTGGGTATGGGCTCTTTCTTGTGAAGTGGTCCTTAAAGCAAGTCAGATATTGGCTGTCTACTCCCCCAAATTCAGTGTCCTCATGCCCTAGCATAATTTGGAGACAGTGTGGCTTGTACATCAAAGGCCCTGTTGCTGGGTTGGTTTTTAGGTTTCTCTTTCAGTATCATGTAAAGTACCTTTCCACTGCAAAGACACTAGAATATAGGGGTAAAGGTTCTATGCAGGCATGAGCTCAACTTCTCCATGTTCGATGAGTATGTGGGTGTTGTTCTAGGCAATGGGGCCCTCTCTGTCAGGTTGTATGATCTGCCTTAGCAACAGCCTGGTTTTGTTGATTTCCATGGGCTTGTGACCAAAACGTCTATTGAGTGCCATTGAGTACCATCATTGGAAGACTCACCTCGTGACAAGAAAAGGCCTGATGAGACTCCATATCCTCCATTTTATAAATCTTCATTTGGATCCCCTTTATAATTAGAGGAAGTTTTCAGTGTGCTATATTTCCACACCTCACTCACATACACCCACCCCCAATTCTAATGGTCACTTACTCCCATTTTCTTCTTCCATCCTATCTCCCTTACCAGTGCCACTCCTAACCCCACCTACCCTTACTATGAGTTTAGAATATACTCTACTACCCATGTTTTTCTTTATCTACACCCCTCCTCTTTACCCAACCTCTCTGGATCTATACATTGTAGGTTGGTGAACATTTAGTTAAAAGCTAACAACTACTTATAAGTAAATGCCTACCATGGGTATCTCTCTGGGTTTTGGTTAACTGACTCAGGATGATTTTTCTTCTAGTTCTATCCATTTGCATGCAATTTTAATAATGGATTTTATTTAATAGCTTATTATGACTCCATTGTGTAAATGAATCACTTTGTTTATACATTTTTTTGGTTGAGGGACATCTAGATTCTTTATAGTTTCTGGCTATTATGATTAAATCCAAAATGAAAATACTTGGGTAAGTGTCCTTGTTGCAGGATGGAGCATTCTTTGGGTATATGGTCAAGAGTGGTACATGTAAATCTGGAGATAGATGGGCTCTACATTTCTGTGGAACTGCCATATTGATTTCAAGAGGGGCTGTAAAAGTTTGCACTACCACTAGCAATGGATGAGTGTTCCTCTTGCTCCATATCCTCACAAGCATGATCTGTCACTTGTGTTATTGATCTTAGTCATTCTGACAGATGGAAGATGGAATCTCAATCTCATTTTTTATTTGCATTTCCCTGATGCCTAAGAATGTTGAACATTTTTAAAGTGTTTCTCATTAGAATTTCCTCTATTGATAATTCTCTTCAGAGTTTATGTCAGTTTTCAATTGATGATTTGGACATTTGATATCTAGTTCTTGAGTTCTTTATGTATTTTAGAATTTAATCCTCTATTGTATATGGAGTCAGTAAAAACGTTTCCAATTCTATGGGTTTCAATTGTTGGTGTTCTTTGTTTTACGAAAACATTTCAATTTTATGAGGTCCCATTTAAGAATTGTTGGTTTTAAGGCCTACACTGTACATGTTCTGTTCCGGAAGTAATCTCCTGTGGCTATACACTAATGATATTCCCCAGTTTTTCTTCTATCAAGTACAATATATCATATCTGCTTTTAGCATTAAGATCTTTGCTACACTTAGTCATTTTTGTGAATGGTGGTAGGAATGGATATGTTTGCATTCTTCTACATTCAGACATCCAGTTTGACCAGCTCTATTTGTGGAAGATGGTGTTTTTCCCCCCACTGTGTTTGTTTCTGGCTTCTTTATCAAAATCAAGATATATATATATGTGGATTTATGCCTGTGTCTTCATTTCATTTTTGTTGGTCAACATGTTTATTTTTATGCCAATATCATGCAGCTATTACTATGGCTCTAGAGTGCCAGCTTAAATTATATATGCTGGGACCTGTAGCATTTCTTTTGTTGTCAAGAACTGTATTTGTATTCTATGGTGTGTGTGTGTGTGGGGGTGGGTGTGTGTGTGTTACCATATGAAGTTGAGAATTGTCCTTTCAAGATTTGTAACAAAATTTCTTGGAATTTTGGTGGAAATTGCCATCACTCTGTAGTTTGCATGCTGTACGATGGCCTCTTTTTCACTATATTTATATATTTTTATTTTTTATTCACTTTATATCTCTGTCATAGCTCCTTCCTTTGTCTCCTCCTGGTCCTACCCTCCCTCCCTCGTGCTTCCACTGCCTTCCCTAGATCACAGAAAGAGCTTATTAAGTCTCATCAGGACTGCCTGGATCCTTTTCCTCTGTGGCCTGGGAAGGCCACTTTGCCAGGGGAAAGTGATCAAAGAGCACATAACAGAGTCCCTGTCAGAGATAATCCCTGCTCCTATTACGAGGGAACCCACATGAAGACTGAGCTGTCTATCGGCTACATCTGAGTAGGGATTCTAGGTTCTCTTCATGCATGGTCCTTGGTTTGTGCATCAATATCTGCAGGACCACCTGGACCCAGATTTCTTGCCTTTGTTGGTCTTCTTGTGGAGCTCCTGTTCCCACTGGGTCCAACTATCCCCTCACTCTTCCCTAAAACTCCCTGTCCTCTGGCCAAAGTTTGGCTATGAGTCTGAGCATCTGCTTTGATCCCCTCCTGGGTAGAATCTTTCAGAGGACATATATGGTAGGCTTCTTTCCTGATCTCTCTCTTCAACTGCGTCAGTGTCTATTCTATTTGTCCTTCTGAATGAGATTTAAGCATCCTCTAAAAGGTCCTCTTTGTTATTTGGCTTCTTTAGGTCTGTGAATTTTAGTATGGTTATCCTGTATCATATAGCTAATATCTGCTTATAAATAAGTATATACTACATGTGTCTTCCTGTTTCTGGGTTACCTCACTCAGGATGATCTTTTCTTTCTTTCTTCCTTTTTTAAATTTATTTTACAATCCAAGGGTGCCCCTCCCTTCTCTCCTCTCAGTTTCCCCCTTTCTCCTTCCATCCTACTCCTTTCCTCTCTCCCTTCCTCTCCAAAGGGAAGTCCCTCTCCCATTTATCAACCCACCCTGACACATCAGTTCATATCAGGACTGAGCCTATCTTCATTACCTGAAGCCAGGCAAGGTAGCCCTGCCACGGGGGAAGTTATCCAAAAGCAGGCATTAGAGTACATATTAGAAACAGACTCCCCACCCCTACACTTGCCAGGCAACCCATATGAAGACCAAGCAGCTACTTGTGTGCATGGGGCCTAGGTCCAGGTCATGCATGATAATTAGTTGATGTCTCAGTCTCAGAAAGCCTCCATGGGACTGAGTTAATTGTCTCCGTTGGTCTCTTTATGACATTCCCGTGCCCTCCAGGTCCATCTATCTTTCCCCAAACACTTCCACAGGACACCCGGAGCTCTGCTCCATGCTTGGCTGCAAGTCCCAGCATCTGTCCCAATCCACCGCTGGGTGGAGCCTCCCAGACTACAGTCAAGTTAGGCTCCCAGAAACAGAAAGACACACATGGTATATACTCACTTACAAGTAGATACTAGACATATAATACAGGATAAACCTACAAAACTGTAAACCTAAAGAAGCTGAGTTAGAAGGAGGACCCTGGGTAAGATGATCAATCCTCACTCAGAAGGCAAATGAGACAGACATTGGAAGAAGGAGAAAACAGGAAACAGGATGGGAGCCTACCACAGAGGTCCTCTGAAAGACTCTACCCAGCAGGGTATCAAAGCAGATACTAAGACTCATAACCAAACTTTGGGCAGAGTGCAGGGAATCTTAGGAAAGAAGGGGGAGATAATAAGACCTGGAGAGGACAGGAGCTCCACAAGGAGAGCAACAGAACCAAAATATTTGGCTACAGGGGTCTTTTCTGAGACTGATACTCCAACCAAGGACCATTCATGGAGATAACCTAGAATCCCTGCACAGATGTATCCCATGGCAGCTCAGTGTCCAAGTGGGTACCCTAGTAAGGGGAACAGGGACTGTCTCTGACATGAACTCAGTGGCTAGCTCTTTGAGCTCCTCCCCTAGATGGGAGAGCAGCCTTGTCAGGCCACAGAGGACGACAATGCAGCCAGTCCTGATGAGACCTGATAAGCTAGGGTCAGATGGAAGGGGAGGAGAACCTCCCCTATCTGTGGACTTGGAGAGGGCATGGGGGGAGATGAGAGAAGGGGGGGTGGGATTGGGAGGGAATGAAGGAAGGGTATACAGCTGGGATACAAAGTGAATTTGTAATTAATATAAAAAATAAAAATTTAATTTAAAAAAGAATTTTCCTTTTAATTTGATGGATATTCCATTGTAGAATGCTTTTGGTAAGATGGCCATTTTTTACTATGTTAATCCTACCGATCCATTAGCATGGAGATCTTTTTTTCTTCTGATATCATCTTGAGTTTCTTTCTTCAAAGGTGTGAAGTTCTTGTCATACAGGTCTTTCAATTGCTTGGTTAGAGTTACATCAAGATATTTTATATTATCTGTTGCAATTTCGAATGGTGTTGTTTCCCAGACTTCTTTCTTAGCCCCTAATCCATTTTGTGAAGGACAGCTACGGATTTCTTGAGGTAATTTTGTATCCAGGCATTTTGCTGAGGTGTTTATAAGCTGTAAGAGGACTCAGGTAGAATTTTGGAGGTCCGTTATGTGTATTATCCCATCATCTGTGAATTGCAGTACTTTGAATTCTTCCTTTTTAATTTGTATCTTCTTGATCTCCTATAGTTGTCTTATTGCTCTAGCTAGATCTTTAAGGACTATACTGAATAGATATGGAGAAAGGGAGCAGCCTTGTGTTATCTCTGATTTTAGTGGAATCACTTTAAGTTGCTCTTCATTTAATTTGCTGTTGGCTCTTGGCTTGCTGTATATTATCTTTATTGTGTTTAGGTATGTGACTTGTACCCCTTTAAACGTGAAGGGGTGTTGGATTGTGTCAAAGACCTTTTCAGCATTTAATGAGATGATCATGTGTTTTTGTTTTCTTTTGTTTTTATTTTCTTTCACTTTGTTTATATGATAGATTTTCATATGTTGAAGCATCCCTACATTTCTAGGATGAAGCTTACATGACGATGGTGGATAATATTTTTGATGTGTTCCTCAATTCGGTTTGCAAGTATTTTGTTGAGTATTTTTGCATCAATGTTTATTAGGGAGATTGGTCTTAAATTCTCTTTCTTTGTTGGGTCTTTCTGTGGCTTAGGTATCAGGGTGACCATGGCCTCATTGAATGAGTTAGGCAATGTTCCTTCTGTTTCTATTTTGTGGAACAGTTTGAGGCATATTGGTATTAGTTTTTCTTTCTTTTTTTTTAAAGTCTGAAAACTTGTTTTATTTATGGTTACTTACAAAAATGCAAGTTTTTTCTTTTTTAACTTTAATTTTATTACTTAATTTTATTCATTTTGTATCCCAGCTGTAGCCCCTTCCCCATCCCCTCCCAATCCTATCCTCTCTCCCTCTTCTTCTCCTATGCCCCTCCTCCAGTCCAATGATAGGGAAGGTCCTCCTCCTCTTCTATTTGATCCTAGTCTATAAAGTCTCATCAGGACTAGCTTCATTATATTTCTCTGTGGCCTGGTAAGGCTGCTCCCGCCTCAGGTAGAGGTGATCAAAGAACCAGCCCTTGAGTTCATGTCAGAGATGGTCCCTGTTCCTATTACTGGGGAACCCTCTTGGACACTCAGCTGCTATGGGCTATATCTGTGCAGGGGTTCTAGGTTATCTCCATGCATGGTCTTTGTTTGGAGTAGCAGTCTCACAAAAGACCTTGTGCTCAGATTTTTTGGTTCAGTGGTATTCTAGAAGCAGAAAGACACACATGGTATATACTTACTTATAAGTGGATATTAGACAAATAATATAGGATAGTCATATTAAAATCTGTACACCTAAGGAAGCTAATGAAGAAGGAGGACCCTGGGTAAGATGCTCAATGTTCATTGCAAATGGGATAGACATTAAAAGAGGAAGAAAACAAGTAACAGGACAAGAGCCTATCACAGAGGGCCTCTGAAAGACTCCACCCAGCTGCGTATCAAAACATATGTTGAGACTCATGGCCAAACTTTGGGCAGAGTGCACAGAATCTTATGAAAGAAGGGGGAGATAAAAAACCTGGAGGTAACAGTAGCTCCACAAGGAGAGCAACAGAACCAAAAAAACTGGGCACAGGGGTATTAGTTTTTCTTTGAAAATCAGGTAGAATTCTGTGCTAAAACCATCTGGCCTAGGGATCTTTTTGGTTGGGAGGCTTTTGATGAATGTTTCTATTTCCTTAGGGCTTATAGGTTTATTTAAATTGTTAACCTGATCTTGATTTAACTTTGGTAAGTGGTATCTATCAAGAAAATCATCCATTTCAATTAGATTTTCCAATTATGTGGTGTACGGGTTTTTGAAGTACGACCTAATGATTCTTTGGATTTCCTTGGTGTCTGTTCTTACATCCCTTTTTATTATTGATTTTATTAATTTAGATACTCTCCTAGTGTCTTTTTGTTAGTTTGGCTAAGGGTTTGTATATCTCATTTACTTTCTCAAAACAAACAAACAAACAACAAAACAGCTCTTGGTTTTGTTGAATCTTTGTATTGTTCTATTTGTTTATAGGTTATTGATTATTTCCTGTCATCGACTCCTCTTGGGTATGTTTGCTTCCTTTTCTCTAGAGCTTTGAGGTGATCTGTTAAGTTGGTAGTATGAGCTCTCTCTGCTTTCTTTATGAAGACACTTAGCACTATGAACATTCCTCTTAACACCGCTTTCATTGTGTCCCATAAGTTTGGATTTGTTGTGCCTACATTTTCATTGAATTCTAGAGAGTCAATAATTTTTCTTTTCTCCCTGATCCAATGGTCATTAAGTAGAGAGCTGCTCAGTTTCCGTGAGATTTTAAGCCTTCTACTGTTTCTGTTGTTGTTGATGTCTACCTTTAATTCCTGGTGGTCTGACAGAATACAAGGTGTTATTTCAATTTTCCTGTATTTGTTGAGGCTTGCTTAGTGTACGAGTATATGCTCAATTTTGGAGAAGATTCCATGGGTTATAGAGAAGGCAGCATATTCTTTTTTGTTTGGATGGAATGTTCTGTATATATCTGTTAGGTCCCATTGACACATAGCATCATTAGTTTCCTTATTTGTCTGTTTAGTTTCCATCTGGATGATCTGTCCATTGGTGAGAGAGGTGTGTGAAGTATCTTATTATTAACATGTGGGGTTTGATATGCGATTTAAGCTTTAGTAATATTTCTTTTACAAATGTGGTTGCCCTTGCATTTGGGGCATAGATGTTCAGAATTGAGCTGTCATCTTGGTTGATTTTTCTTTTGATGAGTATGAAGTGCACTTCATAATCACTTTTGATTAATTTTGGTTGAAAATGTATTTTCTACATTAGAAATAGCTACTCCAGCTTACTTCTTGTGTCTGTTTGTTTGGAAAACCTTTTTCCATCCCTTTATTCTGAGGTAATGCCTGTCATCCAGTTAGACCACCACCATTTGTTGAAGATACTCTCTTTTTTTCCCCATTGTATGGTTTTGGATCCTTTTTCAAAAATCAAGTGTCTGTAGGTACATGGGTTTATTTGTAGATCTTCAATTGTATTCCATTATTCCACCAGTCTGTCTCTATGTCAGTACCATGTAGTTTTTAATTCTGTTGCTCTATAGCACAGTTTGAGATCAGAAATGAGATACCTCCTGAAGATCTTTTATCATATAGGATTGTTTTAGCTATTCTGGGTTTTTTGTTTTTCCATATGAATTAGAGAAATGTTCTTTCAAGCTCTGTAAATAATTGTTTTGGTATTTTGACGGGGATTGCATTTAATCTATAGATTGCTTTTGGTAAGATGCCATATTCACTATGTTGATCCTGCCAATCCCTGAGCATGTTAGATCTTTCCATCTTCTGATATCTTCTTCTAATTCTTTCTTCAGATACTTGAAGTTTTTTAATACAAGTATTTAACTTCCTTGGTTAGGGTTACACCAAGATACTTTGTTTTTGTGGCTATTGAGAAGGGTGTTGTTAACCTACTTTTTTTCTCAGCTCATTTGTCTTTTGTGTACAGAAGGGCTACTGATTTTTTAAAATTAATTTTGTATTTAGCTACTTTGCTGAAGGTGTGTACCAGCTGTAGGAGTTTTTTTTGTAGAATTTTTGGGGTCTTTATGTATACTGTCATAATATCTGTGAATAATGATACTTTCATTTCTTCCTTTCCAAACTGTATCTGCTTGATTTCTTTCAGTTTTCTTATTGCTCTGGCTCAGACTTCAATTACTATATTGAAGAATTATGGAGAGAGTGGGAAGCCTTGTCTAGGCCCCAATTTCAGTGGAAATGTTTTGAGTTTCTCTTTGTTTAGTTTGATGGTTGTTTTAGACTTGCTGTATATTGCTTTTTATTATATTTAGGTATGTGCCTGGTATCTGTAATCTCTCCAAGACTTTTTAAAAATGAATGAATGTTGGAATTTGTCAAATGCTTTTTTGGCATCTAAGTTGATGATCATGTGGGGTTTTTTTCTTTTAATTTGCTTATATGGTGGATTGCATTAATGATTTCCATATATTGAACCACCCCTGCATTCGTAGGATGGAGCCTACTTGGTCATGGTAATATGTTTGATGTGTTCTTTTACTCAGTTTATGAGTATTTTATTAAGTATTTTTGTGTCAATCTGCATAAGAGAGATTGGTCTAAAATTCTCTTTGTTGGGTCTTTGTGTGTTTTAGGTATCAAGGTGACAGGGAATGAGTTTTGTAATGTTCGTTCCTTTTGTAGTTTGTGGAATAGTTTGAAGAGTATTGGTATTAGCTCTTCTTTGAAGGTCTGGTAGACTTCTGTACTGAAACCATCTTCATCTGAATTTGTTTTTTTTGGTTGGGAGACTTTTGATAACTGCTTCTATTTCCTTAGGTGACATAGGACTATTTAATTTGTTTACCTGATCTTGATTCAGCTTTGGTAAGTGGAATCTATCAAGAAAATTGTCTGTTTAATTTAGATTTTCAAATTTTGTTGTATAGGATTTTGAAGTAACACCTTATTATTCTTTGGATTTCCTCAGTGTCTGTTATAATGTCTCCCTTTTCATTTTGATTTTGTTGATTTTTGGTAGTGTTTCGTTGTAGAGTTAGCTTGGGTAAGGTTTTGTCTATCTTGTTGATTTTCTCAAGAACTAGCTCTTGGATTCAATGATTCTTTGAATTGTTCTCTTTGTTTCTAATTTATTGATTTTAGCCCTGAGTTTGATTATTTCCAGCTGTCTACTCCTCTTGGGTGTGTCTGCTTTTTTTCTAGGACTTTCAGATGTTCCATTAAATTACTTGTATGGGATGTCTCCAATCTTTCTATGAAGGCACTTAGTGCTATTGACTTTTGTCTTAGCACTGCTTTTTTGGTGTCCCATAAGTTTGGGTATGTTGTGCCTCATTTTCATTGAATTTTAGGAAGTTCCTTCTTTCTTTATTTCTTCCGTGACCCAGATGTCATTGAATAGGAAGTTCTTCAGTTTCCACGTGTGTGCAGGCTTTTTTTTTTTCTGTTGTTGTTGAGGTCCAGCTTTAGTCCATTGTGGTCTGATAGGACACAAGGTAGTATTTCAATCTTCTTGTACCTGTTCAGCCTTGCATTGTGACCTCCTACATAGTCAAATTTGGAGAAGATTCCCTGAGGTGCTGAGAAGGTTTTTTTTTTTTTTTTTTTTAATTTGGGTGAAAAGTTCTGTATAGTCTGTTAAGTCCATTTGATTCATGACATCTCAGTGTCATTATCTCTCGGTTTAGCTTCTGTTTTATTGATCGGTTCTTTGATGAGAGTGGGATGTTGAGGTCTCCCACTATTTATGTGTGGGGATTGATTTGGGGTTTAAGCTTTATTAATGTTTCTTTTACAAATATGGGTGGCCTTGTATTTGGGGCATGGATGTTCAGAATTGAGATGCCATCTTGGTGGAATTTTCCTCATCCCTTTTGATTAATTTTGGTTGAAAATCTATCTAATTAGATATTAGAATAGCCACTCCTACTTTGCTGCTTGGGTCTATTTGCTTGGAAAACCTTGCAGCACTTTGCTCTCAGATAATGTCTATCTTTGTAGCTGAGGTATTTTTCTTGTATACAGCAGAATGCTGGTTTTTTTTTTATGTATCCATTCTGATAGTGTTTGTCTTTTTATTGGAGAGTTGAGTCCATTGATGTTAAGAAATATTAATGACTAGTGACTATTCCTTTTATTTTGATGTTGTTTTGTAGTGTGTTTGTGTGCTTGTATAGTTTTAGTTTTCCTGTAGTGAAGTTATTTATTTCCTGTATTTTCTGGGTGTAGTTATCCTTTTTGGGTTCAGTTTTTCTTCTAGGACCTTCTGGGCTGGATTTGTAAATAGATACTGTTTAAATTTTTTTGTCATGGAATATCTTGTTTTCTCTATCCATGACAATTGAGAGTTTTGCTGGGTATGACATCGGTGTTCTCTTAGGGTCTGCATGATATATCTGTCCAGGCTCTTATGGCTTTTAGAGTCTCTGATGAGAAGTCAGGTGAGATTTTGATGAGTTTGCAATTATATGTTACTTCGCCTTTTTCCCTTGCAGCATTTAATATTTTTTCCTTTGTTCCATACATTTATTGTGGATGGAGGATTTTCTTTTCTAGTAAAATCTGTTAGGTGTTCTGTAGGCCTCTTGTATGCTTACAAGCATTTCTTTATTTAAACTGGGGAAATTTTCTTCTATGGTTTTGCTGAAAATATTTTATGGACCTTGGAGATGGGACTCTTCTTTTTCCTCTATACCTATTATTCTCAGGTTTTGTTTTTTTTTTTTTTCATTGTGTCCTTGATTTCTTGGGTGTTTTTTGTGAGGATCATTTTAGATTTATCATTTTCTTTGATGATACTTCAGTTTCTTCCATTGTCTCTTCTATACCTGAAATTCCTTCCTTGTATTCTGTCATAGATGCTTATCTTTGTAGTTCCTGTATTCTTTCCTAAGTTGTCCCTTTCCAGGATTTCTTCACTTTGTGTTTTCTTTAACGTTTCCATTTCCGTCTTCAGATCTTGAACTGTTTTGTTGATTTCCTTCAGCTGTTTGTATTTTCTTGCATTTTATTAAGTTCCTTCAACAGTTTCCTCTATTTCTTTCAGTGATTTGATTATTTCCTCTCGAAAGACCACAATCTGTTTTACTATATCTTCCTTTATTTCTTTACAGAGTTTGTTTCCTCAATTATCATCATTATAAGCATAGATTTAAGGTCATTTTCTTGGGTTTCACGTGCGTTAGAGTATCCAGTCTTCCTTGCTTTTGGGTAACTGGGTTCTAGAGATGTCATATTGCTTTGACTGTTGTTAATTGTGTTTTTATGCTGGCCTCTACTCATCTGGTTGTCTCTGGCATTGGCTGATAGTTTCTGGTGTCCTCTGGAGACCTGGGGGTGGTGGTTTTGCAAAAAATCCTGAGCAGGAAGCTGAATATACCAGCAGGAGCCCTCCTCAGATTGTTAGTTATGGTATCTGACTGGGAGTGGCTCTCAGGGAATTGCTGTAGCTCTCCTCCGGTGTATGATCCTGGTGACTACCTGGACTCCCCAGGAGCCCAGGGGCTTTCTCTCACCAGGGAAAGTCCTGGAAACAGCTTTACCAGCACTGATTACTTAATGAGCTACAGCTGTCCAGACACTGTGCTCAAACACTGTTTGCTGGGCATAGCCATCATGAAGAAACAGCGAGCTCAGAGGTTTGGTCAGTCTCGTGAAGAAACACAGTCACTGGTGTTTTGAGGCCCACAGTTTGCTCTGTTGGTTGGCCACTATGCAGTCACTGTTACCCTGCTGATCAAGCAGTGTGTGATCTGTGTCACCATCTTGGATTTCTCTGTTTTGTTCTGTTGACAGTGTCTTTTGCTTTAGAGAAGTTTTTCAGTTTCATAAGGTCCCGTTTATTAATTGTTGCTCTTAGAGCCTGAGCTGTTGGTTTTCTATTCAGGAAGTTGTTTCCTGTGTCAATGAGTTCAAGGCTGATCCCATATTCTCTCTTAATAGAGTTAGTGTTTCTGGGTTTATGCAGGGGTCTTTTGATCTATTTGGACTTGGGTTTTGTATAGGGTGATAGATATGGATCTATTTGCATTTTTCTATATGTGGACATTCAGTGAGACCAGTATTTGTTAAAGATGCTTTCTTTTTTTTCCCATTGTATGGGTTTGGTTTCTTTGTAAAAAGTCAAGTATCCATATATGAGTGGGTTTATTTCTGAATCTTCAATGTTATTCCATTGATCAACCTGTCTGTTTTTATGCCAGTACCATGTGGTTATTATTAATATTGTTTTGTAGTACAACTTGAAATCAGGGATGGTGATATATCCAGAAGTTCTTTTATTGTACAGGAGTGTTTTCACTATCCTGGCTTTTTAATTTCTCTGTATGAAGTTGAGAATTGCTCTTTCAAGGCCTGTAAAAATTGTTTTGGAAGGTAGCTCTGCTCAGTCCTCACTCAGAAAATCAAACAGGATAGACATTGTAAGAGAGAGAAAACAGGCAACAGGACAGGAGCCTACCACAGAGGGCCTCTGAAAGACTCTAACCAGCAAGGTACCAAAGCAGATACTAAGACTCATAGCCAAACTTTGGGCAGAGTGCAGAAAGAAGGGGAGATAAGAAGACCTGGAGGGGAAAGGAACTCCACAAGGAGAACAACAGAACTCCCTCCCCCCCCCCCCAAAAAAAAATCTGGGCACAAAGTTCTTTTCTGAGATTGATACTCCAGCCAAGGACCATACATGGAGATAACCTAGAACCCCTGCATAGATGTAGCACATGGCAGCTCAGTATCCAAGTGGGTACCCTAGTAATGGGAGAAGGGACTGTCTCTGACATGAACTCAGTGGCCTGCTCTTTGATCACCTCCCTCTGATGGGGAAGCAGCTTTACCAGGCCACAGAGGAAGACAATGCAGCCAGTCCTGATGAGACCTGATAGGCTAGGGTCAGAAGGAAGGGGAGGAGGAGCCCTCTGTCAGTGGACTTGGGGAGGGGCATGGGAGGAGATCAGGGAGGGAAGCTGAGATTGGGAGGAGATGATGGATGGGTTACAGTGGGAATACAAAGTGAATAAACTGTAATTTATAAAAAAAATAATAAAGAAAAGTGAAAAAATGTTTTGGAATTTTGACGGGAATTGCATTGAATCTGTAGATTGCTTTGGTAAGATGGCCATTTCTTCTATGTTAATTCTCATGATCCATGAACATGGGAGATCTTTCCATCTTCTGATATCTTCTTCAATTTCTGTTTTCAGAGACTTGAAGTTCTTGTCATATAGGTTGTTCACTTGCTTGGTTAGAGTTACACCAAGATATTTTTGTTTTTGTGGCTATTGTGATGGGTGTTATCTCCCTAATTTCTTTCTCAGCTCTTTTGTCATTTAAAAGGGCAACTGATTTTTTTGAAGGTGTTTATTAGCTGTAGGAGTTCTTTGGTAGAATTTTTGGGGTCACTTATGTATACTATCATCTGTGAATAGTAATACTTCAACTTCCTTCCCAACTTGTATTCCTTCATTTCTGTTGTCTTATTGCACTAGCTATGACTTCAAGTACTACCTTGTATATATATGGCGAGAGTGGATAGCCTTGACTTATCCCTGATTTTATTGGCATTGCTTTAAGTTTCTCTCCATTTAATTTGATATTGGCTATTGGCTTGTTACATATTTTATTATGATCACGTATGGTCCTTGTATCCCTGGTCTCTTCAAGACCTTTATCATGAAGGGCTATTGGATTTTGTCAAAGACTTTTTCAGCATTTGAGATGATCATATGAGTTTTTTCTTTATTTCAGTATGTTTATATGGTCAATTACACTAATGGGTTTTGTATGTTAAAACATCCCTTAATTCCTAGGATGAATCCTCCTTGATCACAGTGGATGATATTCTTTTTTTTATTAATTACAGTTTATTCACTTTGTATCCCAGCTGTAGCCCCCTCTCTCATTCCCTCCCAACCTCAAGCTCCCTCCCTCTTCTCCTATGCCCCTCCCCCAGTCCAATGATAGGGGAGGTCCTCCTCCCTTTCCATCTAACCCTAGTCTATCTGGTCTCATCAGGACTGGCTTCATTGTCTTTGTGGACTGGTAAGGGTGCTTCCCCCAAGGTGGAGGTAATCAAAGAGCCAGCCCAAGAGTTCACGTCAGAGACATTCCCTGTTCCTGTTACTAGGGAACCCTCTTGGACACTGAGCTGCCATGAGCTACAGGGATTCTAGCTTGTTTCCATGTATGGTTCTTGTTTGGTATGTTTTTAGATTTGGTTTGTGAGTATTTTGAGTTGTTTTGCATAAATGTTCATAAGGGAAATTAGTCTGAAATTTTCTCTTTGTTGAATCTTTGTGTGGTTAAATATTAGGGTGACTATGACCTCATAGAATGAGTTTGGCAATATTCCTTCTGTTTCTATTTTGTGGAATAATTTGAGGAGTATTGGTATTACCTCTTCTTTGAAATTCATGTAATATTCTGTGCTGACATTATCTTGTCCTGGGCTTTTTTGGTGGGAAGAATTTTAATGACTGCTTTTATTACATTAAGATTTATAGGGCTAGTTATACTGCTAACCTGATCTTTATTTAACTTTGTAAATGGAATCTATCAAGAAAATAATCCATTTATTTTTGAATTTCCAGTTTTGTTGAATATAGGCTTTTGAAGTAAGACTACATGATTCTTTGGATTTCCTCACTGTCTGTTATGTTCTCCCTTTCCACTTCTGGTGCTGTTAATTTTGATAATATTTCTCTGCCTTTTAGTTAGTGTGGCTAAGGTTTCGTCTATCTTATTGATTAAAGAAGAACCCAGCTTTTAGTTTTGTTGATTCTTTGTATTGTTCTCCTTATTTGTAAGTCATTTATTTCAGCCCTGAATTTGATTATTTCCTGCCATGTCCTCATCTTGAGTGTGTTTGCTTCTTTCCATTCTAGAGCTTTCAGATGTGCTGTTAAGTTGCTAGTATGCGATCTCTCCAATTCTTTATGAAGGCACTTATCAACTTTCCTCTTACCACTGCTTTCATTGTGTCCCATAAGTTTTGGGTATGTTGTGCCTTCATTTCTATTGAAATCTAGAAAGTCTTTAATTTCTTTTTTTCTTTTCTTTTCTTTCTTTCTTTCTTTTTTTTTTTTTACTTCTTCCTTGACCCAATGTTCATTGAGTAAAGAGTTTTCAGTTTTCATGAGTTTTTAGGCTTTCTGTTGTTTCTGTTGTTGTTGAGTTCCAGCATTAATTCATGGTGTTCTGATAAGAAAGAAGCAGTTATTTCAATCTTCTTGTTTCTGTTGAGGCTTGTTTTGTGAAAAAGTATATGGTCAATTTTTGTAAAGGTTCCATGTGGTGCTGAGAAGAAGGTATACTTTTGTGTCTGGGTGAAATGTTCTGTAGATATATGTTTGGTCCATTTGATTCATAATGTTAGTTAGTTTTATTATTTCTCTGTTTAGTTTCTCTCTCATTGACCTGTTCATTGGTGATAGTTGGGTATTGAAGTCTCCCACTATTAATGTGTGGGGTTTAAAGTGTGATTTAAGCTTTAATAATGTTTCTTTTATGAATGTGGATGTTCAGAATTGAGACATCATCTTGGTGGATTTTTCCTTTGATGAGTATGAAGTGCCCTCCTCCATCTTTTTTTTAAAATCAATTTGGTTGAAATTCTATTTTATTAGATGCTAGAAGAGCTGCTTCTGTTTGTTTCTTAGTTCTGTATGCTTGGAGAACTTTTTTCCACCTCTTTACTCTAAGATTATGTCTATCTTTGTTGCTGAGGTGTGTCTCTTGTAAGCAGCAGAATGATGGATCCTGTTTTTAAATGCGCTCTGTTAACCTGTGTCTTTTTATTGGGAAATTGAGTCCACTGTAGATGTAGATATTAATGACCAATGGCTGTAGATTCCTGTAATTTTTGAGATTGTTGGTGGTAGTGTATTTTCTTGTATGAAACTGTTTATTTCCTGTGTTTCTTGCGTGTAGTTACCCTTGTTGTATTGCAGTTTTCCTTCTAGTATCCTTTGCAGGGCTGGGATAGTAGAAAGATATTGTTTAAATTTGATTTTGTCATGGAATATCTTATTTTCTCCATCTATGGTTATTGAAAGTTTTGCTGGGTATAGTAGTCTGAGCTGCCATCTCAGGTTTCTTAGGGGCTGCAAGATATCTTCCCAGGCCCTTCTGGACTTTAAAGTGTCTATGAGAAATGTGGTATAATTCTAATGGGTCTGCTTTTATATGTTACATGGCTCTTATCCCTTGTGGCTTTTAATATTCTTTATTTGTTCTGTATATTTAGTGTTTTAATTACTATGTGGCAGGAGGATTTTCTCTTCTGGTCCAATATATTCAGTGTTTTGTAGCCTTCTTGTATGTTTATAGGAATCACTTTCTTAAGGTTAGGGAATTTTTTTTCTATGATTTTGTTGAAGATATTTTCTGGGCCTTTAAGCTGGAAACCTTCTTCTATCCCTATTATTCTTAGGTTTGAGCTTTTCATGGTGTCCCAAATTTCTTGGATGTTTTGTGTTAGAAACTTTTAAAATTTAGTATTTTCTTTGACTAATGTATTGAGTTTTTTTCTATTTTACCTTCTACCCCTGACATTCTCTCCTTTATATTTTGTATTCTATTGGTGATGCTTATGCCTGTGGTTTCTGTTTTCTTCCCTAGGTTTTCCATCTCCAGGATTGCCTCAGAGTGTGTTTTCGTTATTGCTTCTATTTCTAGTTTCAGGTCTTGAACAGCTTTATTCATTGCCTTTTCTGATTTCACTGTATTTTCCTTTATTTCTTTGAGTGATTTATTTTCCTCTTTCAATGCCTTTATCATTTTCATTACATCAGCTTTAAGATCATATTCTTGTGCTTCAGGTATATTTGGGTATCCAGGGTTTGTTAAAGTAGGATATCTGGGTTCTACTACATAGCTTGGTACTTTGCTGCTTGCGTTCTTAAACCTGTCATTTGGTTGTCTTTGGTTTTATCTATCCTGGGTGTCTGCTGGTTGTTAGCCTCTAGAATTGTGTGTATAACTGGTGGTCCCAGATGGTAGCAGTCCTCTGGATTTCCTGGGTGGAGCAGGCCTCATGGGATAAAACGTAAACTAGTAGTCTCTAATGGCTGCTGGTCTCTGGGGTTACAGGTGGATTGGGGTACCAGGATGGGGCATGCCAGATGCTGTTGTTCTCTGATGGGTGCTGGTTTCTTCTGCTCCGTGATGTTCACTGCTGCTCCCCGATGGCTGCTATTCCCCACAGGTTGTCAGTCTCCAAGTATTCAGGTGGAGATGTGACCCAGGAAATGGAGTGTACCCCGAAGATGGAGCCTGGAGCATGCTGCTGTCCCCAGGTGGTTGCTGCTGTTCCCAGGTGGTTGCCTGCTGTTCCCAGGTGGTTGCTGCTCACTGAGGATTGGGGTGGAGTTGTGGCCCTGGAAGTGGTACACACCCTGAAGAACGACTCTGGAGCATGCTGGGGAGGCAGGGCACTGGTGGCCCAGTGCAGAGCATTCCTCTGCAATCTGGACTCTAGTAGGCCATGGGCTGGGGGAAGGGTTCTCACCTGCTGTTCCCAGGTGGGTGCCAGTCACCAGGGATGGGGAGGAAGTGTTACTAACACATCTTGAAGGACCCTGGAGCACCCTGGTGGGGGGACAGGGCACTGATGTTCCACAGGATAGCATGCCTCTGCAGGTGGACTCTAGGAGGCTGAGAAATTATTTTCAACAAAACATAGAAGAAAACTTCCCAGCCTAAAGAAAGAGATGCCTTTAAACATACAAGGGGCTTACAGAACACAAAATATATTAGACAGAAAAGCTATTGCTCCAGCCACATAATAATCAAAATACTAAATTTACAGAACAAATAAAGAATATTAAAAGCTGTAAGGGAAAAAGGCCAAGTAACATATAAAGGCAGACATCAGAATCATACCTGACTTCTCAACACAGACTCTAAAAGCCAGAAGGGCCTGAGCAGATGTCTTGCAGACCTCAAGAAATCAGAGATGTTAGGCCAGACTACTATGCACAGCAAAACTTTCAATTGCCACAGATGGAAAAAAACAGGCTATTCTACAACAAAACCAAATTTAAACAGTATCTGTGCAAACCCAGCCCTAAAGACGAAGGAAAACACCAACCAAGGAAGTTCACAAGAACACACAAGAAATAGATGACTCTGCTACAGCAAAACCAAAAGAAGACACGCACACACACACATTACCACCACCATGATAAAATCAAAAGACAATAACATCATTGGTCATTACTATCTCTCAACCTCAATAGACTCAACCTTCTCCTTCAACACACACACAGACACACACACACACATACACACACATACACACACAGGCTAACAGAATGGATGCGTAAATAGGACACAACAACCAACAGCCCTCTGTTGGATGTAGGGTTAATGAAGATCTTTTGCCAACCTGTAGGCTGCTGTTTTGTTCTATTGACAGTGTCCTTTGCTTTACAGAAGCTTTTCAGTTTCATGAGGTTCCATTTAGTAATTGTTGATCTTAGAGCCTGAGCTGTTGGTGCTCTATTCAGGAAGTTGTCTCCTGTGCTAATGAGTTCAAGGCTGATTTCCCACTTTCTCTTCTAATAGAGTTAGTGTTTCTGGGTTTATATTGAGGTCTTTGATACACTTGAACTTGAGTTTTGTGCATGATGATAAATATGGCTCTATTTGCATTTTTCTGCATGTAGAAATTCTGTTAGACCAGTACTATTTGTTGAAGATGCTTCCTTTTTTTCCCTTTGGCTTCTTTGTCAAAAATCATATGTCCATGCATGTGTGGGTTTATTCCTGGGTCTTCAATATGATTCCATTGATCAACCTGTTTGTTTTTGTGCCAATACCATGCAGTTTTTATCATTATTGCTCTGTAGTATAACTTGAAATCAGGGATGGTGATAACTCCAGAAGTCCTATTATTGTGTAGGATTGTTTTAGCTGCTCTGTTTTTTTTTTCCATATGAAGTTTAGAATTGTTCTTTTGAGGTCGGTAAAGAATTGTGTTGGTATTTTAATGGGAATTGCATTGAATCTGTAGATTGCTCTTGGCAGAATGGCCATTTTCACTATGTTAATCCTACCAATCCATGAGCACGAGAGATCTTTCCATCTTCTGATATCTCCTTCAATTTCTTTCTTTAGAGACCTGAAGTTCTTGTCATATAGATCTTTGACTTGCTTGGTTAGAATTACACTCAGATGCATTATATTTTTTGTAGATATTTTAAATGGTGTTGTTTCCCTAATTTCTTTCTCAGCCCAATTGTTGTTTGTATAGAGGAGGAATACCGATAGTTTGCTTAATTTTTTTATCCATCTACTTTTGCTGAAGTTGTTTATCAGCTATAAAAGTTCTCTGAGCTCTCTCATTTATACTATCATATCATCTGTGAATAGTGATACTTTGACTTATTTTCCAATTTATATTCCCTTTATTTCCTTTAGTTGTCCTGTTGCTCTAGCTAGGACTTCAAGTACAATATTGAAGAGAGATAGGGAGACAAAGGGCAGCCTTGTCTTGTCTCTGACTTCAGTGGAATTGTTTTAAGTTTTTCTTCATTTAATTTGATGTTGGCTATAAGCTTGATGTATATTGCCTTTGTTGTATTTAGATATGTGCCTTGTTTTTGTTTCTTTGTTTGATTGATTTTTTTGGAGACAGGGTTTCTTTGTATAGCCACAGCTGGCCCAGTCTAGATTTATAGACCACGCTGGCCTCGAATTCACAATGATCTGCCTGACTCTGCCTTCCCCGAGTGTTGGGATTAAAGGCATATGCCACTGTACCCAGTTCCTAGGAATGGATCATTTCCCTGATCATTTCAAGAATTAAGCTGAAGGGCTTAATGTCAAATGCATTTTAGGCATCTAATGAGGTGATCATGTTTTTTTTGTGTGTATATGGTGGATTATAGTGATTGATTTTCATATATTAAACCACCCCTGCCTACATGGAATGAAGCTTCCTTGTTCATGGTGGATGACAATTTTGATGTTTTCTTGAATTTGGTTTCAAAGTATTTTATTGATCATTTCTGTGTCAATGTTCAGAAGGGAAATTAGTCTGAAATTTTCTTTGTTGGGTCTTTGGGTGATTTAGGTATCAGGGCGATTGTGGTCTCATTAAATGAGTTTGGCAATATTTCTTTGGTTTCTATTTTGTGGAACAGTTTGAGGAGTATTGGTATTAGCTCAATTTGAAAGTCTGGTAGAATTCTGAGCTAAAACCATCTGGCCCTGGGCTTTTTAAGGTTGGGAGAATATTGATGACTGCTTCTATTTCCTTAGGAATTATAGGTCTATTTAAATGGTTTGCCAGATATAATTCAGCAGTCCTTTCTCAAATCCAGTGTATCTTATTAGGTGTGCTATTTGTCTTATTTAATAATTTTGAAATCAATAAAGCATTATTTAATGTATTTTGGGGAGGTATATTCCTCTTCTTGTTTTATGACCACCTTTTAAAAATTATTGTTAGCTCTTTTCATAATTGTTAAATTTATTTTTTTATTAATTACAGTTTATTCATTTTTTATCCCAGCAATAGCCCCCTTCCATATTCCCTCCCAATCTCCCTCATCTCCTCCCATGTCCCTCCCAAAGTCCATTGATAGGAGAGGTCTTCCTCTCCTTCCCTCTGACCCTAGCCTATCAAGTCTCATCAGGACTAGCTGCATTGTCTTCCTCTGTGGCCTAGTAAGGCTGATCCCCCATCAAGGGGAGGTGATCAAAGAGAAAGTCCCTGTTCGCATTACTATGGAACCCACTTGGAGACTGAGCTGCCATGTGCTACATCATGCAGGGGTTCTAGGTTATCTCTATGCATGGTCCTTGGATGGAGTATCAGTCTCAGAAGATCCCTGTGCCCAAATTTTTTTATGGTTCTGTTACTCTCCTTGTGGAGCTTCTGTCCCCTCCAGGTTTTTCTATCTCCCCTTTCTTTCATAAGATTCCCTGCACTCTACCCAAAGTCTGGCTATGAGTCTCAGCATGTGTTTTGATACCCTTCTAGGTAGAGTCTTTCAGAGGCCCTCTGTGGTAGGCTCCTGTCTTGTTGCCTGTTTTCTCCTTCTTCCAATGACCATCCCATTTGCCTTTCTGAGTTAAACCTCTTCTAAGAATTTAGTTTCTTAGATTCAGCTTCTCTTCTAGACCTTACCAGTTCAGATTCTTGAGGTTGCTTGTCTTTGGCTCCTGTTTCCAGAGAAAGGCTTTTTTAAAATTTATTTTATTTTATTTAAATTTTTTTTCTGTCTCCTTCAAAGGATCTTGACCCCTATCCACTCTGGGAACTTATTGGATCCATAAATATTTGTTTTTCTGGCTTGTAGGGGTCAGGCCAGCAAGGGACCCTTTTCAAAGGAAATTAGCTTTGCCTTGGCTAGGATAGGAAAGTCTGTCTTTGAGACACTTGCTTGTGTTAAAGAACCACTTTTTTTTTTTGGTAAGGGCTAAAGTTCCTAAAGGATCTGCGTCTATTTTGTCTCTCTGTGCTTTGTGTCAGTTTTTGTTTTTCTGCCTAGGCTGGAGACCTTGCTGCTCTGCAGGGCATCTGTGTAATCAGTAAGCTCTGAGCTCCTGCCTTAGAAACTGTGGTTTTCCTTTGTAACAGAACTAAGACACTGCTCTATAGTTTTATTTTCTACATAAATTATTGCTAGATTACTGTAAATTCTGCCCCAACTTGGTAAGCCAAAATGTTACAATCTTTATAAAACTGTGATCATTTCTGTTTCTCTCTTAACCCAGCTATCATATAAATAATTGAGACACTTTTATATTTGTTTAATAATAAGCCTCTCACAAGACAATAACTGAGCAGATATTACCCTGTTCTTTTTTTTTTTTGCAAATCACATGAGGATCTTTTTATTATAAATAATTACAAGCTGCAGCTTGGGCTCACAGCCCCCACCGCCAAAGCGGTGAAGAGCCGAGAGCCCCGTGCTCAGGTTAGCTTGGTAATTTAAGGATTCTGTTCCCTCCCAGCATGCCCAAGACAGGGGCGATTCCTACCTGGCAAGCATCTATTTGTCGAAACATTACATTTTGAATTGATTGGCTATAGGAAGGTCCCCAAACCATTAATCCCTCCCTAGGAGGATGGGCCAGTTTCCTAGCAACTGTATCTCTAGTATGTGGGTAAAGAATGTGGTAAGGCGAGTTC
>CM053758.1:8604037-8623056 GCA_028658305.1 Pachyuromys duprasi
TGGAGACAGGGAAGGATTTGCAAGTCCATTCGCCTTTTGTTTAGTGACAGCAGGTGGGAGAGCTTGTTTGAAATCTCAGCTCTGCCTCACTTCCTTGTAAAAATTAACCCCTTGTGTAAACTGTTTGTATAAATAAACAAGGCTAGCTGGTCTCGTGGCTTTTCGGATGCAGAGCGTATTGACGCTCTAGGGCTCATTGGAGCCACGAGCAAGCGGCCAGAAGCCTCTCGGAACACAATTATGTGTAGTGTGCATTATTAATTTCAATTCTCACTCCTGACTCAGAACCCCATTCTGCTCTGCTGGCAAGCTCTGGCAGAGTAGCCATTGTAATATCTAATAAAATGGACTTTCAACCAATATTAATCAAAAGGGATGAGGAAGGACACTTCATACTCACTATAGGAAAAATCCATCATGAGGGCATTTCAATCCTTAACATCTATGTCCAAATACAAGGGCACCACATTTTTTTAAATTTTATTTTATTAATTTATTTTTTTGTTATCAATCACAGGTTAGGTACTTTGCATCCCAAGAGTAGCCCCCTCCCTCATTCCCTCTCACCCTCTCCAACCGTCCCTCATCTCCTCCCCGCCCCTCGAAGACCACCAACGGGGGAGGACCTCCTCCCCTTCCATCCAACCCCAGCTCATCCTGTCCCCTCAGGGCTGGCTGCAATGTCCTCCCCTGGGATCTAGCCAGTCTGTCACTCCCCGGCTTGTATGGGGGAGGGTCAAAGAGTCAGAAGGGCACCACATTTTAAAAGAAACGTTATTAAAGCTTAAATCACACATTGATCTCCACACATTAATATTTAGAGACTTCAATACCGCATTCTCAACAATGGACAGAAACAAAATAGATAAATAATGAAACTAACAGGTGTCATGAATCGAATGGTCCTCATAGATATCTATAGAACTTTTCACCCAAACACAAAAGAATATACTTTCTTCTCAGCACTTCACAGAATCTTCTCCAAAATTGACCATATAGTAAGTGACAAAGTAAGCCTCAACAGATACAAGAAAATTGTACTTTATCAGATCACCATGGATTAAAGCTGGTCTTGAACAAGAAAAATAACCAAAAGCCTACACACTCTTGAAAACTGAACAACTCCCTATTCAGTAATCACTGAGTCAGGAAAAAATAAGAAAGAAAGTAAAGGCTTCCAAAACTTCAAGGAAAATGAAAGCACAACATACCCAAACTTTCCACACCCAATGAAATCAATACTAATAGGAAAGTTCATAGCATTAAGTGCTTCCTAAACAAATTGGAGAGATCCTATGCTAGCAACTTGACAGCTCACCTGAAAGCTTCAGAAAAAAATCAAATATAGAGGTGGATGGTAAGAAATAATCAAACTAGGGGCTGGAATCAATAAATTAGAAAAAAAGAGAACAATACAAAGAATCAATGAAACCAAGAGCTGGTTTTTGAAGAAAATCAACAAGATAGACAAACCCTTAGCCAAACTAACTGAAATGCAGGAAAACAGTGCCAAAATCAACAGAATCAGAAAGGAAAAAGGAGATATAACAACAGACACTGAAGAAATTCAAAGAATCATTAGTTCTTACTTTAAAAACCTGGACTCTACATAATTTAAAAATCTAAATGAAATGGACAATTTTCTTGTTAGATTCTACTTACTAAAGTTAAATAATATCAGGCAAACAAGATAAATAATGCTATAACCCCCAAAGGAATTGAAACAGCCATTAAAAGTCTTCCATCCAAAAAAAGCCCAGGACCAGATGGTTTCAGAGCAGAATTCTACAAAACTTTCAAAGAGAACTAATACCAATACTCCTCAAACTATTCCACAGAGTAAAATCAGAGAGAACATCGCCAAACTCATGCTATGAGACTACCACCATCTTGATACCTAAACCAAACCAAGACTCACAAAGAAAGAAAATTTCAGGCCAATTTACATTATGAACATTGATGAAAAAACACTCAACAAAATATTCGCAAACTGAATCCAAGAACATATCAAAAGTATCACCCACCATGATAAACATGGATTCATTCCAAGCATGCAGGCCTGGTTCATTATATGAAAATTCATCAACTTAATCCACCATATAAACAACCTGAAAGAAAACAAAAACATATGATCATCTCATTACATGCCAAAAAAGCATTTGACAAAATCCAACACCCCTTCATCTTAAAAATCTTGGAAAGATCAGGGATACAAGGTACAAACCTAAACACAATAAAGGCAATAAGCATCAAGCCTATAGCCAACATCAAATTAAATGGAAAGAAACTTAAAGTGATCCTACTGAAATCAGGGACAAGGCAAGGCTTCCCACTCTCACCATATCTCTTCAATATAGTGTTTGAAATCTTAACTAGAGCAATAAGACAACTAAAGGAGATCAAGGGGATAGATATTGGAAAGGAAGAAGTCAAAGTATCCTTGTTTGCAGACAATAATACATAAGGGATCCCAAAAATTCCACCAGAAAACTCCTACAGCAGATAAACTCCTTCAGCAATGTGGCTGGATACCAGATTAAATAAAAAACAAAAAACAAACAAACAAAAAGAAAACAGTAATCCTCCTGTATATAAATGACAAATGAACTGAGAAAGAAATTAGGAAAAATACACCCTTCACAATACCCACACATAATATAAAGTATCTTTGGGTAATTCAAGAAAATCAAGAAAGCCAAATACCTATATGACAAGAACTTCAAGTCCCTGAAAGAAGAAACTGAAGAAAGCAGAACATGGAAAGAGGTCCTATGCTCATAGATCTGTAGGATTGACATAGTAAAAATGGCCATATTACCAAAAGGAATCTACAGATTCAATGCAGTCCCCACCAAAATTCCAACACAATTCTTTATATACCCTGAAAAAAACAATGCTAAACTTTATATGAAACAAATCCAGACTGTAGTTCCTGTTCATTTACGTAGGTTTTCTATCTTCAGAATTGTCTGTGTTTTCTTTATTACTTCTAGTTACATTTTCAGGTCTTGAACTGTTTTATTCACATCTTTCAACTGTTTGTTTTTCTTTGCTTTAAGAGTTTTGTTCATTTCATCCAATTGTTTGTGGTTTCCTGTATTCTTTAAGTAATTTGTTCAATTCCTCTTTAAGGACCTGTATTATCTTCATAAAGTTGCTTTCAAGGTCATTTTCTTGTGCTTCCATCTATGTTGGAATATTCATGGCTTGCTGTAGTAGGATAGCTAGATTCTGGTAGTGACATATTGCCCTGTTAGTTGGTTGTATTCTTACACTGGCATTTGGGCATCTGAGTTTGGGGTTGTTACAGTCTAAATGTCTAATATTGAAGTTTGCCTTTGTTAGACAGGTGTTTTGTTCTATGGTTTCTCTTTCCTCTCTGGTCTTCTGACTGGAGTGGCCTGAGTAGAAGGTCTCAGCCAAGTTGATGGCAGGATATTTAATGGCTAGATGGCCTCTGGCTGAGCAAGGGTTTTCTGCCCAAATTGGGTGCTGGAGTACTGGAAGCTGGTGTGGCCTCTGGTCTAACTGGAGGTCCTCTGCAGGTTTGGCGGACTGGGCTATAATGACAGGGAAGGGAGGGATGGTTGGTACTGGGCTGGTCAGGCTTTGAGAAATTGGTGGTGGTACACCAGCAAGTAGCCTACCTGGGGTTCTAGGTACCGTAGTGCCCTGTGGTGGAGCAAGGGGCTTCTGATAGAGGTGTGTGCTAGGATACAGTGATGACAGGAGAGGCAGTTGGATGTAGGCTGGGTGGGTTCTATGGAAATGTCGGTAGACCCTGGAAATGGGGCTTACCTGGGGTTCTGGCTGCTGGTGTGGTCTGCTGGACTAGGGGAATCTCCCCCTCTTTCATTCAGTAATGTGATGCCCAAGGTTCTACTATGGTCTCACTTAGTATTCTAAAATGCCACCTCTACAGGATCAGGCATCTCATTCTTCAAATTTAGGGAAATTTCTGTTATTATTTCATGGAAAATATGTTCTGTCACTTAGACATGTTTTCCTTGGAACATGATTCATAGATTTGTCTTTTCATAGTGTCATACCTCTGGGATGTTTTGTCTTCCTGTCTTACTAATTTCCAACTCAATTACCCCTTTTGACTTCAAGCTCTGATACTAGTGTTCTCCCTAGATCCATTCTATTGCTTTACCTTTCACCACAGCTTTTACTTTTACCAAATGAACCTTTTCCCTCATGCACTTTAGGATTATTCCCTCACTTCCCCCCTCCCCCAGTATTTCAAATTCTAGTTACCTGAGTTTTCACATCTGCTGCTGATATCCACATGACATTCAACTGTCTGTGTCTCTTAGAATCCACCTAGAAGTTTGTATCCTTCTTGATTTCTTTGCACATGCTTTACAAGGACTCTTCTGAGTTATTTGTCTGGAATTTCATCTAAATAACTGTCATTAGAAGACATTGTGGGATTATATATTTGAAGGAGTCAATGTTAGCATGACTTTGTGTGTTCCTTTTTTTCTTTTTTCCCTTTCAGGCATGTTTATCTGAGGATAGGTTACTGATAGAAAACTTCTGAACAAATATTATTCTTTCAGAAGACATTTTTACTATGTTGAAGAAAGAATAGGGTGCATTAGGCTTGAGGTATTGTTTACATTGTAGACTGGTACTCAACATATCAGTATCAGACCCTAGTATCCCTTGAAAAAAAAGAATATAGCCTCCCAAATCAAGCACTATCAAAGAATACACACATCTTGAACACATTCAAGAGTAGTTAAATGTGGAAAAGGAAAGAATAGAGAAAAAGCAAAAAAAAAAAAAGAAGAAAATAGGGAGATGGGGAGAAGGAGAAGTAAAATAAAAGTGAAAAGGAGAAGTACTGATTATACTGGGAGACATGGAAAAATATCTTTTCAGCCAAATGTAGAGCACCACTCAATAAAACACTAAACCAATAGTTCGTTAAGCAATTTAGCAAAGGAAGGTTGAAGGATTACTTATAGGAGCATGAGAGACTCCCAAACTGTTCTTTTGTGCAACAGTCTGTTACATGAAAGGGACCTTGTGGAAGCAATACCATCCAGTCCATAACTCAGAGTTAACTCTTCACTTCCTATAACATATGGAAAGGTTACTTGCCATTAGGGGCTTGGGGCCATGAAAAAATAATGGCTGGATCTCACATCAGGGTTTGATAATACTCCTCTCTTGCTTCTTTAATTAAATGCTGTTGACTGCTCCATAAGTACTGTCACCACTATGCCTGTATCTACACTGTTCCTCTGAGTTACTTTTCACAGTGTTCAATCAGCTAATCACTGCAAGAAAAGTCATAGTTAAATGATCATATTTTACCTTGTGAAAATAAAATCATAGTATAATTCTCTAAGAATTATTTCCTCTATTGCTACCTCATTTTTTTTCTGAGCCTTGACCAGTTACTCTTTCCATCAGCAAACAACACCAAGTGAAAGAGGATACCTAGCAAGGGGATAGCTGTAGCAGTTGTAGCAGAAATCACAACTGCACTAATTTATGGGGAAAAGTACAAATTTCTAGAAGGGAAATGGAGAGGCCCATTCTTTCCATTCAACAAAACAATACTAGTTATCTTCCCACTAAGATTGCTGACCTCCTCAGTCAAAGGGGATTTTGTTCTAGATCACAGTACACGATATGAATTCCCTTCTGTTATACACCTAACAACTGTGCCTTCATTTTATCAGCGTATACCTCTTGCTTGATGTTTTGATACTATAGGACAGAAGGTCAACAATGAACTAGGACATTAGGCTTCAGTTTTTCCCCAACAGCCTGAAAAGAATATTCTGGGTCTGTGAAACCCAGACAACAGAAGAAAAGGAGTTGCACCCTCGTGCTAAGGCGATTTCTCAAAGTCCTGCAAATAGAATGTGCAGTCTCAGCTATAGTGCCTTGTCATCTAGTTCTAGCATGTAGCCAACAGTACTGGAAAAAAAACCTTTAAGATTTGTGAGGCCTCTGTGTTCTTAATGGCCAACAACACATGGGAAGATATCATGCCTCTGGCACAGGGATTTTATTTAACAACCAGAGAGCTTTGGGGAGTATACCTTTTTTCAACCATCAGGGCACTGTCTTTCAAATTATTTAACTGCTATTTTTACTTTTCTTTTACATGCTGTTCCAAATGTGTAAGGTATTAAAGGCACAATTATATGACCACAAAATAAAACCTTTTTGACACAGAAAGATCAGCATCTGTGAAGAGCCAATATTGTTTGGTCTAACAAAGATTATTTGCTGTCCACAGTTACTTGTCTAGTCAAAATTAACAAGGCCAGGATGAAAAGATCCCACCACCTGTATCAAATAGTCTTCACAAGGATAAGTTTTTGTATAAGGAAATGATGGAAACAATAGCTTAGGGAGGTCTCTGGTCATTCATTGTATGCTGCTTTTACTCTAGATATGAGTACTGGCAGTGTACCACTGTGAATCTCTCCACTCCTGAGGAATTTAGGAAGAGCAGCTCAGGCTGTTTAACCTGATCCAAGGCGAGGAAGAATGAGACTCAGCACCTGCTCCCTGCTTGGATCATCTCTGCAGCTCTGGTGCAGCATGACACTGTAGCTGCAGATAGCAAGTTTTTTTTCTCCCTCTTGCACATACTTGGATGTACAGCGCACACAGGATGGGCAAGCAATCAGCACTCATAGCATACCTGTGACAAAGAGTACCCAGCTTACTCTAAGGGTATTACTAAACAATTAGTCTTTTCTCACTTATCCTGTTGTTATCATTTATGCCTTCCATGATTATTAAGGATTTAATGCCTACTGCAACACACCAGCTCATCACTTGGTTTTCTAACAATTTCTTTCCTAATACTGCAACCCAGCACAAGTCACCATATGTGTCTTTCCATGACCCTGTTTGGTGTTTGGTGTCTTTTTCTAGAGAGGGATAAACAAAGTCCTTCTCATCATAAATAGGACACCAATGGTGGACTTCAGAAATGATTTCACACAACTCCAGCTTCAGAAACTAGAAATGAGAATGGCATTTATTAAAGGAGTATAGGTAACAGGCTAATAGTATAAGAATGAATGGTTTAGAGGCAGATGGTTAACCACACAGTGGTCATCACCATGACTAACAACTCAAGAAATCTAGGTCCTTGTGCTCCCAGAATTATGCGAAGGCAGTTGGACAGGTGTTGAGAGTGTCTCCCCAGTGATCATTTAGCGCTTCTATAAGCCAAGGAAGGCTCCCTCTACATCGTGTAGTTCAGCTTCCCTGGACCTCTGAGTTGTGTTTGTTTTTGAGTCTCAAGAGTCTCCCTTATCCTCAAGAAAACAGTGTTTCAGCACGGAAGAAACTATTACTCCACGCACCAGAACAAGCCTGTTTTCTTGGCTTTCAATTCTTAGTTTCTTTGGTTGCTCTAGCATGTTAAACACCAATGTGCATGCTGATTTGGGTCACTAAGAAATAACAAGACTGTTCATAGCTTACAATGACCATGCCACCCCAGAAGATTAGCATACCCACTAAACTTGTGTCAGTACCCTGGTTCCTGTTGACTGAACTTCTTTACCAACACTATTATGAACACAGGCCCATCCACATTTGGGAAGTGGATATCATGCACCACCCAAAAAGCACTCTGAAATCAGTAACTTCTCTCTATCCTCTGCGAATTTCCAGTCCCTGATATTAATTAGAATCACAGAAAATGAAGTCTGTCAAATTCCTAATCTGGAAGAGGGACCTCCCAAGTGAGGTTACATTAAACATTACAGAGACAGAACAAAGAAACCATACTGACTACAGCAAGAGAAGACCACTGCAAATAGTCAACTTAATACAACCTAGAGACACCTGGTAAAAGGGAATGTTAATACAGAAATTACTTCTATAATATTAACCTATGAGAATGTCTGTGGTATATTATAATTATTAGTAATTGCTACAGAATAGCCCTGCCCTCTACAGGGAGTACTATACTTTGAAAGGTAAGCCTGGCTGACCTAAGAAAGGTAGCTGAGCTAGGCAGGGGAAGCATGCCAGCATGCAATATTCCACTATGGTCTCTGCTTCAGTTCCTGACTCAGAGTCCTGTCTTTATCACCTGCCTTGGCTTCCAGAGACAATGGCTGTAAAGTCTAAGATGAAAGACACAACCTTCTACTCCAGCATACTTTTGATCAGTCTTTATCCCCACCATGGAGAAGCAAATTCGAACACACATATAAGCAAATGCATCACAGTGAGAGAAGAATCCTTAACTTAAACTGTAAACACAGGAGAGACATAGAATAATCTATTTAATCACATAAAAGACATCTACAGGTAGTCTAGATTTGCATATCCAGCACAAATACCCTCCATATTTGAAGGAAGAAGAACTCTTCTTAATGACACAAACTGCAGAAATCAAACTGAGGCAGGACTTGACAAGATGGCCCTGAAGATAATCTACACACTGAGGAGAGAGATGAACACCCCTATGGGGCCACAGGAAGATATAAACTAAAGAGGAAAGAAGCAAATGACTGGGGATTGACAACCACTACAAGAATGGCAAGAATTAACACTCATCCATCAGTCTGAACACTGAATGATAATGGCCTCAACTCTCTATGAAAAACTATAGAAATATGATTAGATTAAAAAACAGGATACCCCCCACCCTGTGTGTGCGTGTGTGTGTGTGTGTGTGTTTGCTCAGCCACCTCCTCACATAATCCTGATGAAGTTCTATTTCTCTTGCATCTACACTGCAGGAGATAAGGTGTTCCCAAAACCACTTTCTCCTTTAGGGTCTCAGGAAATGCATCACAGCATTGAAGAGTGAACAATACAGCAGACACCAAAAATAGATGAATGTTTATCCCTGAAAGAATTTGGTGGCCTGAATAACAAAGGCATGTTCTTTCCAGGTGTCCTGGGGGGACCGATACTGGACAGCAGCGGTTTGTCCATCAGTATTCAACATTGAACTATTTTCATGGAAAGGCATTTCTGCTCAGGTTGACATCCAAATTGCATGTTTGAACAATTGTGTAGTGTGCACAAAGTCCAGGTAAAGCTGTAGCATCTTAAGTAACAGAGAACAAGTTCACTTGCTCAATTGTCATTTTAAAGGAAGGAATAATAGGGCATTATCATCAGGAATAGTGCTTTCTGAGACACATAAAATAAGAAACATATATAAATGTATAGAGAAACCAGGCTATGATTCATAGTCTATGAACCTGCTAATGAGTGAAGAAAGGTGAGACATAATATAAAACAAACTGAGAAAGGCCCCAAGATATCTCTATATTTCAGCAAAAATACAGCAAACATTTTCCAGTCAGAGAAATTATGCTGATATGTAGAATTGGCTGTTCTAGATTTCTGTTCTTATTTAGCAGAAAATAATTTCATTGTGAGTAGACATATTTTCTTTATCTATTCCTCTGTTGTTGGACACCAAGGTCTGGCCTTAACTCAGATATTGCTGACAGTACAGCAATCTACAATGATGTGAAAGTTACTAATACATTTAATCCCTTGAAACAGTATGGATGAAACATGCAGTAGACTTGGTTTTTGTATTTAAGGCCACTCTGTACTGAAATAGAGAGGGTAGAATACTTCATATTCCTACCACTACTTTATAAGTGGTCCCTTACTAAAGCTATACATAGAAGTACCCTACTTTCAGTTAATGCTCTATTTTTTCTTTTTTAATTAATTAATCAACAATCAATTAAGGCTGTGCCCTAGTCAGAACTTTCCCTTTGTCCTCTCCTCTCAGCCCCTCCCTGTTCCCTTCTCACCCCTCTTCCTATATCCCTTTCTTCTCAGAGAAGGGGAGACCTCCCATGGGTATCAATCCCCCTTGGCATATCAAGTAGAACTTCTTCTATTGAGACTAGACAAGACAGTCATGTTAGAGGAAAGGTATCCAATGGCAGCAACAGAGTTAGAGACAGCCCCTGATCCTGCTATTAAAGGCTCCACACGAAGACTAAGTTGTACATCTGTTACATATGTGTGTGTGTATGTGTGTGTATCCATGGTTTGTTTCTCAGTCTCTTTGACCCCTTATGAGCTAGATTAGTTGATTTTGTAGGTTTTCTTGTGGTATCTTTGACCTCTCTGTCTCTTTCAATCCTTCCTTTCCCTCTTCCATAAGATTCTCCGACCTCTGCCTAATGTTTGGCTGTAGGTTTCTGCATCTGTTTTCATCAGCTGCTGGTTGATGACTGTTATGCCAACCTCCAGTTTTCTAGTATAACAGAATATTATCAAGAGTGTCAGGAGAGAGACCCATGGCATGCGACTCAAGTTGAGCCAGTCATTGGTTGGCTGGGTCAAAGGTTTTGTGTGTGGATTGGTTTGACCCTTCGTCCACTGGAAGTCCTGTCTGGCTACAGGAGGTGGCCACTTCAGGTTCCATATCAATTTCCTGCTGCTAGGAGTCTCAGCTAGAGTCTAGGGTCACGACTATAGACTCCCAAAGGGTCTCCTCTGACCCAGAGATATGCTCTCCAATGATTTCCATTCTATCTCCCAGTCCCCCTTTCCCCATACCTGATCCCGTCCTGACCCATACGCATCCCCTCTTCCACCCAGTTCACTCCCTCTTTTCACTTCAGATGTCTATTTTATTTCCACTTCTGTGTGAGATTCAAGTAACCTCCCTTGAATCTTCCTTGTTGCTTAGCTTCTTTGGATTTGTAGATTGTAGAATGGCTACCCTACAATGTATTTTATGGCTAATATCCACTTATAAGTGAGTATATACCATGCCTGTCTTTCTGGGTTGGGGTTACCTCACACAGGATGTTATCTAGTTTCATCCATTAGCCTGCAAATTTCATGATGCCCTTGTTTTTAATAACTGAGTAGTGTTCATTGTGTGTATATACCACAGTTTCTTTATTCATTCTTTGGTTGAGGGACAGCTGGGTTGTTTCCAGTTTCTGACTGTTATATCTGCTATGAACATAGTAGAGCAAGTATCCTTATGGTATGGTAGAATATTCTACTTCTTATATTCTCTAGAACATATGATATAAAGGAAGATCATGTACCACCAGGGTCTGCAAAAAGAAGTAATGGGACCAAAACTCTCCCTGAGTCCTTCTACTGAGGACAGTTAAGCTCCGCTGCCATAGACATAGCTATCAGCAAACAGATCTGTTCAATTACTTCCTACATTCTCCATCCACCCAAGGTAACCACTGGAAAACATCAAAATGGGATGGTGGTTTTATTATGAGTAAAAATCCATACTATACTATTCTACTCCTTTGCTCCAACTCTCACATTCTCTTGCATTCCAACTTACAGGGTAATCCCTGAGCCTTCGAAGGGCAGATTTGTGCATGATCATTTCTGAGTATTATACTGCCATCTCACCACAACAGCCCCTGAGTCTCAAGCAGCCTAGGCAATTACAACTCTCTCTCCATCAGCAAAGAACACCAAGTGGAAGGAGATGTCCAGCAAGGAGGCAGACTCTATCCGTTACAGTAACATTCACAACTGCACTAATCTATGGTCACAAGCACAAATGTTTAGAAGAAAAATGTAGAGACCTATACCCTTCATTCCAAAAAACAACAGCAGTTGTCTTCCCAGTGGGATCTGTGACCTCCACAGTCAGGGGGCTTTATTCTGGGTCACAGTATGAGATATGAATTCTCTCCTGTGCATCTGTTCCTCAAATCAAATGTAAAGTTTTTGGTTATATACCTAACAACTGTATCTTCATTATACAAGTATGTAGAACTTATTTCAAATTTTAAAGTGTGGGAGAAAGAGCCCACAACCTAGGACAATTTGTGAGCATTTTCCCACAATGGGATCGAAAGAACCTTCTTGGTATATGAAAGCCAGCTAGTAGATAGAAAGATTCCACCTCAACCCAAGTCTGATATCTTGATATCCTGAAATTCAATCAGGAGGACTATCATCTATTTCAGGGTAGCCTTTAGATTTGGGGAGATCTTGAAGACCTTATTGGTTAACAACTCCTAAGAGCTCTAGAACAGTGTATTTAACTGGCATATGGATTCCGGCACTGCCTTTTCTCACCCATGTGGAAGAACATCATTCAAATTCTTTTACTTTAACTCTTCATGGAGATGCTGTCCCAAATCTATAAGGCACTTGGTCGGTACAATACCATCCAGGAAACAAAACATTTTCTACATAAGTTGAAAAGGGCCTGTGAATGCCTATTATTGTCCCTTCAATCAGGGGGCATGTTTCCTACAGAGTCACACACTAAGCAGATTTTCCCAGAAAAGGCTGACAAGATAGAGTATGGCATGGAAAGTTCCCTTCACTTATAGCTAATGATTCCTCACAAAAGCATAATTCAGAACGAAGGTATACATAGGAAAAATTAAGGTCTCGGTACTCCATACCAAATGTCATGTCTCTTTAACTCCTAGTTGTCAGACTTTCATGGGTCCTGTGTGTGTCTTAGAACCCTTAATGGGTCTGATAAAATCAACCCAACACCTTCACAATTGGGTTGTGAAGACAAGAACACAGCCAGTGTGTAGATGCCCTCTTCAATCTACACATACCTCTGACAAGCTCCGGGACACATTGTAGATGAAGCTGCCTCACTTTCCTCTCTTGCCCATACATGACCACTGAGAGAGCACAGGATGGGTATGCAATCTCTAATCCCAGTATATTTTTTTCAAATGAACCAGATTAAACAGTTTATTTTAAGAGGGTATTCCTGAACACAATATGGCATAGGTTTATTTTCCTCTCACTTGTCCATTTGTTTCATTTATGCCATCTATGAATGCTTGATTTAAAAACTTCCAACGTTCACTAGTATAGCAGGTGGTGGTTGTCAGTCAATTTCTTTCTTTTAACAGTAGCCAGAACATGTATTGTCATATGTGTCTATCTCTAACCATGTCTTCTTGTCCTGTCTCTAACCAGGGCTCCTTGTGTGTCATGATAAAGGACATTCTTATTGCAGAATTTGTCCAGCACTACACAACATTAAATGATTTTCATGGAGGGGCAATTCTACTAAGCTAAACATGAAGCTGCATGCTACAGCACTAGCTCAGTGTGAAAGTTCCCAAGTGGAAGTTATAATACAACATGTGACTGTTGGAGGACAGCATAAGTGGTTCTAGTGTCATTTGTAATAAAGCCTACTAGATACTTTCATCTTAGTGCTTTTTGTGCAGATAGAATAAGAAATATAAATAATGCATACTAGACTCATGCCATAATCCATAGTCTGAAACTACCAGTGAGTGACAGAAAGAGATACAACACAAATCAAAATGACAAAAGACACGAGATTTTTCCTATATTTCTACAAAATCCCAAACTGATTCCTGTCTGTGAAGACAGATTTAGATGAAGAATGGTTTGATCTCTTTTCCACATATAAACCAAAATACCCACAACTTTTTTTTTCATGTAAGCCAGCACATGTACCTACAAATGCTTTCTTTCTCCATATGTTCCACTTTCTATTTAACCTAGTCTCAGACCCAAGCATGACAGAGAATGCTAGAAGCCCAATATTCTACAATGGCTGTTACAAGAAGAAGGTATGGTAACTGCCACACTTCGTTCATTTGTGGACAAAGAGAGGAGGCAGCCAGACTCAGTGTCTCATAACCATGATGAAGGCATCATGGGAGGCAGAGTCAAAAAGAATGCCTATGTGTCTCAATCCAGAGGGAAATCTACAGTGAGTTCCTGAACAACATGTGCTACAGAGACAAACCTATCTCAGGATCACAAAAGAAGAGAGAAATCATACAGAATTCAGAGTATGGGCAGGACAACAAAACAAATGAGTAAAAGAGGGAATGCTTGCAGCCTCAACTTCAGCTCTTTGGTTGTTTCTAAATAAAGAATCCACTTTTATAAGCATTTTCATGATGAACAGAAGGCCACTTCTGGAAGCTCACAGTGATGTGACCCATGAGGGTAAGGGTGCAGGATCAAACTGGTCCAAGAATCAAAGCCTACAAAGGAGGGTTAAAAAGCAGAAAAGACAAATGTAAGTAGCACAGCTGAAGAAAGGAATCCTGAACAAGAAACCCAAAGAAACAAGTATTAGAGTTCATCATCTCCTACAAGATCCATTCAAGGTGCTCACAACCCTGCCCTTCAACACAGGAACAAAGGAGCCAACTGATCTCTTCCTTTGATCATGGACAGTTGCTGACAGCTCACAACTCAGATCAACTGAACTGGTTTCTCAGCTGAGTTGACTCAACTTGAACATCCCTCTTCTTCCTGTCCAAGGGTAACAGTCTGTATGTATAGTGTGTGCTTATGGGATATATTTTTGTTTTGATATGACACATCATATGCATGAAAAAAATCTTCATCAATGAGCCTTACAAGAAGTACTGACATGATCTCCTAGGCTAAAAGTCACAGGAAGAGGGACTGCCATGCTGAGATTTTCATCTTTCACCGGCTCACACCTTGGCCTTCTGGCATCTTCTCCACCCAATTCTGTCTTTTAGCTCAGAATGTGACTTTCTCATTGGTTACTGCCTGATTTATGACATCATTCTCCCTCTCACCCTATCAGCATCTGGTAGAATCTTGGGGTTTCCATGGAGTTGCCTGTAAACAGATTGGTTCACAGGTAACCTCTGATGAGTGAACAGTGGGCTCTGTCTGATACTGGACACAAGAGAAAATTTCGTCAGTAGATCAGTCAAGAACTACCATTTATCCTGCTCAATTGTAACTGGATTACTGTATTTCCCACACATCCCCACCCTGACCATGTCAGGTAAGGAAAGAAACTTTAAAGTGTTTATTTTCATTGTGTCTTTCCTTATATCTAATATACATTTAAATCCTTAGAATACTAAGGATACTATAGAGTTCAGTGTCACATTTCACTTTGGTTCATAATAGGAAGGTGACTTTACACAATTTACTCTCAAGGTTTAAGAGAAAGACAAAAGTTATGCAGGGATAAAGATGGAACAATGATTAAGGGAATGTCCAACCAACGCCTGGCCCAACCTGAGACCCATCCCATGGGAGAAAGCCAACCTCTGACACTATTAACAATATGCTGCTATGCTCACAAAAGGAACCTAGCAGAGCTGTCCTCTGAGAACCTCCATACAGCAGCATATCGAAACAGATACAGAGATTCACGGCCAAGCATTGGGCAGAACACAGGGAGTCCTGTGGAAGAGTTGGAGGAAGGATAGAAGGACCTGGAGATGACAGTTCCACAACAACAACAGAGGCAACTAACTGGGGCCCAGAGGGGACTTACGGAGACTGAAGCACCAACCAAGGACCATGCATAGACTGAACTTAGGCCCTCTACACAGATATAGCAGATGGGTAGCTCATGCTTCATTGTGTGTTCCCTAGTAAGGAAAGTGGAGTCTGTCTCTGATCTGACATGTATCCTGTTGCCTACTTTTTGATGATCTCCCCTTGGTGGGGCTACCTCAGTGGGCCACAAGGGAAGAGAACATGGTCATACCTGATATGACTTGATGAGCTTGAGTGGGTTCCAGGGGGGGCTGTCCTATGAGGAACAGGGGAGTGGGGAGGAGGAGAGAGGGAGGAAGGAGATTACTGGGAAGAGAGGAGGGGGAGGAGCTACGATCAGGATGTAAAGTGATAAATAAATAAATAAATAAATAAATAAATAAATAAATAAGAGCAAGGTAAAGCAGGGCAAAGTAGTACAGTCTCTATATTTAAGCAAAGGTTGAACCAAATCAACTAGGAATTTCATGACCACACAGGAAGAACAGGCAGGTCATCAAATGAGCATCATCCTATGCAGTACCAAGAATCAATTTGAACACTTGCAATTGGGGTGTTTGAGGGAACACTAGCCTTAGACTTTCCCAGCTAGTACGAACTGGAGATAGCACTGCTCCCCACAGGCAGACAGAAAGTACCACTCTCATCATTTTCCCACTGTCCTCTTGTTTCCTACAGAAAATTTTCAAAGTGCCCCTTTCTTCGCGACTGAAAATGCTCTTCAGCCATCTCTGCCTGTGCTGAGCAACTCCACACCCTCAACAGGAAGGGTGTGCAACTTTCCCAGGGTCTCCACTCCAGCTGGGAGTTCTGCATGGCTCATGCCATCAGCCTCCAACCCTTCTCTCCAGCCAATCATGGGCAGTGCCTGCCTTTACCAACATGCTGGCACAACCATGCTGACAGTGCTGAGCGACCAGGGCCAGATCTCAACCTCAGCACTCTCCTATCCAGGTGCTTTCACATGGGATCTCACAGGAAGCACAGACGGGAGGGCAGCTGCACTCCAGGACTTCACTGTGACTATCATTGACCAGGACACCACACTATCCTCACTGTCTGTGACAGCTGAGCGTGATACAATTTTAGATCCCAATGCCATAGTCCCTTTCTATCCAACAGTGTCTGCCAGCTTTGTCCATGCCACACCACCGCAGATGACAAATCAAGGATACAGCCTGGCACCTTCTTACCAGGAGGGCAGCCAGGTCTATTACTATGACCACAACAGCCTGGGCCCTCTGATACCTGGAGAACTTGGGCAGGGCCTGCAGACCTACAGCTCTGTGTCCTACCCTGGGAGTCAGGCTTCTGCTCTGCAACCAGAGATGGTGATGGTGCTAAAGGAGATTCAGCCAATGAATGTCCAAACCCCACTCTCCACCTCTGCCTTTTCTTATTCCACATCTTCTCAAGCGATGCCAAGTACCAGTCTTCAAGGTGAGTAAAGAGCCAAGAGGGGAAGGAGTGGGATCAGCATTCAAAGGAGACTCAGCTCTACCTTTCAGTATTAGACACTCCGCACACAGAGAAAATGTGAGTCCTGACAGGTTATTCCAGCTCTGGCTTTCCATCCCTGTCATCAGACTCTAATGAGAGAAAATGCAGAGCCATAGTTTGTGGCATCCATCCTGCATCAAGTGATGACCACAGAGTACACCATACTCCCACATGTCACTACCAAAACGAATCTTCCAAGCACTTAATGGCATTTTCTTATACCTACAATTGTAGAGACAAGTTAGGTGCAGCCCATGTACCATTGCTAAGTTAGCCAAAGCTGCTGCTGCTTTTTTTTTTTCTTTTGCTGTGGTACTTTGGAGGTAATCCATGGCCAAGATTATAAGATCACGAAGACATGTTCTCTAATACTGTGTCACACCCAAACCCAAAGATTTCAATTTCTTAAATCAATTTTCATATCACTTAAAAGGACTCTGTGAAACCTGGGCCTGGAGGAAAGCCTCAGTTTTTTAAAAGCTTGCCTCACTGCAATGCCCAACTGGCTTTGAACACCAAAACCCACAGAAAAAGTCAGGCTTCTGGGGGCATCTTAGTAATTACATAAAATGAAAGAAGTTGGCAGTCAGGTAAGCTAGAATATTATGGATCAGACAACCTGCCTAATAGCAAAGTTCCAAGGAAATGAGAGTCAATGTATCAAAGAAAAAGGTAAAGGCAAGTAAGGAGCACACATCAAAAGAAATTCTGTAACCCCACACACACACATTTCATGGTGGCTATGCACACACCAGCACACACAAAGGAACACAAAAACGTGAGAAATCATGACATGGCATGTCCACCAGAAATGGATCAGTCACTGCCTGTCTGTGGACAGAGGTGCTGTCGGTGCTGCGCTCAAGCAGAGCTCAGAGGAATGCCTTCCACACAGCTGCAAGGGCCTGAGTGCTATGGAGGTATGAAAGGGGGAGCGGGCATCTCACTTACCAAGCACTAACTTCTTCCTTGATTCTTTTTCAGTGGTGGAGATGGAGGCATCCCTTGGATTGCCACCTTCAGGCCAGACACTCTCTCTGATGCAGAGTACAGAATTATGCAACACCTGCAACCAGGTTACTGAAATGAGGTCATCACCTGTTGATGGGGACAGGTCCTTAACAGCCCCCATCCATAGTCCTTCAGATTTCCTGGCCTTGCCTCCAGCTCCAAGCCTGGAACAAGCAGATAACAGAAACTTGGATGAGACTAAAGCTGAGCTTTCACTGTCTCTGGATGCCTACGAAGGCACAAAAGAAAACCAAGACACATCACTCCTCCCCTTAGCACACCCTGACATGCAGCAGCCTCTACACTGCGCTGATATGGGGAGCCTGAGGCAGAAGCCTGCTTCTGACAACACCAGCATGGGAGGCAGCAGCCTTAGTCTGGAAGAGCAAGGGACACTGGAAAGTTTGATGATGTCCACCATCGACTTTGCAGACATCAATACACTGGTGGCAGACATTCATCTTCCACAACTATTCAACTCTCTCACAGACCTAGAACAATTTCCAGATCCCTCAGCAACCGAATCCAAAGTCTCCACAGTTATCTGGAGGGATCAGGTACAGGACATCTCCAGAGTTATTAGTGGATCATCTGACCAGGTGAGAAAGACAGACCATGAAGCCTCTGAGCTGCTTGATGGAGCTCCTCAGGCCAAAATCCAGTGCTGGGACCTAGTGGAGGGAGAGGGTAGTGCTGTGGGTAGTGCTGGGGCCAGTGACAGTGCTATTGACAACATGGCCAAGAACTTGGAGGGCAAAGCTGAGAAAGCAGCCCCTAGGCCTAGCAAAGGTAGAGGAGAGGAGCAAGATAAGACCAAGTGGAGCAGAGAAAACAGCTCCAAGAAAACAGAGGGGCCCAAGCAGTCAAAGAACAGAGTCAAGGCAGAAGAGCAGCCCACCATGCCCAAGACCAAGAGGAAGAGAAATCCACCTGAGCTCAGCCACAACAGCTTTAAAAAGCCTCGAACCCACCTCGGCATGCACATGCTGGAATCTGTACAGGTCTTTCATCCACTGGGGAAGAAGAATGAGAGGAAAACTGGCACATGCTCCTCCCGGCCTCTGGGAATCTCCAGCAGCCACAAAGATCCCAGGCCAGGCCCACCCACCACGGCACTGCTGGACATGCCACATGAGGGCCAGGGCCCTGACAAAACCCTAGGCAAGGCTCAGAGAGCAGAGAGAAGTGCTCACAAGGAGTGTCCAACTTCATCCCAACATGAGCTGCCCTCACCTGGGAAGGTC
>CM053758.1:8623556-8649453 GCA_028658305.1 Pachyuromys duprasi
ACAGTTTACACAAGGGGTTAATTTTTACAAGGAAGTGAGGCAGAGCTGAGATTTCAAACAAGCTCTCCCACCTGCTGTCACTAAACAAAAGGCGAATGGACTTGCAAATCCTTCCCTGTCTCCAAGGGAAGGCCTGGAAAAAACCTGTCTTCCTGTGCTGAGACTAGCATTTCAAACAGCCGCCAAAGCAGCTATGACCCGGCTCACCACACTACTCCACCTTGCTTCTTAGGTTCATTGGCTTGGAAAACCCTTTTACAGCTTTTCATTTTGAGGTAAAATCTATCCTTGTTGCTGAGGTGTGTTTCTTGTATGCAGCAGAACGTTGGGTACTGTTTACATAACCATTCTATTAGCCTATGTCTTTATTATAGAGTTGAGTTATTTGATGTTAAGAAATGTTAATGACCAATGATTGTTAGTCCCTTTTGTTATGATGTTGGTGTGTTTGTGTGCTTGTGTGCTTGTATTCTTTTGGCTTTGCTGTTGTGATTTATCTTCTGTTTTCTTGGGTTCAGTTGACCTTGTTGGCTTGGAATTTTCTTTGTAGTATCTTTTGTAGGGCTGAGTTTGTGCACAGATATTGTTTAAATTTGTTTGTTTGTTTGTTTGTTTTCATTGAATACCTTGTTTTCTCCATCTATGGTGATTGATAGCTTTGCTGGGTACAGTAATCTGGGCTGACATCTGTGGTCACTTAAGGTCTGCATTACATCTGGCCAGGCCTTTCTGACTTTCATAGTCTGTTTGAGAGGTCAGGTGTGATTCTGATAGGTCTGCCTTTATATGTTACTTGGCCTTTTCCCTTTTTAAGCTTTTAATATTTTTCTTTGTTCTGTACATTTAGTGTTTTGATTATTATGTGGCAGGAGGAATTTCTTTTCTGGTGTAATCTATTAAGTGTTCTGTAAGCCTCTGGTATTTTTAAAGTCAACTCTTTCTTTAGGTTGGAGAGATTTTCTTCTATGGTTTTCTTGAAAATATTTTCTTGGAGGAGGCCTGCTGGGAGACTGAGCAGCATTTGGCTTAGTGTACTCTCTGACGACTCCCTATCTGCCTGGACAGTCTGGAACTCAGGTGAGCTGTTCCTGAACTCTTACCCACATAATACAATATCCTGAACAGGCCAGTGGGTGGCTCAAGCAGAGTTCAACTTGGAGCCCTCACTTCCTACTCCCAAACTGACTGACCATCAGGTACTACCAGACTTGCTAACACCAGAGACAATCTGATGGCAAGTGGCCAGCATAAGAACTCAAGCAACTAAACCCAGGGCTATGTGACACCCCCCAAAACCACTATTCGACTAGAGATACTATCACACTTGTTGCTGAAGAAATCTTAAATTTGAGGTTATGAAAATGATAGAGGCCTTTAAGGAGGAAAATAAAGCTCTCAAAGAAACACAGGAAAACATAAAGAGGTGAAGGAATGAATAAATCCCTTAAAGAAATACAAGAATATACAATGAAATGGGAGAAGTAAATGAATAAAATACCAACACAATTCTTTACAGAACTTGAAAGAACAATTCTCAATTTCATATGGAAAAACAAAAAACCCAAAATTGCTAAAACAATCCTGTACAACAACAGATAATCTGGAGATACCTCCATCCCTGATCTTAAGCTGTACCACAAAGCAACAGTAATAAAAACTGAATGGTACTGGCCTAGAAACAGAATGGCGAATCAATGGAATAGAATAGAAGACCCAGAAATAAACCCACACAACTATGGATATGTGGTTTTTGACAAAGATGCCAAAACCATACAATAGAAAAAAGATAGCATCTTCAACAAATGGTGCTGGTCTAACTGGATGTCTACATGTAGAAAAATGCAAATAGATCCTTATTTATCACCCTGAACTAACCTAAAGTCCAAGTGGATCAAAGACCTCAACATAACCAGACACACTAAACCTGTTAGAAGAAAAAGTGGGGGAAGACCCTTGAACTCATTTGGCACAGAAGACAACTTCCTGAACAGAACACCTACACCCCAGGCTCTAATATCAACAAATTAATAGATGGTAATTCATGAAACTGAAAATTTTCTGTAAAGCAAAAAACTTTGTCAATACAACAGCAACAACAACAACTAAAAAACAACCTACAGATGGAAAAAGATCTTCACCAATCCTACATTTGACAGAGGGCTAGTATCCAAAGTATATAAAGAACTCAAATAATTAAATGCCAAAACCACCCAAATAATCCAATTTTAAAATGGAGTACAGAGCTAAACAGAGAATTCTCAATAGAGGACTATCGAATGGCAGAGAAACGCTTAAAGAAATACTCAACATCCTTAGTTATCAAGGAAATGAAAATTAAAATGACTCTGAGATTCCATCTTATACATACCAGAATGGATCAAATCCTCACGTGACAACACATACTGGTAAGGTTGTGTAGAAAGGAGAACACTCCTCTATTACTGGTGGGTGTGCAAACTTGTACACACACTTTGGAAATTGATCTTGTGCTTGCTCAGAAAATTGGGAACAGCTCTGTCTCAGTTCTCAGCCATACCATTCCTGGGCATACATACAAAAGATGCTCCACCTTACAACAAAGACATTTGCTCAACTATGTTCATAGTGACTTTATTTGTAATTTCCAGTTACTGGAAACAACCCAAATGTCCCTCAGCCAAGGAATGGATAAAGGAACTGTGATACATCTACAGTAATGGAATATCTACAATAATGGAATATTATTAAGCTATTAAAAACAAGGACATCATGAAATTTGCAGGCAAATGGATGGATGTAGAAGATCCTGAGTGAGGTAACTCAGACCCAGAACAACAAGCATAGTATATACTCATCCATAAGTGGATATTAGCTATATAAAACAGGATAACCATACTATTATCCACAGACTTAAAGAAGCTAAGTAACAAGAAGTCCCCTTTGGAGGATGCTTAATTCTCATTCGGAACAGCAACAGAATAAAAGTGGTTGAAGAGAAGGAACAGGACAGGTGCCTACTATAGCTGTCCTCTGAAACACTCCACCCACCAGGGGATCGAAGTAGATGCTGAGACTCAAAAGCAAACTTTGGACCATGTCTTGTGGAAGAGTCGGAGGGGGATAGAAGGATCCAGAGGGGACAGGATCTCCTCAACAAGACTAACAGAGCCAACAAATTTGGACCAGGGGGCGGGGAGGGAAGGGTTATAGAGACTGATATACCAATCAAGGACCATGCATGGAGAGGACATAGCCGCCTCCCTCCGCCCCCCCCCCCGCCAGATGTAGTCAATCGGCAGCTCAGTCTCCATGTGGGCTCCCTAGTAAGGGGAGCAGGAGCTGTCTCTGACATGGACTCTGTTGCCTGCTTCTTGGTCACTTCCCCCTGGTGGGGCAGTTTTGCCAGGCCACAGAAGAGGATGCAGGCAGTCCTGATGAGACTTGATAGGCTGAAGTTAGTTGATAGGGGAGGAGGGCTCCCCCTTTTCGAGAACTAGGAGAGGGTAATGGAGAGGAAGAGGGAAGGAGGGTGGAACTCGGATGAGATGAGGGAAGGGGCTATGATCGGGATGCAAAGTGAAAAATTTTTATTAAACAATAAATTTAAATTAAAAAATAATAAATAAAATACTATTTGGTTTGGCAGCCTTAAATATTGTTAAAACTCGGAAATAGTTCCATTCTGTTTCTGGCTAAGGTCTGAGTGACTACAGAGGGAATGTTAAAGAATTTTGAAAAGTGAGTGGCATGTTCATACAAAAGGCAGAGAATGGGATATTGTAGGTGGGTAGACCAAATAGTGCTAGCTTTAGGGAAGCTCTGTGTTGTTCTAGGGTATAAAACAAGAGTCCAGACTGAAGAATAGAAAATACTCTATCAAGGAAGGTCTTGTGTACCATTCTAGAGAACTGGGAACTTGAACCTACAGACTATAAGAAGGCATGTATAGAGGCAATAGGTTGGCATGGCATTTTGTGGCAGAATTGTAGAAAATAACTTAGGAGATGAAATCAGAAAGGGGTTTGTGTGTCTGAGTTTGTTTTGAGGAACCTCCGATGACTCTCATAGTGGCTGTACCAGTTTCACTCTCTCTAGCAGTGTACAGAAGTTCCCATTTCCTATACCCTTGTTGTGGTTTATTTTATTTCTTAAACATATTTTTATGTGTCTGAGTATTTCACTGTTCATGTTTCTGTTCAACATGTGTGTGCATGGTGCTGGCAGGAAAGAAGAAAGACTTGTATCTCCTGGGACTTGATTTACAGATGGCTGTGAGCTGCCATGTGGCTGTTGGAAATTGAAGATGGGTCCTTTGGAAAGAGCAAGCCAGTGCTCTTAACCACTAAGCTATCTCTCCAACCCTAACTGATGATAGCAATTCGAAGTATAGAATCTCTAAGAGGTTTTAACTTAAATTTCCCTGATGGCTGAGGATGTTGGACAGCTTTTTAAAAAATTATTTGAAAACTTTATATTCTTTTGAGAATAGTCTATTCAGCTCACTAGCATGATTTTTGTTTGGTAATCATTCTTTTGTGGTTGCTTTGTAGTTCTCTTTATGGTTTGATATTAGCCCCCTGTTTGGAAGCATAGAGTGTTTTATGTAAAGACTCTCTTCAAGTCTGAAGGATGACTATCCATTCTAGTTATTGATTGTTTTTCAGTGCAGAAATTTTCTAATTTCATATAATCGCATATTTCAGTTATTGGAAACTGGAATATCATGTCTGTGTTCCTAGATTCTTTTTCATAGAGTCATTGTCTAACCTTTTAATTGAAATATTTTACCTGCATTTTCCTTAGTGTTTCAAAAACTCAGATTTCATATTAAGATCTCTGACACATTTGAATAAATATGTTTTTGTATGGGATGAAAGATGTGGATTTAATTTTATTCCTCTACATGTGAGAATCCACCTTTTCCAATACCATTGTTCAGTCATCTTCCAATGACTGTTTTGACCTTTGTGGAAAATTAAGTAGTTGCTGTTAGGTGAGATTATTTCTGAGTCATGCATTTGATTACATTGTTCTACATGTCTGACTTCTATACCAAACTAGAGAAGATTTTTACTGAGAACTAGGAGAGGATAATGTAATATAATTTGAGATCCAGTATTATGTTTCCTGTAGCATTGTTCTTCTACATAAAGCACTTTGTGACCTTTTGTGCTTCCACATAAATTTTATAATTGTTTTAGTTTTGTAAAAATTCTATTTGAATTTTAATGGAGATTTCATTGAGTCTATGGATTGCTTTTGGTGATGCAGCCATGTTTATAGTATTAATTCTACTAGTCCATGAGCATAGGGAGTCTTTCCATCCTGTAATATCTCCTTGGTGTTTTAAAGATTTTATTTTTTTAATTTTAATTTTTGGTGTTTTAAAGTTTAGTTATAGTTGTTTATTTCCCAGATTTTCAAGAATATTGTGAATGAGATTATTGTTTCCTAATTTATTTCTAAACAAAATGCTTACTGGAATATTAAGAGGCTATTAATCTTTGTGTTCTTATTTTGTACCCTGATAATTGGTTGAAAGTAGTATTAGGTTTTAGCATTTTTGGTGAGGTTTTCTGAAGTTCTTTATTCAAGTTTATATTGTGGATAAATAGAGATACTTCAGTTCTATGATCCGTCTATAAAACTCCTAGGTGTATATCTGAATGACTCTACATCTTTCTTCTGAAGAACTGTGTACATCTCCATGTTTATTGTTGTACACCTACAATAGGGCTACCTATATATCATTCCTAGATAATATCACAGTTTCCAGGGACTGCAGAGTCTTTTGTTCTTTCACTTATTTTAAAGTATAAGATCACTCTCTAAGTCCTTTATTATTTTTTATTTTTTAGAAATACATTTTTATTTTTAATTAAAAAGAAACAAAGAAAAAGAAAACGTTTTTTGGTCCTTGGAGCCAGGAATCTTCTCTTTCTTTTATTCCTCTTATTTTTAGGGTTCATCTTTTCATGGTGTCTTTGATTTCTTGGGTGTTTTTTGTCAGGAATTTTTCAGTTTAATATTTTCTTTGACAGATGTGTTGATTTCTAATTGTATCTTCTACACCTGGAACTTCTCCTCCATCTATTGTATTCTGTTGATGATGCTCTGTGGTTCCTGTCCTCCTCCCTAAGTTTTCCACTTGAAGGATTTCCTCTGTTGGTCCATTTTCAGGTCTTGAACCATGTTATTAATTTCCTTCACCTATTTGATTGTGTTTTCCTGTATTGTTTAAGTTCATTATTTGTTTCCTCCTTAAAGGCCTCTGTTTGTTTTACTGCATTTTCCTGAAATTTTTAAATTGTTTTATTCGTTTCTTCCTTAAAGTGTCTATTGGTTTAATTGTATTTTTCTGTATTTCTTCAAGGGATTTATTTGTTTTATCTTTAAAATCCTCTAGCAGCTTCATAAAAAATGGACTTAAGGCCATTTCCCTGTGTTTCAGCTGTGTTAGGATATGCAGAGGTTGTTGCCATATTTCCCTGGTTTTTGTTAATTGTATTCTTATGCTGGCCCTTATCCTGGAACCTGTTTGGCTTCTCGGACATGTGAGAGGAGCTTTAAGTCCTGGGTAGGGGGCGCTGAATCTCCTCATATAGCTTATATCTCTGCTCTGCTGGTTGTGTCCCAGTTGGACCTATAGGTAAGGAATTAGACTTTGAGTTTATAACCTATATAATCCTGTGAGGTCCTAATGATCTCCTCAAGACAGCTATTAGAGCCAGGAATTTAGGCTGTGTCTGCATGTCTTTAGAATCCAGAATCATCTTCAGGATGGCCAGATGGGAGGTCTGAAGGTGGTACTATGCATGTCTGGCCATAGGGGTTCTCTCCTCTCTCCAGGGAAACATCAACAGATGCTGGCACTTTAGAGTCAGCAGCAAGGCAGCTTGGTTACCCTGTGGACACTGTGCTCCTGGTACTCAGACTCCACTGGACAATGCCATCTTGGATCAGGGAGCCTGTATGCTCGTATTGTCTAGCTGGTCACTGCTGTAGGATAGTAGAGCCATGGACCTGGAGGCTGGGACCATGTCCCTAGTATCCAGAAGGAGTCTGGTATCCAGATGTTGGAGCTGTGGAGCCGTGTTCGAGTAGGCAGAAGGCACCAGGTGAGGTACTGGGTGCTGGGAGTCTAGGACTGTGTGTGACTCTTGGACCCAGGAGTCATCCAGGGAGCCTGGAATTGTGAGTCCCTGGCTCCTGGGATTTCTCCTCTTGTCTGGGAAACACATTTGTTGGCATTTTGGAGTTAGCAACCAGGTCACTCACTTGGTACACAGTCTCTGATCTTCTGCTCCTCAGATAAGGTGTGCACTGGGAGCTGCCATCTTGGAAAGTACCAAGATAAATTTTCAATTCTTAACATTTATGATCCAAACACTAAAACAACACATTTCTAAAGGAAACACTACTAAAGCTAAATCACACATAGACTCTCACACATTCATAATGGAAGACTTCAGTAGCCCACTCTCACCAATGAATATGTCATCCAGACAAACACTAAACAGAGAAATACTGGAGCTAACAGACAGTATGATCCAAATGAACCTCACAGATACAAAACATTTCACCCTAAAATAAAAGGATACACTGCCTTCTTAGCACCTTAGAAAACATTCTACAAAAATGACTGCATAACAGGTCACAAAGCAAGTCTCAACAGATAAAAGAAAATTGAAATTACATCCCACAGCCTATCAGACCAGCACAAATTAAAGTTGGATTGCAACAACAACAAAAGCAACAGAAAGTGTAGAAACTCATAGAAACCAAACAAATCCCTACTGAGTAATAACTTGGTCAAGGCAGAAATAAAGAAATTAAAGACTTCCTAGAATTCACTGAAAATGATTGTACAACGTATCAAAATTATAGGATACAGTGTAGTGTTAAGAGGAATAGATATATAATAGAATAGATATACAATATATAATATTACTATTATATATTGTATATATAATAAAATATACAATTATAATACATATAATATATAATATATTATATTAACACATGTTAATATATTATATTAATAATATAATATGACATATAATTATAATATATAATATATAGTAGAATAGATATATAACTCCTAAGGAAATAGAACCAGTCATTAAAAGTCAAAACAACAACAATTAAACAAAACAAAACTAACAACCAACCAACCAACAACAAAAAAAGCCCAAGGCCAGACAGAATTCTGTAGTGCAGAATTCTACCAGACTTTCAAAATAGGGCTAATGCTAATACTCCTCAAATTGTTCCACAAAACAGAAATAGGGAGAATATTACCAAATTAATTTTATGAAGCCACTGCTATCCTGATAACCAAACCACACAATGTATTCAACAAAGAAAGGGAATTAAAGGATTTTTTTTTCATGAACACAGATGCAAAAAAATACTTGCAACAAAATTCACTTGTAAAGTGAACCTGATCTATAGCCCCTGAGACCAGCACAGATCAGGGAGTAGCAATTCCCTGGACTGTGCCATTTCCTGAGACCCACCCCAATTTGCGGCCTCCTGAGACAAGCGTGAATCAGGAAGCAGCAGAGGCACTGGAGACCAGCAGGGATAAGGGAGCAGCAGGAAAACCAGACTAAGGACATCTGGGACCCCAGAGACTTACTACCATCAGACACCACCAGGCCTGCTAATAACAGAGTCAACTAAATGGCTAGAGGTTAGTGCAAAAACACCAGCAACCAAACCGAAAGCCATATGACACCAAAACCAAGCCATCCTGCCACAGCAAGCCCTGGGGATTCTACTATATCTGAAGCACAAGAAAATGATCTTAAATCTGAGGTTATGAAAATGATAGAGGCCTTAAAGGAAGAAAAATATCTTAAAGAACTACAAGAAAATACAACTACACAGGTAAAGGGATTGTATAAATCCCTTAAAGAAAAACAGGAAAGTACAATCAAACAGGTGAAGGAACTGAATAAATCTCTTAAGGAAATATGAAAAAATACAACAAAACGGGAGAATGAAATGAATAAAAATGGTCCAGGATCTAAAAATAGAAATAGAAGCAATAAAGAAAACACATTCTGAGGAGATCCTGGAGATGGAAAACCTAGGGAAGAGAACAGGAACTACAGACAAAAGCATCGATAACAGAATACAAGATATGGAATAGAGAATCTCAGATATAAAAGATACAATAGAAGAAGTTAATATATCAGTCAAAGAAAATGTTAAATCTAAAGAGTTCCTGACACAAAACATCCAAGAAGTCTGGGACAATATGAAAAGACCTAACCTAAGAATACTAGGAATAGAAGAACACTTGAAATTCCAAGGCCCAGAAATATTTTCAATAAAATCATAGAGGAAAACTTCCCCAACTAAAGAAAGAAATGCCTATGAACATACAAGAAGCTTACAGAATACTAAATAGATTGTCACATAATAATCAAAACATTAAATGTACAGAACAAAGAAAGAATATTAAAAGCTACAAAGGAAAAAGGCCAAGTCACACATAAAGGCAAACCTACCAGATCATCCCTGACTTCTCAACAGAGACCATGAAAGAAAGCCAGAAGGATCTGGTCAGATGTTATACATACACTAGGAGAACATAGATGTCAACCCAGACTACTATACCCAGCAAAACTTTTAATCACCATAAATGGAGAAAACAAGATATTCCATGACAAACCAAGTTTAAAGAATACATAGACAAAAACCAGACCTACAGAAGATACTAGAAGGAAAATTCCAACCCAATTAGGCTCACTACACCCAGGAAAGCACAGGAAACAAATAACCCCACAGCCACAAAACAAAAAGAAAGGAAACACACACACACACACACACACACACTACCACCACCAACATCAAAATAACAGGAAGTAACAACAACTAGTCATTAGCATCTCTCAATATCAGTGGCCTCAACTCCCCAGTTAAAAGACTAACAGAATGGATGTGTAAACAGGACCCATCATTCTGTTGTATACAAAAACCACACCTCAGCAGTAATGATAAACATAACCTCAGAATGAAAGGCTGGAAAAAGTTTTCCAAGCAAATGGACACAAGTAACAAGCTAATATGTAATAAAATAGACTTTTAACCAAAATTAATCAAAAAAGATGGGGAAGGGTACTTCATAGTCATCAAAGGAAAACTCAACTAAGATGACGTCTCAATTTTGAACATAAATGCCCCACAGTCAAGGGCATCCACATTTGTAAAACATTACTAAAGCTTAAATCACACATTGAAACCCATTAATAGTAGAAGACTTCAACATACCCACATCTCTCTCACCAATGGATAGCTCATTGAGACACATTAAACAGAGAAATAACGAAACTAACCAACATTATGAGTGAATTCAAACTAACAGATATCTACAGAACATTCCATCTAAACAAAAAAGAATATACCTTCTTCTCAGCACCTCATGGAACCTTCTCCAAAACTGACCATATAATTGGACACAAAACAAGCCTCAACAAATACAAGAAAATTGAAACACCTTGTATTCCATCAGACCACAATGGATTAAAGCTAGACTTCAACAACAACAAAAACAATAGAATGCCTACAAACTCATGGAAACTGAGCAACTCATTACTTAATGACCAGTGGGTCAGGGAGGAAATAAGAAAGAAATTACTTTCCAGAATTCAATGAATATGAAAGCACAACATAACCAGACCTTTGGGAGATAACGAAAACAGTGCTAAGAGGAAAGTTCATAGCGCTATGTGCCTTCATAAAGAAAGTAGAGAGAACTCATACTAGCAACTTAAACAGCTCACCACAAAGCTCTACAAAAAAGGAAGTAAACACAACCAAGAGGAGATGACTGTAGGAAATAATCAAACTCAGGCCTGAAGTCAATAACCTAGAAAAAAAGAGGACAATACAAAGAATCAACAAAACCAAGAGCTGTTTCTTTGAGAAAATCAACAAGATAGACAAATCTTCGGCCACACCAACTCAAAGACAGAGGGAGACTATTCAGATTAATAAAATCAGAAATGAACAGACTCTGAGAAAATCCAAAGAATCATTAGGTCATACTTCAAAAACCTGTATGACACAAAACTGGAAAACTTAAGCGAAATGGATTATTTTCTTGATAGATACCACTTATCAAAGTTAAATCAATATCAGGTTAGCAATTTAAATAAAACTATAACCCCCAAGAAAACAGAAGAAGTCATCAAAAGCCTCCCAACCAAGAAGAGCTCTGGCCAGATGGTTTTAGTGCAGAATTCTACCATTTTTTCAAAGAAGAACTAATACTAGTTCTCCTCAAACTATTCCATAAAATAGAAACAGAAGGAACATTGCCAAACTCATTCTATGAGGCCACAGTCACCCCGATACCTAAACCACACAAACACCCAACAAACAGAATTTCAGACCAATCTCCCTTATGTACATTGATGCAAAAATACTCAATGAAATACTTGCAAACCAAATCCAGAAACATATTGAAAATATTATCCACCATGGTCAAGTAGGCTTCATCTCAGGAATGCAGAGATGGTTCAACATATAAAAATCCATCAACATAATCTACCATATAAACAAACTGAAACAAAAAACCACATGATTATCACATTAGATGCTGAAAAGGCCTTTAAAAAATCCAACACCCCTTCGTGTTTAAAGTCTTGGAGAGATCAGGGATTCAAGGCACATGCTTAAACACAATAAAGGCAATTATACAGGAAGCCAATAGACAATATTAAGTTAAATAAAGAGATACTTAAAGCATTCCTGCCAAAATCAGGGAAAAGACAAGGCTGCACACTCTCACCATATCTCTTCAATATAGTATTTGAAGTTCTAGGAAGAGCAATAAGACTTGTAAAGGAGATCAAGGGGATAGAAATTAGAAGAGAAGAAGTAAAAGTATCACTATTTGTAGATGGCATAATAGTATACATGAGTGACCCCCCCCCCAAGATTTTACCAATGAACTCCTAAGGTTGATGAACACCTTCAGCAAAGTGTCTGGATACAAAATCAACTAAAAAAATCAGTAGCCCCCTTTATAGAAGCAACAAAGGGCTGAGAAAGAAATCAGGGAAAAAAACACCCTTCACAATAGCCACAAATAATATAAAATATTTTGGTTTTAATCTAACCAAGCAAGTGAAAGAACTGTATGAAAAGAACTCAAGTTTTTGAAGAAAGAAATTGAAGAAGATTTTAGAAGATGGAAAGATCTTTCATGCTCATGAATCAGTAGGCTTAACATAATAGAAGTGGCCATCATGCCAAAAGCCATCTACAGATTCAATACAATTCCCATCAAAATTCCAACACAATATTTTATAGACCTAGAAAGAGCAACCATTAACTTCATATGGAAAAATAAAAGACCCAGGATAGCCAAAACAATTCTTTTTATTTTAATTTTTATTAATTGCAAATTATTCACCCCCTGTATCCCTCCTATAGCTCCCTCCCTCTTCCCCTCCCAAGCTTACCCTCCCTCTCCCTTCTCCACCCATGCCCTTCCCCTAGTCCACTGATAGGGGAGGTCTTCCTCCCCTTCCTTCTGATCCTAGTCTATCAGGTCTCATCAGGAGTGACTGCATTGCCTTCCTCTGTGTTCTGGTAAGGCTGCTCCCCCCTCAGGGGGAGGTAATCAAAGAGCAGGCCAATCTCTTTACAATAAAAGAACTTCTGGTCATATCAACATTCCTGATCTCAAGTTATACTACAGAGCAATAGTAATAAAAACTACATGGTATTGGCATAGAAAACAGACAGGTTGATCAATGAAACCAAACTGAAGACTCAGAAATAAACCTACACTCCTATGGGCACATGATTTTGGATAAAGAGACCAAAACCATACAATGGAATAAAACCATCTTCAACAAATGGTGCTGGTCTAGCTGGATGTCTGTATGTAGAAAAGTGAAAATAGAACCATATTTATCACCCAGCACAAAATTCAAGTCCTAGTGGATTAAAGACCTTGACATAAGACTGTAAACCTATTAGAAGACAATGTGGGGAAAAGTCTGGAACTCGTTGGCATAGAAGACAACTTCATAAACATAACACCAGCATTACATGCCCTGAGATAAACAATAAATGGGATCTCATGAAACTGAAAAGCTTCTGTAAGTCAAAGTACACAATCAATAGAACAAAACAGCAGCCTACAGATTTAGAAAATATCTTCACCAACCCTGTATCAGACCGAAGACTAATATCTAGAATATACAAAGAACTTAAGAAATTAAACACCAACAAATCAAATAATCCAATTAAAAATGAGGCACAGAGATAAACTGATAATTCACAACACAATAATTCTCATGGCTGAGAAGCACTTAAAGAAATGCACAATGCCTTTAGCCATCAGAGAAATATAAATCAAAACAACTCTAAGGTTCCGTCTTACACCAGTCAGAATGGCTAAGATCAAAAACTCAAGTGACAACACATACTGGCAAGGATGTGGAGAAAGGAGACCACTCCCCAACTGCCGGTAGGAGTGCAACCTTGTAAAATCTCTCTGGAAATCCATCTGGCACTTTCTCAGGAAATTGGGAATATTTCTACCTCAAGATTCAGCTATACCACTTCTGGGCATACATCCAAAAGACGCTCCACCATACAACCAGGACACTTGTCCAACAATGTTCATAAGAGCTTTATTCATAATAGTCAGAAACTGGAAACAACCTAGATGTCCCTCAACCAAAAATGTATACAGAAATTGTATATTTACACATTGGAATACTACTCAGCTATTAAAAACAAAGAAATCATAAAATTTGCAGGTAAGTAGATGGAACTGAAAAATATCATTCTGAATGAGGTAACTCAGACCCAGAAAGATGCACATGGTATGTACTCACTTATAAGTAGATATTAGACCAAAGGTACACGATAACCATACTACAATTCACAGACCTGAAGAAGCTAAGTGACAAGAAGTGCCCAAGGGAGGGTGCTGGAATGTTACTCAGAAGGGGACATAGAATAGGCAGCAGAAGTGGATGAAGAGAAGGAACTGGGAAGGATACAGAATGGGGAGGGAAACAAGAGTGGGGATCAGATATGGGGAGAATGGGCTTGGAAGGTGAGAAGGCTGGGAACAAGAAGGGAAACTGAGGGGTGCATCTCTTTGTCAAGCTGGAGGCCTGCAATGTGGTAGGCTCCTGGGAGGACATGGGTGTGTGTCTAACTGAGACTCCTAATGGGGGAGGGCATGAAGACTGAAATGACCACCTCCTAGCCAGGTAGGACTAGTGGAAGAAGGGGAAAAAACAACTCATCGACAAAGCCAAAAATTAACCTGCCTATAAGAAGTGCAGGGATAACAAGAGAACAAAGATTGAGAGAAAGTCCAACCAATAATTGGCCCAACCTTAGACCTACCCCACGGTAGAAAGCCAGTCCCTGACACTAATAATGATACTGTATGGTTTCAGACAGGGGCCTAACTTTACTGTTATCTGGGAGGCTCCAGCCAGCAGTGGATCAGGACAGATGCTGGGGCTTGCAGCCACGCATGGGGCAGAGCTCCAGGGATCCTGTGGAAGTGTTGGAGAAAGATGGATGGACCTGGAGAGAATAGGAACCTCAAAAAGACCAACAGAGGCAATTAACCCAGTCCCATGGGTGTTTTCAGAGACAGACACCAGCCAAGGATCATACATGATCTGGACCTAAGCCCGCTACACACGTTTAGCTGATGGCTGGCTTGGTCTTCATGTGGGGCGCCCGGAGAGTGGAGGTGTGTTGGGGCGTCTGTTTCTAACATGGACTCTATTGCTTGCTTTTGGATAATCTCCCCCTGGCAGGGCTTACTTGCCTGGCCTCAGGGTATGAGGATATGCTCAGTCCTGATGTGACTTGATGTGCTAGGGAGGGTTGATTCTGGTTGAGGGGACTCCCCTTTTCTTGTGAGGGCAGGGAAGGGAAGGGGAAGAGAAAAAAGGAGAGGACTGGAAGGAGAGGAAGGAAAGGGCACCCTTGGGATGTAAAGTAAATAATAATAATAATAATAATAATAAATAATAAATAATAATAAATAAAATAATAAAAATGACATCATGAAATTTCAGCCAAGTAGGTAGAACTAGAAAAAAATCATCCTGAGTGAAATAACCCAAACCCAGAAAGACAATCATGGTATTTACTCACTTTTAAGTGGATATTAGCTGTTAAGTAAAGAATAATCATGTTACAATTCACAGACCCAGAGAGGCTATATAGCAAAGAGAGCTCAGCAGGGGATACATGGATCTCCCTGGGAAGGGGAAACATAATAGATTTTGTGGGTGGACTGGGGGGCACATGGGGTTGGAGCATTAAGAGTTCAAGCAGGGAGATGGAGGAAGAGTACTGGGAAGGGAACTGGAATTGGGAGGCATTGGGGGTGATGTAGAAACCTAGTGAAGTGGAAACTCTCTGGAATCTGTGAGAGTGACCCTAGCGAAGTCTCTTTAGTAATGGAAAATATGGAACAAAATCAGGCAAGGCAATGGGACTGGGACATCAGCCCAGCCACAAAATCTTCAACCTACGATTTATCCTGTCTGTATTGGGTGATGGAAGTACAGAACTTTTGGGAATAGCTAAGCAATGACTGGCTCAACCTGTAGCCCAAGCCAAGAAAGGGAGCCCACACCTGCCACTGTGTGGATGGCCAGTAACCCTCTGGTCAGCCCAGAGACCTAGGACAGAACCAAATATGACTGGAAAAACTTCAGTGAAATGATTGCTAATGCTACATTTCTGCCCAGCCCATTTGTAATCAGAGAGGCATAGTTCATCAACTGGGATGAACAGATGCAGATATCCACAGCCAGACACTAAGCAAAGCCAGGGGAACCCTGAAGAAGAGGCCAGAGGGGTCAAGGACACCATGAAAACACAACCCACAGGATCAGCTCACCAGGGATCATAGGCATTCATAGAGACTGAAGCCACAATCGCAGACCCTGTATAGGTCTGACCTAGGTCCTCTGCATGTACGTTATGGTTTCATAGCCATCTATGCTGCATGGATGGCGGGAAAACAGAGGCTGGCTAGCCCAGAGACCTGAGATAGAAGCGAATATGACTGGAAATCTTCTGTGTTCTTGTGGGACCCCCTAATAGCAGGAGTCTGGGATCTCTCTCACTCTTTTGCCGGTGTTTGGGACCCTTTTCCACCTACTGGGTCAGCCTTGGTAGGAGGGTTTGTGTGTGGTCTTAGTGTAGTGTGTTATGGCATTGTTTGACTGATGTCCCTGGAAGGCCTGCTCTTTTTTGTTAAAGGGAAATGAAGGAGAAGTGGGTCTAAGGGAGAAGGGAGGGGAGAGGGGTTGGCATGTTTTATTTAATTAAAAAATTTACATCAATAGCCTGGTGTGGTGGTGTACCCCTTTAATCCCAACATGAAGGAGGCTGAGGCACATGGATCTGAGTTCAGGCTAGCCTAGTTTACATATTGAGTTGTAGGACAGTCAGGACTACATAGTAAGACCCTGCCTTTGAAATAAAAATTTAACAACCTGTAATTTATCAGTATGTGTACGTGCTACACTCTGTGTGGAGTTCAGAGGACAACCTTCAGGAGTGGGCTCTTTTCTTCCACTTTGTGGGTTCCTGTGGTCACACCTAGTTCACCAGGCTTGACAGGAAGTGTTTTTATCTGCTGAGCTATCTCTACAGCCCTTATTGCTGTTTTTTTTGTTGTTGTTGTTGTTTGTTTTTTTAAAACAGAGTCTTACTCTGTAGCCATGTTGCTCTGGAAGTGAGATCCTCCTGACTCTGCTGGGAAAGCAGACATGCAGCCTGTTGCCCTGTGGGATATAGAAAATTTGTCATTTCCCCAGCACCCTAACCCTCAGTGTTCCATCAGACCTAGGCTCCGGCTCTTGGTTCACCCAAGGCATGTGGGTCTCTTACATACCAGCCCCTGGTGCCCTCCCTCAGTCCTCCTTTGTACCACTGCAGACCCTCCTATCCATGTGTAGTTCTCGCTCCAGAACTCCACCCTACCTCTCCCTGTCATCTCACTCTGGCCTGGATGGACACAGTCCCCATAGCAGCCAGCAGCAAGTAAAGGCATTTTAATTTTCCTTTAATTAATCAATTAATTATATATTTTGAGACAGGGTTTATTGTACCCTCAGCTAGTCTCCAACAGCCTGTATAGCTGGGGATGATCTGGGCCTTCTATGTTCCACCTTCAATCTCACCAGTGCTGGGATGGTAGATGTGTAACCCTGTGCCCAGCTGAGCACTCCTTTCTTGGCTGGACAACACTTCCAACCTGGGTTGGTTCTCAGCTTTTTCCTTATTTGCAAAAGGTTGTCCCCTCCTGCCCACATTCCAATCATCCTGACATCTGGAAAAGAGGCTCTGGGGTCCTTCTGTGCCTGGGTTTGCATGGAAGTGTAAGTTGGTCTTCCAAGCCCTGGTGACTGCCTCAGCAGTCCTTGGTCCTTCATACCTTGGCCACACAGGTCTATAGAATGAGTAGGGATTTGTATTCTCTCCTGCATTTCTGGGAAGCATGTCCCTGGGGAAGTCTAAGAGAAAATGTGCAGGGAAGCTGGGGTAGGGGTGGGGCCTCAGCCTTTCCTTTAAAAAATTGTTTTTTCAGCATTTCTTTTTGTCAACATAGGATGACAAAAAACTTCCTCAATCACATCACTTTAAAAACTTTAACAAAAGAAAACAAAGCAAAAACATGATTTCACTCTGTAACCCTGACCAGTCTGAAACAGTGATGTGCCTGTGTTTGCCTCCTAAGTGCTCTTCACCTGAGAAATCTCTTTAGACTTCTAATTTAACTCTTTTACGTATATGAGTGATTTGGGGTTTTGTTTTGTTTGGTGGAGACAGGGTGTCACTATGCAGACTAGGCTGATCTTGAACTCACAGGGCTGGGGAAAAGGTGTCACCACTGCACCCAGCCAGTGTGTGAGTGCGTTTGGCTTCATCTATGTATATACAGGCTTGCCTGGTACTCTCAGGAGTCGGAGTCCCTTGAACTGAGGCTTTAGATGGTTGTGAGATTCCAAGTGGGTCCTGGGAACCAAATCTAGAACCTCCAAAAGAGCAGCAAGAGCTCTTATTTGTTGTGCTCTCTTTCCAGCCCATATGTGTGTGTATGTATACACACAGACATATATACAGACACATACACACTTACACACACACACACATATATATACATACATACATACATATGTACGTACATATAATTTATTTTATGGGGAGATGCAATGTCATGGCACATGTGTGGAAGTCAGAGGACACCCTGCAGGAATTGGTTCTCTTTATATCGTTTGGGTCCCAAAGATTGAACTCAGGTCATCAGGATGATTACAAGCATCTTTATCCACTGAGTTATCTCACTAACCCCAATATTAATTGATTAATTAACCCATTTAGTTTTAAGACAGGATCTCACTATGTAGCCCTTGCTGCCCTACAGGATAGTAGACCAGGACAGTCTCTAATGAGATGAGATCAGCCTGCCTCTGCCTCCCCAGTGCTAGGCCTCAGAGCACAACCATCACACTTGGCTATTAATTTTTTTGAGACAGGGTCTAGTATAATCCAGTCTGGCTTGAAGTTCTGATCCTCCTGGCTCAGGCTCCAGAGGACTTGGGTTTGATTCCCAGTACTTGCGTGGCAGCACACAACTTTCTGGCCTCCTTAGACACCAAACAGGCAGGCACATGGTACACAGACATACATGCAGACAAAATGCATACACATAAACCAGTAAATTAGTTAAAAATGTTTTATCACAGACAAAACAAGTAAATCCAGCCAGGCATAGTTGGGTTAGGGGTTGTGGCTCTGTTGGTAGAGCACTTGCATAACATGTTTGAAAGATCTGGGCTCTATCCTGGGCATCACACAAAACACTCAGAAAGTGGAGGCGGGAAGATCAGTTCAAGGGCATCATCAGCTCTGTTAGAGTGGGAGACTAGCCCGGACACTATGTCAAGCCAAATATTAAATGAGTAGCTTTTTAAAAGCCTACCTAGCTGGGGGCGGTGGTGCGTTCCTTTAATCTCAGCACTCGGGAGACAGAAGCAGGGGCATCTCTCTGAGTTGAAGGCCATCCTGTCTTCATAGTGAGTTCCAGCTCAGCCTGGGCTATGAGAGGCCCTGTCTCAAAGAAATAGGAATAAAAAGCCTGTCTGTCCACAACTGTTTCTCTGCCCTCAATGACAGATCAAAGTCACCTGGTCTGCTTGAACTAGAGGCCCCTCCCCAACTCCCTGGTCACACTCCCTCCCATCTCAGGACCCTGTTGCTTTTTCTGCTTAGAACTTACTTCCTGTCTCTGCCTTCAAGTCTCTGTTCAGGTAGGAACCCCACATCCCTTCTCTCTTCACCCCACCCTTCAGTTCTCCCTCACTATTGTTCCTGTCTCACATCTTAAGGACAGAGGGAGGCTGCCCTTGGGTCTTCTAGGAACCAGTGATGCAGGTCTGAGCCTGGCCTGGATCTTAGGGGACCCAGGTGTAGGGGTCATTGCTGGAGTCACTTGGCTTGGGGAACCTCTGGTTAGTTGCTCTTCACCCTCCAGGGCTGCCTGGTTTTTGATGAAATATCCCAGCCCTGGGAAAGACCCCATTCCAGCTAAGGGTCAAAATTAACTAGGAGGTTAAATTTAGTAAGAGAAGCTAAAGCTGGTTCCCCCCCTGGTGTCCCTGGATCTGGTTCTTGGACTTGACTTGGGGACCCAGATCAGAAGGTGGAAGCTGGTCTGTGTGTGGTTCCCTTTCTTCTGGGAAGTGCGAGATCTCCACCTGAAAGTGCTGAGTCCCTAGTGAGCATGAAACAAAGTCCATGTCACAAGGTCTCAGTGTAGCTGGGGATTCAGGAAAAGGAGACTTCTCCACCATAAGTGCTACTGCTCTTTTAGCTGGGATGCTGGCACCAAGCCAGTGGCAGCAAATGCTCAGAGCTCTGAGAGTCAGGTGGCAAAGAGGGCCAGGCCTAACTTGGGTGGCTGCTTTGGGAGCTCACTCCTCCAGCTCTGCACTGTAGAGGAGAAGCAGCAGAAGCTTGCTGTGGCCTGGTCATCTCTAGCAGTGACCACAGTGGTTCTGTGGTGACTGCCTGGCCAGCAGTAGAGTCCAGGCTTCCAGAGATGAATTCTTCAGGGGGAAGGGAGGCCCTTCTTTGCCCAGTGCTACAGCTCGGAATAAACAGCCAGTCTCAGATGTCCTTTGATGAAGTAGACAGTACTCTCCATTTTATTTCATATGGAACAGGGACCTATAAGCCTTGGGCAACAGGGAGGGCCTTTGGGGATGGATGCATCTGATTGGCTGGGACTTAGGACTCTGGCAATGCTCTATTTGCATGACAAGCTTGTGACTGACCACCTGTAGCCACCTGGGAGTTGTGTCATGTGCTCCTGAGGCAGGCACTGAAGCAAGGAGAGAGCTTTATCCCACACCTCCCATTCTCAAAATGAGATTTTTAAATCTTAAATTTGAAATTTCCAGGGTTTGAAAATGCTTCATTTCGCCAGTCCCATGCCAATTTCCCTGGAGGCACAGTCCACAAGCCCTGCAGTGGCCTACAGCATCTCACCTATACCAGCTGAAATATCCCACACCACTGGATATGCAAGACCCCTAGGAAGATGGGAGCCACAGCAAGGGCTGGGGACTAGGGAACAGCCATAGTCAGCTCAATGGTTAGCATCTTCTTTTTCTTTTTTACGTGGAGAGACACAAGATCTCATGGAGCCCAAACTAGCCTCAGATGAACTATTTAGCTGAGGCAGGTCTTGAACTCCACTTCCTCAGTGCTGTGATGACAGGTCTGTGTCACCATATCTGACCATGAGATCCAGTGCCCAGTGTGTCAGACTCTGGAATGCTAGGTTCACAGGTGTACTCTACTGCACAGCCAGCTCCGAAACACAACATCTCACTTGTCTTTGTTGTTGTTATTGTTGAGACAGCAACTCACTCTTGTAGCCCAAGCTGTGTGAACACCATATGAGGCTTCCAGCTCTCACATTCTTGGGAACTCATTACCCATGGAGGGTGGCACTGGGCATGCTATGTCTACCAAGGCACCTGTCACCCTCAAACCTCTCAAGACAGCAGGCAGAGGCTGAGGGAGAAGCATCATCCACTGGGAGATAGGTTTAGGTAGCCTGTGTGACCCTGAGGTGACCACTGACTGGAAACCTCAGCCACCTGTGAGATGAGAGGGAATATGGGCTTGAGTGCCTGTCTCTTCTTTCCTGTGGGCAATGGACACCTTTGTATTATGACAGGGCATTGAGGGAGTGCCCTGTTCTATCACTCTCCACCTTACTCCTTTCTCTCACTGTAGATCTATGTTGATGGCCACCAAACCCTACAACTCCTCCTATGTCCCCCATTCTCAGCACTGTGGTTAGATGTGAGTATGCAGATTTTCACATGGGTCCTGGGGTTGAAACTCAGGCCCTCATTCTTGTGAAGCCAGTGTTCTTAGCCCTGATGCTATCTCCTACTTTATGGTTCTGAGACATTGTCCTTCACTAATCCCAGAGCTTGCTCATTTGTCCAGAATGGCAGCCCAGAGCCTAGGGATCTGCTCCCCTCTGCCTCCTCATGCAGAGATGGAAGGCCTGTGCTATTTCTGTGGCTTTTCCCAGGGATGCTGGGATTGGCGCTCAGGTCCTCAAACTCCCTCAGCAAGCACTTTACCAACTGAGCTATCTCCCTAGCCTACCTGTGAATCCCACATCGAAGCCCAGGCTAGTCTAGAGTTTCTAAACCCTAGCAGTCTTCCTGCCCTGGCCCCCAAGCCTGGCATCATATGTGTACCACCCATGCCCAGAAACATTATCTTGTTTTTGGTTGTATTTGTTTCTCACAACAGCCCAGATTAGCCTAGAACTCCTGGAAGTCACACCACAGAGATCCAAGATCTCCACCAGGAAGGCCAGGTCTGCCAGCCTGAATCAAGCAGGGGTAAGTTTTCTGTGATCCTACACACCAGGCCCCTGTCAGCAAAAATCACAGCAGAACATTTTCCCTGAGGGTGGTCTAGTACAATACCTCTTCTATTGGCACCCTGGAGGCTGACGCAGGAATTTTGAGTTCTGGACCAGCCTGGACTATTTAGCAAAACTCTGTCTCACAATGCCCTCTGTACCAGGTCCCATAATAAAAATGTGTGCAGACCTCAGGCCCACTCATTGTCTGACTCTATGTGTGGAAGTGTCCAGAACAGAGAACTCTACAGAGTCAGGAAACAGAGCTGGAAAGGGGAGCAGAAGCAACTGCTGCCTTGATGGCCATGGAATATTCTGGAATTAGGCCACAATAATGATTATGCAGTATAATGAAAACATGCTAAATGTCATTTAATCATGCACTTTAATATAGCGAGTTTATGCAAATTTTACTAAAGAAAGGTAAGAGCTGGGTTGTTGGTACACACTTTTAGGCCCAGTAATATGGAGGCAAAGGGTCACATTGCTGAGTTTAGGGACAGCCTCATCTACATAGCAAGTTCCAGGACAGTGATACATAGAGAGATAATGTCTCAACAAAAACATTTTAAAAGCAGGTGAATGAGATGTCTCACCTGGCAAAGACAACTGCTGCCAAGCTCAGTTCTGTCTGCAGGACCCCGTAGTAGATGGAGGGAACATGAAGATTGTCCCCTGCCTCCATTCATGCTCGTGGCTGAGCCCCCACACACATACAAACACAATAAGTAGTAGGAGAACAGGCTGCATATCTCTGTCCACTGCCAAGAGCACATCCTAATGGTCCTTTCCATTTGAGCACGTGTCTGGTGTACTCTGGGCTATCTTCTTATCTCCCCTGTGGAGCTGAGGCTGGCCTGGGAATCCAGCTACCTCCTGCCTCAGCCTACTGGATGCAGGATTGTGGAGGTGCATGGACCTCCACATTGCATTGCATTTATTGAGCATGTTATATATCTGATTAGTGCCCAGTAGGGGGACTTCCTGGGGCAAGTGACCTTCATTCCTTTTCTTTGTCATCTTGCCCTTCTTTGTCAGGCAGGAGCTTGAAGTGGGCAGGACAGAGTCTGGGTAATGTTGGCCTTGTTCCATTTACTCACTGGGTCTTCACAGTTAGGCACAATGGGGAGGGAAAAAAAATCTAGATCTCTTGCATTGTAGACCAAAGTTGTAGAACCCTGTTTTTAAGGTTGAAGGGTATATTTTTAAGGTTATAACTTTAAGGTTATAACTTTAAGGTTATAACTTTTAAGGTTATATTTCCAGATAGCCAGCTGAGCTTGGTCTATTACAAAGGCCTCCCTTTCTCAGAGGGGTTCTCTCTCCACTTGATCTGGTAACCCTAGATCTTGTAAAGAGCGTCACATAGCCCTCAGGGAAGGTTACAAGCCCGACCCTTTTCTGATAAAACCTGCTCAGCAAGCATCCATGAATTCCTGGAAATATCCCACCCTTTGCTAAGGAGATCTTAGTTTTCAGCAATGACTTTCAATTGTGCCTGGAGATCTCCCCCAGGATAATTAAGTACTGTGCTCTCCTTCTTGTGATAGGACCATGCTGCTGCATGTAAATGAGGTACTATACCACTTCATGTAATCAAGTATCCCTGGCACATTCAGCAAATCAAACACATTCACCTTCAGAATCCCCCCCCCCCCCATTGCTCAAGGTTTATAAATCCCTGACTTCACATAAAATGAACATGCTTGCTGCATGATCCCATCAGCTTTCCACCATGGCTGCCTGAGATTAGTCATTTGTTCTGGAGGAAGAAAGGCTCTCCTCCTCCCTGGAGAATTACCAATGAAGGCCCCAGCTTCACTACCCATCAGGCAGTCACCAGCCTAGGCCTCCTTGAGCTTCTGGACCTCCAGGGCTTGACTGCTTGTGCACATGCACTGAGCTGCCACATGCCGCTGGCCTCCATTCTCCTGTTCACCAGGCCTGTCAGTACCTTGCAGCTGCTGAAGCCTGCCCCATCCCTGCTAGATTAGTGTTGACCTCCAGCAAAGCACCTACCAGGCCCACCTTAGGCCCACAGGGACTGTGCCTCACTAGACCTGCCTTCTGGTCTGCCCAGTCCTCTGCCATGGTTAGCACAGCAGCTTAACCAAGGAGCTCAAACATTTTGGTAACGTTGCAGGCTTCTGAACTCCCAAATTTCCACTGCCTCTGATGCCAGCAATCTTATTTAGAAGAGCTAAATTGCAAGACTAAGTGGAAAGCTCTTTTCACACCCCCGGGCTAGCGCACAGGCTAAAGTGCTCCAGCCATTCCTGAGAGAAACAACTCTGGTTCCAGAGTTGCTCAGTTCTTCATCCAGAAGCCAACAGCTGTGTTCCAGACTTCCTGGGAGGAAAATGACAACAGTAAGGAGAAGGTGGGTTCCCTGGTGGCATCGCCATTGGGGAAAGTGGCATTCCAGGAAAGGACACAGCCAGGCCAAGGCCAAATGGTTCTGCAGAGAAGTCTGAGTCTTGAGGCCACCTTGAGGAGTTTGAGACAGAAAGCACAGGTTCTGCTTCTGGGTCCCAATCTTCTCAGAAGGAAAATGGACACTTGGTTGAAGTTGCAAACACGTAGAGGGGCTTCCCAGGTTGAGATGGAAACAGAAGCAGAAAAGCCAGAGCGAAGCTCACTTCAGCAACCCCTTAGGAATACCTTCCTTTAATATTCCTTCCCCCCTCCCCCATCACTGCTGGTGTTGCGCAGGTGACATTCACTAAGCGCAAGTTCGGGCTGGTGAAGACAGCTTATGAACTGAGCATGCTGTGTGATTGTGACAGCATGCTGATCGTCAGTAGTGTGCAGCTGTTTCAGAATGCAAGCTACGTGAATCCAGAGCTCTTCAAATACATGAGGTACAGCAAGGCTCCTGAGAGCTACACCAACACTTATATCCTGCAGGTTCCCCAAACCACCTGCAGGCCGCAGGATCACGCCAGCCTCTCTGTGGGACTAGGTAGACTCCTTTCATCTAACAAGGTAGGGACTCACACCTCAAGGAATTCCCTGTGGCCTTAGTGCCTGGGATCCAGCAGGAGCAGGCCACATTCTTCTTGAGTCCTACTCTGCAGAGCGGCTGGGAAAGGGCTTCTCTTGCAGGGACCCTAGAACCATGTTTCAGGACTGGGGTAAGTTTGGAAGGCACACCCTGTCATCTGGTGTTCCTGCAGACACTGAAGAGGAGGGTGGTGGGCACAGATGGGCCTGAGGTAAAGATGGAGGAGGGGCCAGAGGGTAGACATGTAGAGGCGAGGCACTGGGAGGTGCCACGGCCTGGCTCACCCCTGCCTTGGATCTGCAACAGAAGACCTGTTTCTTCTTTGAATCCCTCCCACCCCCACACATGCTTCCAATATAGAGTTTGAGACTGAACCTTCAAGAAGCTGGTCTCCTCAACATAAAACCAGACACACTAAACCGGTTAGAAGAAAAAGGGGGAAGACCCTAGAACTCATTGGCACAGGAGACTACTTCCTGAGTAGAACACCAACAGCACAGGCTCTAAGAACAACAATCAATAAATGGGACCTCATGAAACTGAAAAGCTTCTATAAAGCAAAAGACACTGTCATCAAAACAAAACAACAGCCTACAGACTGGGAAAGGATCATTACCAGTCCTACTTCTGACAGAGGGCTAATATCCAGTATATATAAAGAACTCAAGAAGTTAAAAAGCAAGAAATCAAGTAATCCAATTAAAAAGTGGGGTATGGAGCTAAAAAGAGAACTGACTGTAGAGGATTATAGAATGGCAGAAAAACACTTAAAGAAATGCTCAACGTCCTTAGCCATCAGGGAGATGCAAATCAAAACAACCCTGAGATTTCACCTTACACCCACCAGAATGGCTAAGATCAAAAACTCTAGTGACAATGCATGCTGGAGAGGTTGTAGAGAAAGAGGAGCCCTCCTCCATGGCTGGTGGGAATGC
>CM053758.1:8649953-8702354 GCA_028658305.1 Pachyuromys duprasi
AAAAATAAATAAATTACATTAAAAAAGAAGCTGGTCTCATCATGAGTGGGTAAGGAATTGGTCCTAGGGGAATGGGTATAATGAGCCAGGGTTTGAAGCGCATGTAAGAATTCAACAAACCAGTCTTCCTGCCACAATTTCTCGGATGATTAGACAACCCGCAGTGCTCAGAGAAAGACCCTGAACCAGACTATGGAGCAAAGATGGAGCCCAACCGGCACTCCCAGACTTTGGGTTTAGGCCTGGGTGGAGAGGGACCATCAAAGACTTCTGGGACGTGAGGCCCTCTGCCTCATTTTCCTGCTTCTCTTCCCTCAGCCTCTGGCCCCTCCGATGTGGGTTTCAGAGCTGTTGTACAAGTTGCATGCCACCCCACACCAGCTGCACCCCTGGGGGATAAGGCAAGCAGGTTAAGCAAAGGGCACAGTCAAGGTGAGGGACAGGCCGTGGGGTGCGAGGATCCTGGAGCTCTGGCCTCGCCAGGTGACAAAGCCACCTGTCTCCCTGCGTCTTCTCCCACCGTGCTTAGGACACCTCACCTTCTCTCCGCGCTGGCAAGATGTCTCCACCCCTCTACCTGGAGACTGATGGGCAGAGGTTCAACTTGCCTGTAGGGCTGGGCATGTCCATGAGTGAGGGGGAAGAAAGGGAGAAGAGGAAGGATTTGGAAGAGGAGAAGGAAGGAAAAGGGAGACGGCAAGTGAGGAAGGAAGAGAAGAGGAAGGGAGGAGACGGGTGGTCACACCGTGGCTTCAGTTTCCTTCCTTGCTGTCTGCAGAGGAGTGTGTACTAAGGCCTGCAGAGCCCTGGTGTTGCCCCCAGCACCGTTCTGGATAACTTTGCCTTCCTGCCAACAGGCTGCGACGGGTGCTCCTGCCCCGTCTGACTTGCCTGCATCTCGGGTTCCTTGCCCCAAACCAGAGTCCAGGCTTAGTGCAGGCCAGTGTTCTGACAAAAGACCCGCTTAGCCAGCCTCTGCTCCCAGACTGCATGCAGCCTAAGAGCTGCCACTCTGCCTTCCCTGCATCCTTCGCCCTAGTCCTAGTCTGGTCTGTGTGGCTCGGGCGCCCCCTGGCGTCCGTGAGTGAGACTTGCCTGGATCGGCCTATAGTCAACATCAATTTAAATGGAGAAAAACTCAGAGCAATTTCACTAAAATCAGGCACGAGACAAGGGTGTTTACTCTCTCCGTACCTATTCAAATTAGCCCTTGAAGTCTTAGCTAGAGCAATAAGGCAACTGAAGAAAATTAAGGGGATGCAAACAGGAAAGGAAGAAAAGGTATATATGCAGATGGTACTGTATACATAAAAGACACTGAAAAACCTACAAGGAAACTTACAGTTGATAAACACTTTCAGCCAAGCAGCAGTACGCAAAGTCAACGCACAGAAATAAGCAGCCTCCCTATATACAAGTGACAGAAGAGCTGAGAAAGAAACCAGGGAAACAACACCTTTCACAATAGCCTCAAAAGATACATCTCAGGAGTACTCTAAGCTAATGAAAGACTCCTTGTCCACACTGAAAAGCACTTTGTTGCAAAGACCTGGAAAGCCCTTCCTTTGCATAGCCACAATGTTGAGAAACTTCCATATCCTTCTCCCTCTGAAGGAAAAGCAGCAGTTTACCAGGAGAAGTGGAGTTAGGAGCATTTTCACACTCCTGTTGACCCCCTTCTTCATGGGACCCCTCTCTGACTTATGTTCTTTTATGGTGAGCTGTGAGAAAACAGTCCCTGGAATGTCAAATTCCTCCATGGAATTGGTTGGCAGCTGAAGTCCTGCAGCAGATACTGGGAGGTGATGGCATCTTGTTCCTGGCAGTAGAAACGAGCTTCCTCTGGAGTGAAGTATGAGATGATGCTCTGTAGGATATAGATAGGCCTTGAGGCAGCTGACTGAGGCACAGTGCTAGACTGGATGGGGTTGGTTACATTAGGTCGTGTGGCACTTGTGGAAATTGGCAGAGCTGCCTTGGCAGAGGCCATCAAAGATGTGCTGGCAGGAGGTGGTGGGGATAATCTGAGTCGGGTAGGCTGAGCTGAGTGAGAATGAGGCTGTACAAGGTAAGCTGCAGAGGGCCAGTGTGAAGCCAGGGAGAAAGGCTTTCTAGAAACAGGTCTGACCTTCCCAGGTGAGGGCAGCTCATGCAGGGATGAAGTTGGACACTTCTTGTGAGCACTTCTCTCTGCTCTCTGAGTCTTGCCTAGGGTTTTCAGGGGGAGATGGCCCTCAGGTGGCATGTCCAGCAGTGCCGTGGTGGGTGGGTCTGGCCCAGGAACTTTGTTGCTGCTGACATTTTGCAGAGCTCAGAAGGAGCGTTTTCCAATTTTCTTCTACTCTTCTTCCCCAGTGGGCGAAAGACCTGCACGGACTCCAACATGTGCATGCCGAGGTGGATTTGTGGCTTTTTTTTTAAAGCTGTTTTATCCGAGCTCTGGAAGATTCTCTTCATCTTGGTCTTGAGGATATTAGACTCCTCTTCTGCCTTGACGTTGTTCCTTGACTGCTTAGGCTCTTCTGTTTTCTTGGAGTTGTTTTCTCTGGTTCACTTGGTCTTGTCCGGCCCACGTCCTTTAGCTCTGCTCTGCCTGTTGGGTGATGTTTAGGGAGCTTTGCCCTCTAACTGCTTGGCCATGTTATCAATAGCCTAGTCACCATACCACCCACAGCCCCCTTTACCTCTGCTGGGTCTTGGCACTGGATTTTGGCTCGAGGAGCTTAGAAAAAGAAAGCTAAAAGCTTTTCTTTCTTAACTGGTCAGATGGTCCGCTGATATCTCTGGAGTTTTCCTGGGCCTGATCCCTCTGGATGACTGTGGAGTCATTGGATTTGGTTGTTGTGGGATCTTAGAATTTGTCTGTGTCTGTCAGGGAGTTGAAGAGTTGGGGAAAGTGAATATATGTCTCCATTGTAGTGATGTCTTTAAAGCTGAATCCCATCTCATTCTCCAGCACCCCTAGCTCCTCCAGACCCAGACTGCTGCCTCCCATGCTGGTATTGTCAGAAGCAGGCTTCTGCCTTAGGCTCCCTGCATCAGTGCAGTGCAGAAGTTGCAGCATGTCAGGGTGTGCTAAGGAGAGGAATGATGCGTCTTGGTTTTCTTTTGTGCCTCCATAGACATTCAGAGGTGTTGTAAGCTCAGCTTTTACCTCATCCAAGTTTTTATTCTCTGTTCCAGGCTTGCAGCTGGAAGCAAGGCCAGCAATTCTGGACTGTGGATAGCTGTTGTCCCCATAGACAGGCTTCTGTCCTTCTCTGGGAAACCTGGGCGCAGGTGTTTCAGTGTTCTGAACTCTACAGCAGACAATGTCTGGCCTGAAGGTGGCAATCTCAGGAATGTCTGTATCTCCACCCTGAAAGAGAGCCAAGGAAGAAGTCAGTGCCTGGTAAGTGAGATGCTTCCCTCCTTTCATAGCACCACGGCGCTCAGGCCCATGCAGCAGTGGGGGAGGAAGTCCTAAGAGCTCTGCTTGACAGCAGCTGTGTTCACAGACAGGCGGTGACTGCTCTGTTTTTGCTGACTATGCTAGGTCATGTTTTCTCAGATGTTTTTGTATTCCTCTGTGTTTGTGTGGTACACGGGTGCATAGCCTCCATGGTTAGGTTAAAAAAATTATCCTGATGTGTGCTCCTTACTTGCCTGTCCCTTTGTCTTTCATACAGTGCCTCTCCTTTTCTTGGAACTTTGCTATTTGGCAGGTTGTCTGGTCCATAATTTCCTAGAACTTACCTGGCTCTGCAAACTCCTCTTGGTTTGTTGCTTTACTCAGATGCCTCCAGAAGCCTTTCATGTGGATTTAGATATTTAATCCCAGTTGGGCACTCCTGTGAGGCAAGTATTTTTAAAAACCACACCGTTCTCCCATCCCACATTTCACAGACTTCTAAGTGACATGAAAAATGATACAAGAAATTAAATCTTTGGGCATGGGTGTAACTCAGGAGTAAAGAACATGTCTACATGAGCTTATGTTCTTGACCATGAGTCACCTCTGAATTACCACAACAAAAGAAAAAAAAAGGAGAGAAACAGCTTCAGCCAACTTAACAATAATACATGGACTACCCCTAACTCTTTCTATAATTTGAAGTGGAAGGGATGCCAGAAAACAGGTGCTTGGAATCTGGAAGGAATACTTCCTCCAGGACAGATGCTAAACTTCATTGCTCTGGAGAAGGATTTCAACTCATTGGTGCAAGACACAGGCAGTTCCTTCAGTTCGTTGCCCAGACAGGTTATTTAAAGTGGCAAGCTTCCAGTTTATCAAGACGCCTTACCTCAAATAATTAAAGCAGAAAGCGAGGAAAGACAATAACATGTCCATTAGACCTTTAAATAGGCAGGTATGGGAGTACACGCCTACAATAGCACCCCCCCCCACGTCAAATAAAATGTTCAAGGTCAAAACTGTTCACCCTCATCTGTGTTCATAGATTCAATAGAGAAAAATATGGACCACCAAATGTGGTTTTGTCAGAGAAAGCCTGTTGTCTGAGAAGCTGTGATTTCATTCCCTAGTGTCTTCATGTGAGCATTCCATAAACCCAGTGAGTTTCTCTGTGAGCCCTTTGTGTGATCATTTAAAAATCATGCCACCCTCCAACATTTGGTCCTAAACTACATGAGTATTTCCCTCAGAACATCTCTGGCCTCTCACTCTCCTTTATTTTTATATTTTCCCCTCAGTTTTAAAACCCCCATTCACTTCCTGTTGGCCTGTAAGCAGTCCCAAATGTCCTTCACCTGCAATAGCTTCCTTTTAAAAGTCCTGTCCCTCTCTCCCCTTCCTCTTTTCATCTGTGTTAGACATACTATTACAGAACATAGACACAGTACAGTTTTATAATATATACACATTTGTACATACACAAATATATGGAGAGATTTTTAAAAGGTAGGGTTCTCAGGCTGTAGCTCAGGCTGGCCTTTAATTCATTATTTTTCCAAGATTGGCCTTGAATACCTGATCTGTCTCTGCCTCCAAACTGCTGAGATTACAAATACAAACAGCCAGTCCTGAATACTCCTTTTAGAATAGCACTGAATTTGAAACACTAATATGGAAAATATTAGTGGAGGAAGGCTATCTGACATGTGACATCATGGTATCCAGTGCTAGCTTTCTGTACACCAAGATTTTTATTCTGTTTCTGTTTAAATCAACACCCTGAAGAAGTAGTTGATTTTATTATCTGCTCACAAGCTCCTTAAGATTCAGCAATACAGAGCCCAGATAAAGAAGGGACTTGTGAGTATCTTGTGAAAGAGTAAATAATCTATCCAGAGTCTCAAATCAAGAACCAATGCCACTGGCGACATTCAACATCAGATTCTAGTGAGATTTCCTCCACTTGTTCCAAGTGGTTAGTATATTCTACCAGGTGCTGGTAGCAAGAGAGGACGAATGATATCACGAATCAGGCATGAATATGACCCATGAGAAAGCCAGATTGTGAGCTAAAAGGCAGGATTGGGTAGAGAAGATACCATAGACCAATGGTACCCAGGAAGGCCGCAGTGTGGGCTGGTGGAAGGTGGTAATCTTGGCATAGCAGACCCTCTTCCCCTGACTTTTATCCTGGGAGATGGTGGCAGTGCCTCTTATAAGATTCCTTGATGAAGCTGTTTATAATGTACATGTGATGTGTCAACTTCCAACAGGATGTATCCCATCAGCACACACTGTACATTCAGAGAATAGCCTTGGCCAGGAAGGAAAGGGACATCTAGTTTGAGACTACTCAGTTGAGAAACCATTTCAGTCAGTCAGAGTTGTGAGCTGTCAGCATCTGTCCATAACCAAAAGAGGAGATCAAAAGATTCTTTTGTGACTGTATTGAAGGGCAGGGCTGAGTGCATTGAACGTTCCTTGTAGGGGATGATGAACTGTGAGATTCTTCTCTTTGGGTTGCTCATTCAGGAGATTTTGCTTAGGCTATGCTGACCCAGTTCAGACTCCTATCTCTCTTCTGTTCTTATCCCTCCTTTGTACCAACTTCACTCTGCATCTTTACACTAGTGGTGATGTCACTGAACTTCCAGAGGAAGTGGTCCTCCTTTGATCTTGCACATGCTTGTAAAGTAGGTTCTGTCCTTAGAAACAAACAGCAGAGCAAATGAAGAGGACGCTGGCTGTACATACCCCGTCTTCCATCCTTTGCTGACCCCCTGCCCATACTCTCTCTTCTGTTGTTTTTCAGAGATAGGTTTGTTCTAAAGCTCACATTGTTCTGGAACTCATCTCACAGGGCCCAGGGTGTCAGCAGCCAGGTCTTAGCTTGAGTTTGCTTGCTCCATCAAGCTCGTGGAACATGGTTCTGTGGCTCTCTGGGTCTCATTTCAGCGTGTCAAGAGGGTCCTTGGAAATTTGGAGACGTTGTCACAAAGACTTTTCTACTCTTCCTGGCAGAGTGGTTTTGTGAAGATTCTCTCTGAACTGTTTGTTCCTTACCCCGGCACAAACAGTAAGGTAGGTCCACATCACTGGCTGCTTTCCTAGCATCTGCTTCACACAATTTGAGGGGCTGACATTTAAAGCTAGGTGTTGCTATCTTCTGGAGGTTTCCCTCTTATTTCTTTATTTAATTTTTGTTGTTGTTTACAGACCTAGCGCAGGGAGAGAACTTTATGGCCCCATTACCACTCCTGTTTGGTAGAGTCTGGGTAGCTCTATGAGTGACAAGTTAGTTTTTCTGATACTGTATCCTGTGTCCCACAGGCTGTCATGCACTGCCATCCTCCTTGTCTTTCCAGGCTTCTTCTTTGTGAAAACATGGGTCCTGTGTATTCTCTAGAGTGGCAGGGGTAGTGAGTGGTACTAGCTATTTGTCCCTTATTTTGTGTCTCCCAATCTCTATCTCAAGTTTGCCATTTTTGTAACAGGAAGCCGAGCAACAACTCTAAGCTGTCATACCTTCTGCTCCCCTCAGCTTCTGCACCACTGTGAAGCTAGAGTGTCCCCACCTTATTTGCCCAGACGTTCTGTTCTGTCAAGGTCCCGCCCCTGAGAGCAGGATCCAGTGTGGCTCACAGCCTCCAGTCCAGCATGCCTATTGTTCTGGTAGCTTTTCTCTGCTCGTGTTTGGTGGAGCTTTCTGGGTTTTCAGGCACTTAGCTGGGGAGGTCCCTTGACAGCTAATCACTTCACTACATTTGCCTGTTGCTGAACTGCAATGGGAGGATATCTTATGGCCCCTTGATATGGGGCAGCCTAGCATCTCAATTTTCCAGTTGCCCATTTGACTCTGAAACAACTTTGGAAAGTTTTCAGCAAAGGTTATTCTACAGTGTCAGGCTCTACCTTTATTTAAAAAATGAGTTTAGACGAAATCTCAAGGTGTGGTGATGATTTGGCCAGTTTGGCTTCTGGGTACATTGGGAGGTAGAGGAAAGGAGTGCATAGCATTTTTGCGTCTCTGGGACTTTAGATAGAGGGAAAAACAGTCACTGACTCTGAGAATGCTGTCAGTGTCGTGAGGCTGCAATAACTGGTATTCAAGCTTCTCTTCACTTGAGGTACAGATGCTTAGGTACTATAAAGTTATATCACCATGCAAATGTCTTGGGAGCACTTAGGAACTACACCATTATCTATCTGATATTGTGTATCCCTCGTTCATATGTGGAAACCCTTAATGACAATGTGATGGGATCTTTGGGAGAAAGTTATGCTTAGAAAAGCTCATGAGGGTAGAGCACTCATTATGGAATTAGTGCCCTCCTAGAGACATCATAGTGTTTGTCTCACTCTCAGTTGAAGAGAGTTAGAAGGCAATTACTGGTGAACCAGAAAAAAAATCACCATTCTGGCTTCCTGACTTTGAACTTCCAGCCTCCAGAAATGCAAGAGAGTATGTGCCTGTTGTTTAAGCCTGCCAGCCCATAGTATTTAGATATGGTAGCCTAAGCCAACTAATAGATTTTAATGGAGATTTAGCTTGGTTATCTTCAGAAGAATGTTATAGACTGTGGCAGGTGGCTCCTAGTTCTAAGTGAAAGGCAAATGTGGAAGGCAAGCAAGGTACAACAGGTTCTTTCCCCTTCTTTCCTCCACCAGTGATGTCTGCTTTGACATTGTGATGTGCTCTGTTACCTAAAAATGTGTTGGGATGCATTCACAGCTGTCTTGGGATGTATGAAGCCTTTCATCTACAGGTTGGACATGCTGTTGTAGACTCTCACTTATTTCCTTCTAGAAAAGAGCAGAAGAGTTTAACTATTTTCATAAAGCTATTTCTGTGTACCTTAAAGAAAGTCCTTAAAAACAGCCTAACAACTATTTATCACAACAGCGTTCTTTGTGTCCAGTGATATTTATCTGTGGCTAGTGACATGTGCCATTTTCCTGCTCAATAACTAGCCTGGTAGAACCTAGAATTCATCTGAGTGGGATGTGAAGTATTTACAGGATAACCTTACAGTTTCATGGATTCTGACAGGAAACACAAGACTACTTGGTCAGAGGTAAAGGGCATATTCTCATAGCAATACCAGTAGTCAAGCATGCCAGTGTTTTCTTATACTTTTTCCTGCTGTAATATTTAATTGTGATAATCAGCTTCACCTAGAAGAGCAGTAAAACAGTCCCCTAGATGTGCTTGTGATGGCACTTCGAGAGGCAGTTAACTGAGGGGGAGAAACATCTGCCCTGAAAGTTGGTAGTGCTATCTATCCACTGGGCTGGCAACCCAGAGGGAACAAAGGGGAAGAAAGAAAGGGCTATGCAGCATAGACATGTGGCCCTCTGCCTCCTGGCTGTGGTGAGGTGAGCAGCTCTGCACCTTGTCCCCCACTAGCTGCATGGTGTACCACCTCTATGAGTCTATAAACAGCAAAGCCAGGTGATCACAGATGCAAACCTTAATACCTATGTCAAATGAACAGCTCCTCTCTTTAAGCTGTTTTCTAAGGTCAGAGTGATGAAAAGCTTATTACTTCGAATCGCTGACCAGAGACTTTTTTTCTGTTTATAGTGGGAAGACAACACATTGTTCCTTTTCTGCAGAGGTAGGGCATCTATCTCTTTTCCAAGACTGTTTTATATATATATATATATATATATATATATAATTTTCCAAGTCTTCATGACCTCTGACCTCCAGCCTTATCGCTCTCCCTCTCTTCAAGCTATCATGACAAACAGTGTGTAATGCCCCATGTGATTTTCTACTTAGTACATGATGCCCCACAGCTCAGGCTGACTTTCTTCCTCCTGAACCACTTCAAACCTACTTACTAAATTTGCTTGAATGTTTGTTAGACTAAGAATTCTCTAAAGCTCAATGTCTTGAGAAGAGGGTGTGGTACCTTTTTCCCCAGTGTAGACTTTTCCAGTTTCCAACATCATTTATAGTTGATTGGTCTCCAACTGAGTTTTGGCAAACTTAGATTTAGATGTGGCTGATTCTTTTCCATTTGTGCGTCATCTCCTATCCCCAGAAGCACAGTGCTCTGGACTAGATACATCAGCAGATTGGTAGGCATGTAGTAAACACATATGAAGTCCATGGCGGCTTGGCATGTGTGTGTTGCTGGCCTATGCTGTGGTGAGGGTCCTTTTTAGATCTTGAGGTTGCTTGATGGACACAATTTTCTGAAATATATTGTATTAACTTGAAGATTGTTTTGCAAGTAAATGTTGCCTTTGCAGAAAGCATTCCCTGAATTATACCAAATGGGGCAAAGTCTGTGTTGACCTGATTTTCTGTTATTTGGATAGCTACATCTTACTTTGAATGGGATAAATAATTATTTCTGAAAGAAGGTAACACCTTTGTGCTTTCAGGGTTTCTGACATATACAAAAATAGACATTCAGCCCAGCATGGTGATACATTCCCATAATCCTAGCACTGAGGAGGCTGAGGCGGGAGGATTAGGAGCATGAGGTCATCTTGAGCTGCATGGTAAGTTCAAGTCTAGCCTATTACACTGTACATAGTATGACTATCTCAGAACAAAATCAGAAAGATGGAAATTCTGCTTAGTGTTCATCAGACATTTATAGTGTATGGAGGATTGCAGATGTAGGTGGGAAAAAGAGTGATTACAACCAGGCTCCTGATCTCATCTAGCTTGCTTACATAGCACAGAATCAGGATGCTAAGTGACAGCAAGTCTTATGACCATCAAACAGGTGATAATGAGATGAGACCTGTCTGTCTGCAATTAATTAATTAATTACTCTTTATTATACATGATAAATACATTATTTATTATCCAGTGGCATAAAAGAGCAGGTGCTATCTTTATTTTTATGGATTTAGAATTTGAAAGTAGCTTTCCTGAGTGGCTCAGGGTTCTCAAAAGGAAATCTAGTGTCAGACCAAGCATTCATTTTCTGTAAGATTGGCTGTGATGAAACATCACCTCCTAGGTGGACCACTCATATTCATTAAGTCAAGAGCCTTGGTTCCTTGTTATTTGTGCTTTTGTCTGTGTACATGTGTGTGTGCATGTGTGCATGCATATGTATGTAGTGCTGGGATGGAAGATAGGGCCTTGTGTATTCTATGAGAGTGCTGTACCACTGAACTACATCCCAGGCTACTCAGAGACTTTTAGAATGTTTTCACAACCCGACAGCTGGCTTCTTCCAGAGTCAGAATCTAAGTGAGTGGAAGGGAGGAGCCATAGCATCATTATGACCTATCCTACAAGGATAACATTGTTGCTGAAATATTTTGGTGTTGACACAGCCCAGTGTTATTCTCATGGGAGGTAATAATGACAGGAGATGGGGACCGTGGGGGACTATTTTGGAAGCTTATTACTGTAGAGGTGGGAATGTGTGTGGGAAACATCCTCCAAACTGCTGTTTCTTTCCTTTCTCCTTATCAAGCCAGCTGCTCTGGTAGACACTACTTTGTCTTCTTCATGTGAGGCCCAGGCAGTGGTGAAAGCAGATTCTTCTGTGGGGATGTTGCTGGTTAGGAGTGTGGAGTATCCTATCCCAAAAGCCATTTGGGAAGGTATTGAGGGAATCCGCATAATGCCTATCAAGCCTGCTCTTGTGAATTCTTCACTTTGTAACTTCAGTGAGGAAGTTTACCTTGTTCTTCATTGATGCTGTGTTTCAAATTTAAAAAGTAAGGAACATTCTGTTTGGCTGGCCTAGATTGGGTACAGCTTAGCAAAAAATGCATTCTTCCAGGGCCTGAGGGAGTTAGTCCCTAAATGAGGTTTATTTAATGAAGAAATTAGTTCCAGTTGGGTTCTTGAGATGGAAACTGGGAGGAGCGGCAATGAGAACTGTTTGCTAAGGATCTACACCTCTGACTTTCCTCTGTGCATCCCTCCCACCCCTCTCAGCCTCTGCATCACCTAATAAGCACATCTCCTCTCTGCTTGGCTGACTGGCTCAGCATGAGTACAGGATCCAGCATGGGCCAACTGGAACCATGATGACTCAACTCAGGAACTTTTGATCAACTGGCGAGCTTGCCAATAGCCTGCTAACCATGTACCAAACAGGCCCAAGAGACAGAGAAAGAGTCTGGAGCACCTCCACCCTAATGCTGTAGACCAGCTATGCTAGAATCCAGCTTTATAGATTCTCTTTTTGCTTAAGCCAGTTTGGGTCACCCAATTCTGCCAACCATGGGTAATCTGGCTAATGTCACTCTCCTTTGTGATCAGTTGGTGCCATCTCTTCTATGTGCAATTCAGTGCTTTGGGCACAGACACTATAGATTTTTTTCTTCCCGTCAAACATGCGGCTTTTTGGATATGTTCATTTTCTACTCACTGGACCCTGGCTCTTCTGCAGCTGGGAATTAAGCCAGGTTCATCTTTGCACCCTGGCACTCAGTGTCACTCATACAGCCACTGACACATTGAGCCTGAACCTCTCCATGAGCCTGTTCAACTGTTGTGAAAAACATGAGATGCGATCCAAGAAACCTTTGTCTCTATTGCCCATCTAAAGTGGAAAGAAATGAACTATCCCATAAGACAGAGAGGATGACTCCTTGTTATCCTCAGGCCAGTTTTCCCAACGGTAAGCTTTGCATGGAAAGTTAAATCATTTCCAGCAATTCCCTACCCCCTGCGAGCATCACAGCTTCAGAATTACACACTCTATTGCTCTGCAATTAAGCAATAATGCAATTAGAAATGATATGGCAAAGATGATGCTCTGTGGGTCCCCTTCTTTAAAATGCTTTGCTTAAATATTGAGCTCAGTGTTGAGAAAGAGTAAACATACATGTTTCTGTTTCTTAATGCTGTAAGGAATTGTCTCAGAACAGTTGTGGGCTGTGAATCATCATTTCTGTGCTGCCTGCACTTTCCTGCCATGAGCTGCATCCAAGAGCATCTCTCTCTTGTGGTACCCACTCTGTTCATCACTGTGCTGTGGGGCTGATTCTACAGCCAGACTGTGTCTTCCATCACTTTTCTATGGGTCCTATATCTTCCATGCCTTACTGTGAACCAGACAATAGCTTCCTTGTAACAACTACTGTCTTTCCTCGCTTGGGGCCAGGACAAGAGGCTTCTGGGTCAAGGTGATATATGATAGTTTCCATGGTAGTTGTCCTAGGATGGGCATTTCTGGCATTTCTTTGACATGATAGGGAAAATCAGAGTGACATGTCTACCTAATTTCACAAAGCTAGTCCAGCAAGCCTGACTTGTGAGCGCTTTGTAAATTGTTGTGTCTTGCATTCTGAGATGATGGGTTTTAACCTGAATGGTTACTGTGTCTTTCCCACTGAAATGGCTGCAGTGACGGAGCCATTTCTTTAGTGTTATTATGGGAATTAGCTGTTATGGTGTTTTGTATTAGGTTAAGCACATGAAGTTGCTGATACTCAACTATTTTTTACTTCATAAAAACAGCAAAGCTGCAGTTATTTTATTATTTTGACAGTAAAAATGGCTGTATCAGTGGTTTCAATTGAATGACTTTACTAATTCATGAGGAGCTGAAATCAGGGATCCCTGGGTGGGTTGGAGAAAGCTAATTTACACCAGGAGTTGGTATGTGCAGAACCTGGCTTGGCTTCTCTTTCCTCTGATGACCTCACTGTCTTCTCTTGCCTAGCCAAGGCTTGGTCCTTTGCAGAGAGTGAAACTCATGACCACTCTGTGTTTAGACTCCCCTAATAGGAGGTGACTTAATTAAGCAACACAGCAAATGCTCTGTGAAGGCTGCATGGGTGGGCTTATGAACAGTGACCCAGTCTTTGCCTTGGACCCTCTAGGAGGAAGTATTCATTCATTCTTTAACCCCCAGTTTTACGCCTTTTGATATGCACATTCTTGGGGAAAAGTTATAAGGATGATTGCAATGTCACATGTGTGGTGGTGACGTGTACCTTGCTGAAGACTAGAGTAACTCAAGAGTGAAAAAGCTGCAGCCAGCCCTGAGGAGACAAGATGAACTGGGGTCAGATGGAAGGTCCTCCCCCTTCGGTGGACTTGGAGGGGGCAGGGAGGAGATGAGGGAGGGATGGGGAGAGTGGGAGGGAATGAAGGAGGGGGCTACGCCTGGGATGCAAAGAACCTAACCTGTGATTGATATAAAAATAAATAAATTACATTTAAAAAAAGAGTGAAAAAGTCAAAATCAATCTGTTAGTGGCCCTGTCTCTATGTTTCTATAAGAGTGTGCATCCAGTTTGCACACTCTTGAATCTTTCTTGAATCTTTCAAGATCAATCTGTTAGTGGCTCTGTCTCTGTGAGAGTGTGCAACCAGTTTGAATCTTTCAAGAAAAGAACTTCACGTCACACAAAAATCAACATCTGGGAGCAGTGGTTCATGCCTGTCATCCCAGCACTCAGAGAGGTAAAGACCGGTGGATCTCTGTGAGTTCAAGGCCAGCCTGAACCACAAAGCCAGTCCAGGGATACACAGAGAAACCCCTTCTCAATGAAATGAAATGAAATAAAATAAAATAAGATGAATAGAATAGAATAGGAACAAATACACCAACAAACGGATAACCTTAAAAACCCAAATAGTGGAACTCAGTTTTTACTTCGCCAGGTGGTTTAGAGACCATGTTATTTATTAAAAATGTTTTCAGACTCTCTGTGAGAATATTATCAAAGGCAAATAAAACAACGTTCTCCAGGCTGGTATTTCTGACTTTTTATTTCTTTGATATTGGGAGGGAGTTATTACTGTTGGTGTTGTGTGTGCACACATGTGTATGCATTGTGTGTGTGTGTGTGTGTGCATATATGTGTATGTGTGTGTGAGAGAGAGAGAGACAGAGAAGGCTGTCTCTTGGCTGTTTTTCCTCAGCATCCACGTTGTTTTTAAAATTTTAACTGTGTGTTAAATTGCTGTGTTTGCATGTGAGTATGCAGGTGTGTAGGCTTGTGCACAACCATGAAGAGGCCGAAGCAGGCTGTCAATCATCTTTCTTTATTGCTTCCTACCTTATTTCCAGGGACACATTCTCTTACTGAACTGGAAACTCCTCATCTTACCTATGCTGGCCAGCCAGTGAGCTCTGGGCATCCTCCTGTCTCTGCTGGTGCCGGAGCTGTCGGCATGTGCATCCATGCCTCGCGTGTTTTCTTGCCTCCCATGCTACCTAGCACTGGGATTGCAATTATGTACCATCACATCTAGATTCTTTTTAAATGTAGGTTCTTGGATATTTCTGGTCCTCATGGTTGTAAATGGAAAGTGTTATTCACTGAGCATTAATCTCAGCCTGTTTCTAACTAAAGCCAAAACAATTTTTATTTTCATCTTATGTGTTTGAGTGTTTTGCCCAAACATATTGTCCGTGAGCCTCATGTGTGCCTGGGGTGCTCAAGAAGTCAGAAGATGGTGTCAAATCCCGTGAAACTGGAGTTAAAGATGGGTGTGAGCCACCACGTGGGTTCTGAGAACTGAGCATGGGTCCTTTAGAAGGGCAGCAAAATATCAATAAAATTGATTCTGCCCAAATCAGGCCATGCCTGAACTCCTCAGCCATGTGAGTGGTATTTCTGCCATGAACGGTTGATCTGCTTCTGGGGTGGTGTGGGTTCAGGGGAGGCTCCTTAGGACTGTTGGGCTTCTTTTTCAGAAGCTGCACTCCTCCTGGGGTTCACAGTGAGGCTACCAAGAAATGTGGCTACTGAGAAGTACAGATACCGAGAAGGATGTCATAGTTTAGGGGTCAAGCTTAGATGAAAATTAAACTCAGGGAGACCAGGAATCTACCTGTGTCTCAATTCTGGGTCTAGGTTCTGTTGTAAGGTTTCTTCCCCAGAAGAGACATGTATAGAGACAGAAAGGTAGTGTCCAACGGCATGCAGGATAATCAGTGTTGGGGCTATTCTGCTCTAATGTAACATCCCTTCTCTGAAGAACAGTGCTGTGTGGTGGCCCTCCCAAAGCCCATGTCTGCTTCTGATGGTTGAAGGAACAGTCAAATCTGGCCATCTGCCAGCCTCATGGTTTTTTTCAAACTACATTGAAATTGTACTGCTTCTCCAAATGGACGCTGCTCATACCCTGAAAGTGGGTTGATCAGGTCCATTGTCTAGTAAGAAGAGAAGGGCTCAGAAGGGCATGACTGGCCACTTTCGTGAGAACCATTGAAAGGGTAGAGTCTGGAACTGGTGGCAGTTGAGACTGTGGATAGCACAGGATAAGACAGAGCAGGCTAGGTGTAAGGGTTGAAGGGATGCAGTATGTACAGCACAGATGTGACTGTAGATCAGAACCTGTCACAAGATGATGGCTGAACAAGAGATACAGAGGAGCCTGAAACAGGATGGAAAGCTGATAGTTATCTGGGGACTAAGCGAGGAGGAGACAGCTGAAATAGCCCACTCTGGTGTGACCAGCTGAGGTGGCTGAGCCAGAAGTGCTGTGTGAAGATACAAAAAGGCATCTTTTAATTAACCGGTGATGTTTCCATCATGCTCTCTGGCAGATGATGGGGTGAGTGTCAGGGCAGGGATCTGATTTGATCTGACTTGATCATTACTTGCTGAAAGTAATTACTTGGCTTCTGGCTTAATGGTTTAGTTTGTAGGCTGTGTTAAATGTCCCTGTGTTTAAAAAAAAAGCCCCATCAAAATGTCATTGACAACTCACTCCTTATCACATCTCCTCAGAACAAAATCTTCTTTTTAATCTTTGCTGTTAAGAAAATAGGTTCTCTTCTTGTTGGGCATGGGGAGGAGTGGTAGCTTACTCAGGAAGCCTGAAGAGGGCCTAAGTATGTTCTTATTAGTGGATCTTGTGAGGCTCTGCAACTGATCCTCTGCATGGTTGCATTAGTACCTCCTAGGAGTCTGTCAGAGATGCAGGCTCGCAGGCTGACCCTGGGAAGCACATCTCAGTACAATTTTCTGAGAGGTACATATGTGGAGATGCTTGAGAAGGACTGCTAGGACGGGTGCCCATTCCAGCATCTTCCAGGTCATGTGGGCATCACTGGATTCCCTTATGAGTATCAGTAGATGGGGCCAGTGCCTTTGTTATGGTAAAGTGGATTAGAAAAGGAGAAATTGAGAAAGAAAAGAAAGGAGGGAAAGAGAGAGGAAGAGAGGGACAAAAGTATGTTTTCTTTAGCCTGGGTGTTTGAAACCAGCACCAAGCCTTCAAGATCCTGAGCAAACTGAAGAAACGGTCAGAGAAAGAGGATTTGCAGAGATGTGTTTTAGAATAGTAGCAACGGACCAGCAAGATGGCTCAGTGGGTTAAGAGCCTACCACCAAGCCTAATGACCTGTCCCTGGGACTCGCTTGGTAGAGAAGGAAAACCCATACCCACAGATTGTTGTCTAGGTCGATGTTGTGGGGTGCTGAGGTATTCCTGCACACTGAAAGCAGGAATACAGGGAAGCCCCAAGGCACCATCTATACTTCTACTGCTGCTCTCTCTTTGGTTGATGAGATTTATGGCTTAGAGAATACCCTGGAGAGAAAAAGCAGAGACACCAAGTGTGTCTGAGTAATCTTCCTTTTGTACAGGAGCTTTGCTCAGTGCTCTGGAAGCTCTGTTCCAACAAGACTACAGTCATAGATGCCTGAGAGAATGTCATACCTAGTACAAGAAGCTTCTGATACAGTTGTAGCATGTCTCAAGGTCTGGTCCGTACCTTCCACGTGATGGTGTCATATACACTTCCAGAAATTTAGTGGATGTCCTGAAAAAGTGAGTCCTTATCTCAAGGTCATTTGCATTTGACTTTCCACCTGAATTTCCCGGATACTTTTTGTTAATTTGGTTTAGGTTAGTTTTTCCCCCTATTTATTTATTATTTTAATCTCTTTACAGTCTGATCCCAGCCCCCCTCCTTCTTCTCCTCCTGGTTCCACCCTCACATCTCCTTCCCCTACCCCCACTCCCCTTTTTCTCAGAGAGAGGGAGGCCTCAGAAGAGTGCCAGTGCACTCAGGTGCCTCAAGTAACTAAGCACATTCTCTTCCACTGGGACCTGACAAGGCAGCCTGGCTAGGTGGAAGGGATCCAGTAGCAGGCAACAGAGTCAGAGACAGCCCCTATTCTCATTGTTAGTGGACCCACATGTTGACCATGCTGCAATCTGCTATATAAATATAGGGGCTCTAGGGCCAGTCTATGTATGCTCTTTGGTTGGTGGTTCAGAATCTGTAAGTCCCCATGGGCCCAGATAACTTGACTCTGTAGATCTTTATGTGGTGTCTTCGTCCCCTCTGGCTCCCTCTATCCTTCCTCCCACTCTTCCACAGAATTCCCAAGTTCAGCCTGTTGTTTGGCTGCGGGTCTCTGCATCTGTTTCCATTAGCCGCTATATGAAGTCAGAAGACAGTTATGCAAGGCTCCTGTCTGCAATCGCAGCACATCATCCATTCCGTCAACCTCTGCTCCATCTTTACCTCTACACTGCTTGTGGGTAAGACAAATTTTGGGTCTAGTATTTTATAGGTGGTTCCTTCCCCCCACACCTCCACTGGAAGTCTTGCTACATATATGTAGTTCATGCTATCCTTGAACTCATAGCAATCCTCCTGCCGCAGACTCCTGGGTGTTGGAACTAGAGGCATTTGCCAGCACACCCAGCATTCTCTTTTATTCAAGGGAATAATGCAGTGACTAGACAACTTAGAAACAAGCCAGGACAGTCTCCTGACTTGCTCCATGGGTTTATGGATTTCATTCTCTTATTTCTATTTTGTAGCAGGTATCACTGTAGCATTCAGGCACCATGCATCTGCTTAATAAAGAAAAACCAATTTTTGAAAATTCTTCCTACTTGATAGATCATTTTCCTTGTCCCTGACTTGTAAATTTTAGAGAGGAAATGGCAAATATCTCATTTACTCGACCTATTCTAGTTTTCCACACAATAAGCAAAGACATCCTTGAGGCCTGGATTGCTCTGGTCTTTGTGGAATCTCCATGCAGCCACCTTGTTCTGTTGTCTCCTGCTGGTGTCTGTGAGCAAAACAGCATGGCTCCGGCAGAGTGAAGACCTGGCATTTGTTTCGGAGTTTTTCTTGTTGTTTCTGATCTGTGGCATGTCCTCCTCACCCACACATCTGTTTCCACCATGACAACTGCCCTGTGGTTTACATGGCACTGTCTCTCTCAGGATGCTAGGACCACTCAATGCAAACATCTCTCTTGGCTGATTCAGCTGAACATATGCTTCATGTCACAGCCCTGGTCCACCAGTTTATTCATGTTCTTGATCTGGTTCCGAGACTCCTACACAGGCTGCCTTTGGCTCAGGCAGCCCAAGATTTTTCTGGGCTTTGTCTCCACATTTCAAGACACCTCAGAAAGCAATCCATAAGGCTGCCACTTCCAGTGACAACCACTTGTGAAAAAGCATTGGGTCTCACCCAAGTGACAGCAGCTTTGCTGGTAGGGAAAGCTAGCTGCCTGCGTGTCTAACAGAACTCTAAATTCAGGGAGAAGAAAGTGGCTTGTGATGGCTCATCATCTCAAATGACATTTTAGCTCTGTCTCGGAGTGAGCGCTGTCATCTTTCCTCCCCAGGGACCCCATCACAGTGAATTAGTTCTCCTGAATTTCATTCTAAATTTGTTACTGTGTTTGCTGCAGTTCAACTTGAATTCTAGTTAACTATGTTTATTCCTCTTCATGGATTCCCCGGCTTCTTTCATGATGGGGAGGGAGGCTTGGCTCACAGTCAGCTACATTTCCTGTTCATACTCTGTGTGACGGATGAATGCATGTAGTTCTGCTCCAGCTCTCTATGGTTTCCACCCCTGTAGTTCTTGGACCATGTTTTGGAAGGAGGTGTGGTAGGCGATCACCCATCACAGATAATGGAATGCTTCAACCTCCCCACTTAGGAGATCTGCTTGTTGCCATATTGAGCCACCCAGTAGCTGGGATTGAAAGTGCTGATCCTAGATAGTGTTTTTCACAGAGTAAGAATGCTTCTGAGAACAGGTGGAGAGGGGCATCTTTACAAAATACCTTATGGGGGAGGTTGGGAATGTCTTTTTGTTTTTATGTTTTCAAGACAAGGTTGCCCTGTGTTGCTTTGGCTGTTCTGGATTTGCTTCGTAGCCCATGCTGGCCTCCAGCGATCCACCCTCCTCTGCCTCCCTGAGTTCTGGGATTAAAGGCATGCACCACCACGCCTGGTGAAAATGTCTTTTTAAAATTAATTCTATTGTTTTTATCTTATTACAGAAATAACAAACGCTTTTTACAAAATAGATGGACCTCAACCAGGCATATAATCTTATCTGCCTGCAAAATATAACTTTTTATTTTTCTTTGCGGTGCTGGGGTTGGAAGCCAGGGACTATGTACACTAGGCAGGTGTTCTACCCTTAAATATTCCCAGCCCTAGACAAGAACTTTTAACACCTTGGTATGTAAACTTGAAAATCTTTGTGTTTGTCTGTGTAAACACCTCTCTTTTGGAATTCACGTCCTATTTCAAACGTGTTGTGGAAGATTGCCATTAAGAGGAACTGTGGAGTGAAACTTTTGAAAGGGGAAATCAACCGTTCCCTAGATTTACTTGTACCGTTGGTTCAAGTAAGACCTAGAAATCATTAACTGTTTGCAAGAAGGCTTGAGGCTGTCTCACAATTTGAAAATCTCTATCTATATCTCTGTCTCTTCTTCTACTCACCCACCTACCGATATTTTTACTCCCACCCGTCCTTACTCACCTACCCTTATTCATTAATCCACCTGCTCATGCTGTCCAGCTACCTATTCATGTAGCCACCTCTCTACCCACCATCCATTGATGCATGTGTGCCTCCATCCAGCTATGCCTTCCAGCCATCAATCAGTTGATTTATCAATCTACACAAACAGCCATCAGTCCATGCATTCATCCATCTATTATCATTTATTAGCCAATCATGTATTTCTTAATTGTGTATTGAGAGATTAACACAAAAAGCCCATGAGAAAAGGCAGTTTGATTGATTGAGATCTTCCTCGGGGAGTCTTACACATGCAGTGCTACATATTTATGGCATTCCCCAAGGACTGGATTACATAGTAAACGATTTACATCCCTGCTGCACAAATTAAAATTGCTCTATTATTTGCAGCATGGAGCACACCAGCTGAAGATCAGGCATCTTCTTCTCTTTCAACAACATAATTAAATACCTCTCAGCCTGAAAGCCTGGCTGTATTGATTTGAATTAATTATTCTTGCATTTGTACTCTTCTGACTTCCCCAGCCCAGGAGTGCCTCACAGTGAAACATTGCAATGGCACCAAGTCTCCATCCACCAACCCTCATCTGAAAGTGTTGACAGTTCTAAACACAATCAATCAGTATGATGGAATCTGATTTTGCTGATAAAAGAAAGGCTTGCTTGTAAAGCTGACATCCTATTTGATGGGAATTAACATTCTGAAACATGAGTGTGAACTTCTACAACTAAAAGCACCCATTCTTGGGGTTTGGAGAAGCTGCAGGAGGTGGGGCGAGGACTGGGAAACCAGGGCTGGGGATAGCCACTGCCTCTTTTGATATTTGGGGAACAGGAACTTGTTGAACTACACATGGGAAGTCCACCAGCTTGGCACATCAGCAGATTGTGTTGTAGACATGCTCGCTGCAGACTTTTTTCCCCCCAAAACCAAACAGAAATTTTCATATAGTATAAAGGGGGGCAAAAAAGTCAACATTTTCAAGGAAAAAGGAAACCTAGATTATCTGCCATCCAGTTTAACTTTGTTGATGTCTTCTTAGAGGGAAAACAAGACACAAGTTATTTTGAAAGCATCAATTACCTGGCTCATTCTGGGAGTTAACCTAAACTTTTGGCCCTTCCTTGGAGGAGCACTTTTAGGCTGCCCTAAGAAAGCCAACAGAATGGCCACAGGCAGCAGGAGCTGTGGAGGCGAAAGATAGGATGTAGACTGGTCAAAGTGTGAGATCTAGTTTTCACAGATGCTGAGGCCATGGGCCTAAGTGAGGCAAGTGGATGGCCACCTGGGTGGCAGAGTCTCAGGGAAGCAGGGGACAGTTTTTGCCACAAGGCAGGAGTGTAGATCCCATGTGCTTGTGTATTGTGAGCCAGAAAGTTGGGTTTTTACACGAAAGTGCCTGGTATGGTAAGACAGTTAACAAACTCCCTATTGTAGGAAAAACAAAATGTGCTATGAGACAAATGCAGCATGAGAGCGTCCAGTTTGAGGGTATAGGTGGGAGATGGACTTGGAGATGAATTTGTCTTTGGGCATGCAGAGTTACTAAATGTAACTTGCAAGTGCCACATAGTTTTTTTTTTTTTTCTCCTTCCTTTGTTTTTGGTTCACCCGTAGAGATCAGATCCACCACTGCCTGCCATGCTTACCATCGCTGTTTCTGTTGCTCTGCCTATGACTTTATCCATTCATTTGGCAATTTTTGATAATGCAGTAAGTACCCACCTCTAAGCCTGACTACGGTCATGATTCTCACCTCTGTCTACCCATGACTTCTCGTCACCCTGTGTCTTTCAAGTCCAGGTGGCTATCACCACTACTTGCTTCTTAAGACAGTTTTATGTTAGTCACACATTTTCTTGAAAAATAATTTTATTATATTTTATTTATTTATTTATTTATTTATTTAGTGTGTGTGTATGGATGTATTCATGGCACACATTCATAAATCAGAGGACAACTTTTGGGAGTTGGTTTTTTTTTCCTTCTACTGCAGAACTCTGGTCACATGGCCTGTTGGCAAGTACTTTTATCCAATGAGCCAGGCTGTCTATCCCTCTCTTTATCTCTTCTTTCTCTATCATCTCTATCATCCATCATCTCTCTCTCTCCCTCCTCCTCATCTGTCATTCATGTATCTAGCCATTCATCCTTAATTGTCTGTTTTTCTATCATTTATGTATCTATATCTGTTTATCTGTCTTCCTGAGCATCTATCAATTATCTATCTGCCTACTATCAATCATGTATCTAGCAGTATGTATGTATGTATGTATGTATGTATGTATGTATGTATGATCTGTGTCCACCAATCTTATCCTTTTTTCCATCCATCACATATCAGGGCTGTCTATTGGCTTTGGCCCAGTTTTGACTTTTTATCTAAAGCCCTTGCACTTTATGCAGTATTTCAGATTTTCCTTTATTTTATGTTAACAGATGCTTAGGCTCACTGTTTGGATCCTTTCTGTTTGTGGCTTATTTACTTTAGCCCATGTGATATTTCATCATGAGAATATTCTATAACATCTTCCCACTGTCCTGCTTTCAGGCACCTGTTTCCAGATTATATGAAGCAACTTCTACAAGATTATGGGATATATATACAAAGTTCGGCACTCAGGCATGGACCCTTTGGGTTAGAGTGTATCTGAATGTTCAGTTTTAACAATCAGTGTCCAAGCTCTCCCTGTTATGATTGTACCAAGTCATGCCGCAGTTGATCCTCGAGAGATCTTATGGACCCATGTCCTCTCTGATACTTGGCTGTCACAATTTCAAAGTTGAAGTAATTAAATGAGCATGGTCATTGTTGTTCTGGCTTCTTTTTAGATAACTCATTTTTACTTCCATGACATTGTAGTTCATGCATTTTATCTATTCTCCCATTGGTTTGAATATTTCTTACTAAATGTGCGGTGTGATGTGGGGTTTGTGTGTGTCTGTGTTTGTATGTGTGTGTTTAATACAATAGAAGAGGAAAACTTCCAGGAGTCAGTTTTCTCCTACTTGGGGATTGAATTTAGGATGTTAGGTTTGGTGGCAGGTACACATACTTGCTAGGCCACCTCAATGCCCTGTCCCTTTTTTTTCCTACTTTCTAGGAGTTCTTTATACCTCCTTAATCCCAGTTTTCTGATGGAGGGGCTCTTTTGAGTTGTTAAACATTTAGTATTTTGAAACAGTATCTCACAGTATAGCCTCAGCTAGCTTAGAACTCTTGAGGTAAACCAGGTTGGTCAGGAATTAATGCTGATCATCTTGCCTCTGCTTCTGAAGTGAAGCATGTTCCACAGCTCCCAGCTACTTTTAACTTTCTTTGTAGTGGCTTTGAATAAACAACACTCTTAGATCTAACGCAGTAAAAACTCTCCACTACCTGGACATGTTAGCTCAGACCTACAATCTCAGTACTCAGGAGGCTGAAGCAGGATCATTTTAAGTTTGAGGCCAGCCTGGGCCTGTCTCAAAATCAACAAACAAACAAAAACTATTTACTTACAAGCAATACTTCCTAACTCCAAAACTCTTTATATATATATTCCTGATACAGGGTCTCACTATGTAGCTTAGGCTGGCCTCAAAAGTTAGATCCCCCTGCTTCTGCCCCCTTAATGGCATCTGTGTTGTCTGCTAATAATTTTCTCATCTCAATCCTTTGAAAACGGTAAGCACAGGCAACATTGAATGTTTTGAGTTTTGCTTTTTAGTTTGTTTATTTGTTTTTTGATAGTTGGTGGTAGAGTAGACTCAGCGTGAATTCCTGTTTTCTTTTACTTGAAATATGCTTTTGGTGCCAACGGGTCTCCGTCATTTAAAGGAGCTCACTATTGCCAGGGTTTCAATACCTTGCCTCATGTTGTTTCTGCAGCAGCAAAATGGAACAGGTCTGAATGATAAGGTAAAGGGCATTCTCCTATGTTTGGTGGATTGTCCTGGTTCTTGGCTGATGATAGCAGGTATTCCTGTGACTGTGTAAAGTCTGTATATCCAGTCTGGCTAGAATTTTCCTGTGCAGATGTATACATGAGCACAATGCAGATATGTTCATGAACTATGTGAATGGGCTGAGCCTCTGGCCATGTCTTGTCCAGGAAACCCGAAGCTTAAACCTCAGAAATGTTGGTAGAATGGGAGCTCTTGTTGTCAAAATATATAATGTGGGGAGGGTTTCTGGCAAAGCCATAGGGGATGGGTTTCATCGAGACGCATCAGAAGCCCCTTACCTCTGATCATAGCCCCAAGTGGCTGTGCTTATTGTGTTCGAACCAAGGCCCACCCTGGATGGGTCAGTTAAACCCTGTGTCCTCTGAGTCAGAGCTGTCTCTAGGAGCATGGACTAGGGTGAAATTAGAATTCAGAATGCTGCTGTATTTGATCATATCTTGTGAAACTCTTAAGAATTTATGTCTGTCCCACCAAGGACAGACTGACTATTGCTATTAAAGACTGACTACTGTGTAAAAATATGAGTAAATTTACACTTGGAAGGTACTACAGCCAGCATGCAATCTTTATCAGGACTGCGGAATTCAGGGCTTTCCCTAGGCCCGGGGCACGCAGACCTCCCCATCTTTCTCCTGTGCTTTCACTGCCTGGATCAGCCTGTGATTCTTGTCCTTCCTCTAGCTCTCACTGTAAAGTAATTGCTACACTGACCTACAGAGTTCCAGTCCCTTCGTCAGACAGGGTGCTTGCTGCTCACCAACTAGGACCAGAGCATCCCACAACCCAGTGTGTGCCTGTCACATAGAAATAAGTCACCTTGTCCTTGAAACCTACTCATACCTCTCTTCGTCTAGAATCAAATATGAAAAGGAAAGGGAATTTGGGCAATGAGTGTTACGGTTTTCCAATTTAGGGGAAACACTTGTCTTTCCAGACTTGTGTGCAGAGTGTCCATTTCCATGCGGACTGTGCTTCTGTCTTCCCGGGGAGCTGCAGGAGTGGCTCAGCCCACAGTCTGTATTGTGCATCTGCAGGTGCACACTTCTCCCTTTGTGCTCATACCAGCAGGGATGTTGGTAACCAGTGCACAGAGCCCAGGGCCAGGAGTATTTGCTCTTGCTTTCTGCTTGTTTAAGAGCTTCTTTGTGAGCACCATTTGTTCAGTCGTTGGAGTACATGTGAAGAGATTAAACATCCACCTCCTTGATACTCTTGTCATTTGGTCCTTAGAGCATCCAACAATTGCTCACTATAACCTTGGCCAGGTGTCCAGGTTGTCCTCCATGCTAAGAGATGGAGCATTTATACCCCCGTGTTCCAGCTGCCAATTATGTTCATTGAGTTTGTTGGGTTTGTTTGTTGTTGTTGTTGTTGTTCGGAGACAGGGTCTTACTATATGATTCTGGCTGGCTTGATGCTCCCCAAGTAGATCAAAAAAGGGTCTTTTTCTTCTGCCTCTTGAGGAGTGAGATTAAAAGTATGCATCACCACCCATCTCTGAGGTGCCAGAAGAGCCCAGGAGAACAGTGTCTCCACCGCTCACCTACTTTCTTTCTCATGCCCATTACACCAGGGTGGGGATCTCAGCAGGCACCTGGATTATTTCAGCAGGATCTGGCTTTGTTGATGGGAGCAGATTTTCTGTACCTCAACCCTGGTCACCTGGCACATCACCCTGTGTCCAACACATGTCTCCATTCGACCTGGCATCTGAACAGTGCCTTTTTCTCTTTTTAAGCACAAAAGACTAAGATGTACAATATGTCGGCCTAGCGCAGTGTCAAGTTCACTATGAAAACAGATGATCTTTCTGGACAGAATCACTATCTACCAGGCAAAATGATTACATTTACAGCTCAATTGGCACTGATCAATAGAAATGAAATATGGAACATCCTGATGCATCCACTAGAAATAGTGGTCACACAGCATCCCAGACACAAGCATCATGCTGGTGTCCCTGCGCATGTGGGATTTTCCAAACATAAGGTCTATCTTTTTTCTCAACTAAGCATTGATGGTCTAAATACTGAGCTAGTCAGGGCTAGCAGGGTTGTGCTACAGTAACAAGGGGCCCTCCCAAAACCACTGGGTTGAAATAAGCAAGCATTGTGTCAGTCAGTGCTGCTTGTCAGTCATTAGTGTCCTGTAGGTGCGGGGTGGGGGGTGTGGAGCGGGGTAGGCTTGCTATTTTGAATGTTCACGTTGTCATATTGGAGGAGAGTGCTTCAGAGAGCCTTGCATCAGACACCAAGCGTCTTGAATTAACCTGTTTATCCTGTGGGTGCTGTGGCCCCACATGCCACTGGGTAGCTAGAAAATGTAGTCACAACACATGCTAATCAGAGGAGAAAGAAAGCATTTGGTGAACAATATGAACAAAACTGTATATGTTTTATACAAAGGTTAAGCCAGGCACAGTGCAAAGCGCCTATACTTCCAGCATTTAGGAGGCTGAGGAGAGAGGGGAGGCTTACAAGTTCAAGGATAGCCTGGGCTATGTGGAAATTTCAGGCTACCCTCAGTTATAGCATGAGATCTTCTCATTAAAAAAGTGCCATTCAAATGAACCAATCCAAAAATTTAAAAAAAAAAACACCCAAATAAACAACAGTTATAAAAGTCTGGCTATATTTTAAACAAACCACAGGTCTGTGTATTTAATGGAATCCTGTCATGAGATGAAGAATAACTAGCTACCAGAGCATATTATTGTCTCTAAGATATGCAGCCTATCCTCAGACCCACAGATTTCAGAGGCTAGAAGCCACCTGTAGGTATAAGGTAAGAGAGAGTGCAGGCGACTAACCATCTCTCCAAACTTCCTTTTTGATCGTCAGTAAAGCTAGGACCAGTACAGGCTGGCCTGTGAGCTCACAGCAGATAAGTGTGCCTCAGATCTACTGAAGGCCGCAGGGGATAGCTGTTTCTTGGCAGTAGTTCTCTTTCAGTATTCATTCTTGCCTCTAAGAAGTCCACTGTCCCCTGGCAGATTGGGCAGGTGCTGTTGTCTGCTCTCTGTGGCCCAGCCATGTGTCCTGGGCTGCTTTCCGTGCTGGGGGACATTCAGCTGGTGTGTGAGAAGAGGAGGTCACAGTGTCTGGCTGTAGCAGGCACTGAAGCTTGACAGTCATACATGGCTGTAGAAAATCAATTTAAAAGTTTTTTTCTTCACTCAACTATCATTCAGCAATATACAATACAGTTTAGAAACAACTGTATATCCTTGTTTCCAATCTTTATTTAAAAATAAATATTATTGACAGTGAGTTTTAATTATGGTGTTTCTTTTTAATCAAAGTATCTCCAAGGAAATAATTTAATAAAAAAAAAAAGAAAATCCCCCAAAGAAAATGTAAATTCAAAAAAATTCTAAACACAATAATCTCCTAAAAATATTTTACTTTGTCAGAAAGGCTTTGACCCAACATTTTTTTTTTTTTTTTTACATATTATCTTCAAGGTACCTGTTCAACAGTTCGTGCAAAATGAAGATTCGAAGGGAATGTGAAGGAAAGAAAAATAACATTGCCTTGAAGAAGCTGGTGCCCCATGCACACTGCACGGCCTGCACCCCATCCTATTTGGAAACTTGATACATTATTTAAGTCTTCTAGATTTGTGTTACTTCCCCAAAAATATGATTTATTTCTTTTCGCATGGACTTCTTCATGCTTCCCTTGGTCCCTGTGTCCACTTGGCAAGGTGTCCTCCCGGGTGCCTGCTGACGTTTTATAGCTGTCAGTGCCCCAGAAGCGGGTGCAGAAACTTATGTAGCACTAACAAGAGCAGAGACAGCAGAGGGTCTGTGCTGTAGCCAGGGCCAGTACCTGCACATGAAGAGAAAACAGACAGTCAACCGGATTCCTGAGAATCTGGAGCTCTGAGGCAGACCAGGACAGAAGGAGGCTTTCCTGGCCTTCTGAAAACACAGGGTCCAGCTAAAGGCTACCATGGCTGCTTCAGTTTAAGGATGGAACCAATTATTGTCAGACACAAGTGCCCTTTGCCCTGAGGTGAATGTGCTAGACTGTAGTTCAATATTCCAAGGCATTGCCTTATTTTACTAAAGAGAACCTGCTTCTTTTGTCTCCAGCACAATTCTTTAAAGTGTCCTTGACACAGAGGCTTACCTTCCCACTTTCTCCATGAAGATGCCATATCTACACACAGTTCTGGCCTCCACACAACTTCTTCCAGTCTCCTGCCTAAATGGCACAGCTCAGCATCCACACAAGTCCTACCTTGAGGGGTTTGATGTTGCTGTGAGCCTTCCTTCCATAACCGTGCTGTCAAGGCACTTCTGGGGCTCAGGAATCATGTCCTGGTGTGGGTTAATACCTAAGTTCCTACAGAGACGGCACCATGTCCACCCCCTTCTCCAATGTCCAGGTGCCAGGTCTGCCTCTGGGCCCTTACTCCATGTAAGTCTTCCTGTCTTCTCTGGGCCACTGCTCAGCTCCCCACCTGTTCTCAAAGTGTCCAGATGTTACAAAGGCCTCTCTGTGCAGCCACAGGAAGCCCACGCAAGAACCTCTAGCTCCTGCGTTGTAAAATGTGCTGTTTTTCCTGGGTTTCTCTGCTCTTCTGTCCTGCTGACTGCTGTCCTGTAAATATCCCTTAGACTCCAAGCAGCCAGGCTACAACCCTGCACCTAGGAGGGTTGTGGGAGGCTCTTCCACTAGACAGCACCAGATTTACAGAGTGTGTGGACACTTTGCAAAGCTGCTGGCTCTGACTGCTGTTGAGGAAGCTGGTGTCCATTTATCTCCATCGGGTCAGATGAGGGGCTTCCCCAAAAGAGGCTGGGCCTGAATGTGTAATGGCACTATCCATCTTTAAAAAAATTTTTTTTTTAGATTTATTTATGTATATGAGCGCTCTGTTTTCATGCACACCAGAAGAGGGAATCAGATTCCATTACAGATGGTTGTGAGCCCCCATGTGGTTGCTGGGAATTGAACTCAGGACCTCTGGAAGAGCAGCCAGTGCTCTTAACTGCTGGAGGGTACTATCAATCTTAATATGTAAAATACTGTCAATCTTCTTTCTTTTTAGTTTTTGATATTAGTGCTTTTTGAGACTTTAACATATGAGAATTGAATTTATATCATGTCTACCCTTCCCTTCTCCGCCTCCAGCTCCTCCAGAGTAACCCACCAGCTGCCTCAAACTCACACCTTCTTTAATTATAGCACTCTCCCTCTCTCTCTCTCCCCGTGTGTGTGTGTGTGTGTGTGTGTGTGTGTCCTGCTGATTTCTTGTTGCCCATATGTGTATGTTTAGGGCTGACTGCTTGGGGATGATAGCTATTAGAGGGCTCATCCTTGAAGAAGGGTGATTCTCCCTCTCCTAGCAGCCATTAATTGCCGTCATCTAGGGGTGAGACCTTGTGAGATTTTCCTCTGTCCCTGTAAGCATGACAACTAGTGTTGCCATTGTACAGGTCTTGTTTAGGCAGCCATACTGTTGAGATTTCATGGGTGCAATTTCTTGTCACATGTAGAAGACACAATCTCGCAGCAGAAGTCCTGTCCTCTGGCTCTTACAATCTTTCTGCCCACTTTTCTGAGATGTCCCCTGAGCCTTGGATTATAGTTAGTCTTAAAAAAGATATTTGTTCATGTAATTAGCATCCAAAATAGTTTTCATCATGACTACTCCATACATGCTTTTCATCAGACTTTGCTTAAATATAGCCTCATCCCATCTCACCCTATTCTCCACTACTGCTGTTCTCCTTCCTAAATATTTCCCTTCTGTTTTCATCACACATGGATACACACACACACACACACACACACACACACACACACAGAGAGAGAGAGAGAGAGAGAGAGAGAGAGAGAGAGAGAGAGAGAGAGAATTTAAAACCTAGAAGGACATAATAGTTGTTTTTCTGAGTCTGGCTTATTTTGTTTAACACAATGGCTACCAGTTTCATCTACTTTCCTGAAAATACAATTTCATCTGAATAAAATTCTAATGTGTGTATATATATAATGCCATTTTCTTTATCCAGTCATCTTCTGAGCACTTACACTGATTCTGTGGCTGTGGTAGTTATGTAAACATGGATGTGTGGGTGTGGTAAATTGGCCTCCAGATACATACCTAGGCATGATGCAAGTGGATCCAGCCATTATTCCTTTGTCCAAAGCATTTCCCTTACTCCCTTGCTCTGCCTGCAACTGGGTATATCATAGAACTCATGCCTCGTGCCTCCTTCACTCCTTGTAAAAGAAGGGCTGAACAGATAATCTAGCCAGGAACTCTATGATTCCAGATGGCCACATATGGACTGGTACTGGCTCACGCTATGGAGTGAGAAGTCGGGCTCTTCCTGTGTCCGTACTCTCCAGAGCTGCTATTTCTGTGCACAGCCCTGACCCAGGCTGAGAAGTGAAAGACAGGACCCCCTCCAGACACACTGGCCTTCAGATCTAGACAGTCTTTCCACCTGCCCTCCTATAGTCTATCCACTCTGCCTCTGGCCATGACCAGCAGAAAGAATCACAGTTCACTGACTGCTCCAAAGACTGTAATACTCCTTTGCACTTCCTCATTGTCAGATACTGCTAGGAAGACAGATGTGGTGATGGGTGAGTTGATAGAGGGCTAGGAGTCTGAAAGGAATTCACAGAGGCTCTCAGGCATATGGAAAACAATGGTACGGATAGAAGGACAGGAGATAGTGGTACTTCTTGGTTATAAGACCAGACATCCTGTGAGCCTTCCAATACCTAACCTTTCATCTCTACAATCTTGCAAGCCCTAGCACAAAGGCAGGCTCAGGTGACAGGAAAGTTGTGTACAGAATTCCAAACCATAAAGCTATGCAGCAGCCAGAGAAGTGGTCATCGGGCATGTGAGCCAGTCAGGAGATGGCTGGCCAGGTGGAACTGTAGGCATAAGAGAAGTAAAGAGAGATTTAAACTTGCCTCCAAATACCCCCTTGACTGGGACTATTATAGTCTCACTTGATCAAGATTTAAAAAGTTTGCAGACAGAGGACATAGTTCAGTGGTCCATAGCATTCACAATGGCTTGAATTCAGTCCCCATTATGCAAAAAAACAGCTTTCAACTCTGTTCTAGGCCAGAGGTGGATACATCAGGGACAGGAGAATCACATGGTAGCTGCCTAAGGCAATGCCTAAGGAAGGTAGAAATCACAGTCTGCGGGGTCTCCAGTGCTGGACATCTGGGTCACCACAGTTGGGTTCCTAAGCCTAGCCCGTTCCCAACTTTCTGTATTACCCTAGGCAGCCCACTCTACCTCCTTGGGTCTTGTAGCATATGCTATAAAATTAATATGTTTGTGGCTGGTGTCACTAGCCTGGGATCTAGATTGAGCAATATCATAAAGGCAGGCTGCAGAAAAAGGCATTCCTGTCTTCAGCATGCAATCCTGCGATAGTGTCCTTCCACATGACCTATTGTAGACAGTGATGAATAATCACAGTGGGATAAACAAAAGTTTACAGAGGGCTGAGAATTTTTGGAACAAACTGTCTAAGCCTGAGTCAGAGCCTGAGTCAGCCTGCTAAAGAACCAGGGTCATGAGATGGTCTCTTTATATCAATCAACCCCCAAATGAATTAGCACCAACTTCCTAGATAAGCCCAGCAGAGACCAAGTAAGAAACTTCCCAGATGAGCCAGAAAAATCACAGAGCTGAGTAAATTCCCATGATGTCATACCAAAGTCACCGAGTTTTTAGGATCCTCCATCACACAGCAGAAGACATCCTGTACAACATACAAACAAAATAGACCCAAATAGTCAATGCCATGCAAGAAGAAGTTTCAGAAAAGGCCAGTATAAGCCAAGTTTCTTAGACACATCTGCAACCCCAGTGCTCAGGAGGTTGAGGAAGGCGGATCAGCCTGGGTTACAAAGTAAGATCTTGTTTCCAAACAAACAAACAAAAGTCAGGATCTAGGAATATATCTCAGAGGAGCAGCACTTATCCAAGTGCACAGGGCCCTGAATTTGATCTCCAGCACCACATAAATAAATATACATAACATGGTTCGGCATGCTTGAAAGCCTGGCAGCCTGAGTTCAATTCCAAAAACCATGGAAAGGTGGAAGGAGAGGACCAACTCCAACAACAAAATTTTAGGAGAACAGTCTTGGCTGAACAGAACTGAAGAACTGATTTTATGGATACCCTCCCTAGAGGGAGCTTCTCCAACATGGGAAAGCTGCCTCCCCGTATACTTATTTTTATAGCACCCCTAGATCTTACTGACAAAGGGGTCACACTCTTTGAGGGAAATCTTATGTTGTGATATCAAGCACTGGGCTGCAGGTCCCCTCTGCATCCGGGGCCTGAGTCCCTGCTTCCCTGTCTCCCAGATGCAGCCAGTACTGCTCACTGGTGCCTGGAATGACAGGTATAACTCAGCTTGACACTGTAGAGCACAGGTAGATAATGCTGGGTGGCTATGTTTGGCTCAGCTCAATGGGCCGACTGGCCTACCTTGTGGCCTCTTTTCTGATATTCCTAGGGTATGAGGCTGAACAGATAGGCTGGTATGCTGAACTTATCAGATGCTAAGAGCCTCTTCGGTTATTTCCTCCCTTTCTGTGGAGAAACAGGAATAGTTCTGGAGTGCGCACAAGTTTATTAGTCATGATAAAGCTGGAGCCAAGGAGATGAGGGAAGCCCTGGGAAGCAGGCTGGCTGATTCATCTTCACCTCAAGCCAACACTGCTGCCCTGCTGATAGTTCTTAATGAAATGGAAGTATCTTTGGCTCAAAATGAAGAAATTAATTTTTATCATTTAGATATGGAACAGGATAAGAGATACTCTGGAACCATTTAAAAGAGACTTGGAGTCAAGTGTGGTGGCACATAATACCAGCACTTAGGCAGAAGGATCGTAAATTCCAGGTCAACCTGGGCTAAATACTGAGACCTGATACCGTGTTTGGGGAAGGGAAGGAGAGTGAAGGGGAAAGGAGGGAGGTGGGGAGGGAAAGGAAGTAGGGAAATGGAGGCTGGTTGGGAAGTGTAAATAATAAAATGAAGTAACTAGTAACCAGAAAGAATGCAATGGACATGGGTGTGTGCATAGGTGACTGTACACATACACACAAGTACACACACATACATACATGTCTCAGTCAAAGCAGCTTTTGCCTGTGAAATTTCTCGTTTCTGTTTATCCAGCAACAAAACAATTCTAAAGCCCTATAAGAAAAGTGCAAAATTGTTGAAACCATTTAATGTTTTGATAAAAGGAAGAGGCTGTGTCTGAACCTCCTCTTGACTCTGCTCTCTGCGTAGAGTCCAATCTGTGAATGAAGCTCCCGGGGTGGTTTACAGTTGGGATTTGAGGTCTCCTCCTCCTCCCAGAATGAGGGCTTCATTTCCAGGTAGCAGTGTCATTTTGTGAGGCCTTGGAGACTTTAGGCAGGAGCTAGTTGGAGGGAGTTTGTCACTCTGTGTCTTGGTCTCTCTCTTTCCTGCCTACCATGATTTGAATAGTCTCACACTACCATATGCTCCCACCATGTGTGCCCCACAATAGGCCCCAAGCAACAAGCCATGGGCAGAAGTCTTGGAAATGGAGCAAAATATAGATTCTTCCTTTTAAGTTGTTCATGTTGGTAAGTTAGTGACACAAATCTGACCAACAGGGAGCCCTGTGGGGGTGATACTGGTCCCTACATGTGGGCATCTGATCTGTGGGGGGGGGGGCTGAGGTTCCTCTGACCCAACCACCTATGTCCTGATTCTGCAGGCTGAGAGCTGTAGCTGGGGAAGGCTGGCCTGCTCAGCAGCTTGCACACACACAACACTCAGCCAGGTGCTTTTCAGAAACTGCATTCGTTCTCTCTCTCTCTCTCTCTCTCTCTCTCTCTCTCTCTCTCCCTCCGTCCCTCCCTCCCTTCCTTCCTTTCTTCCTTCCCTCCTTCCTTCCTTCCTTTTTCCAGGCCTGAGAAGTGTAAGTAGAGTTACAATATTTTTAGGTCAGCGAGCTGGTTCTGGCTCTGGTGGCGTGAGTGGGCTAGAGCTCATTTTACAGGCTGGCACTGCAGGCTTTGCCTATTTGTGCCTCCTTCTGCAGAGCGCTGCAGAATGTGCACACATATATAGTGCACGCAGCAGGAGAGCTGGTCCAAAGGTTGGTACTGCCCCATCTCTCGTGGGCAAAGCCATCCTACTCTTGAGCCTGGCTGTGATGTCAAGAGGACCCCTGGAGGGTCTGTCTGCAGGTGGGTCTCCCTTCTTTTGAGCACACTGTAAGCTGTTGAGCACTTTATGAGATTCTAAACCTGTCTTTTGAGCAAAGATTTCTTGGCTAAAAAAGTTAGGGACCCAAGCCAAGTATGCTGAATGGGGGCATACTTTGAGCACTCATATTCAATTGTATTGCTTTCTTCTTTTGCAGCCTCTGTGGATGAGACAAAGGGGCGAGTTTGAACTCCAACCTCCATTCAAGGCTGGAGAGGCTGCTCCTTTTCTAGGACCTAATCTGAGAACTCCATCATTCCAGCTACACCTGCACTCTCTCTGAGGGCAGCAGGTCACCTCCGGCCCCTAACCTCTCTCCTAAAAGGAGAACAAAGGGGCATGGGCAGCAGCCAGGACAGGGTCAATGTCATGAATCATCCCTTCTCTCCATATTATCCAGAAGCCTCAGCCGGTACTAAGACAGTCAGTCTCTGACTTCAGGGGACTGGCCTTCACTCTTCATCACAATTTCCTACTTCCCTAGTTCCTGCCTCTCTGGTCACAAGCCCTATCTTCTGCAGAGTCTATCCATAGGTAAGGCAGGCACAATGTGGCCATGTGAGGGAGGAGCCTGGGTTGTAGAAGGGTGGAAATGAATGTCCTTAGAGACTTCAGAAAAAAAAAGTAAATTCTAATGTAAATTACGAGATTCCTATTATAAGTGCATAGATTTTGAAAATGCACATGCTCCTGCTTTTCCATGGAGGCTGGTTGCTCTTCTTGGCTGGAACCGCCCAGTTCTTGCCCTCCTGACCTCTAACCTGGCCTCAGGTGAGCTACCAGCCACCAGCCTTGCCTCAGTGCAGTGGGTTCCTGTACAGCCTTTCTCTTGCACACCCATCTCCACACCCTGCCATTTGTTGCTGTCCAGGCTCCAGCTCTGGCTCAGAACCGAGGAGGAGTCTGGCGTGAATCCCACTAGGTCTGTGCTCAGCTATGCAGTGGGCAGGGGCAGGCCCCTTCCCTGACATGGTGCTTGACCCTCCTGGCAAGCCCAGTTCTCGGTTCCCCTGCTGGCCTCTGCACCGATCCGGCTTGCTGCTGAGTGGGAAGATGGCACCATGCAAGGCTGCCTCCCCTGTTGACATTTTAATTAAAGCCTCTTCATGGATATTTATCCAAAGGGAGCCAGTGAGGAATAATTGAACACTAAGGGAGTTTGTTTGGGTAGAATTCATTTCTACCATAAAATTAATATGTGCTGGTAAGTGGGACAAAAACTACAAGCAACTAGCTAAGGCTGTTGGGTTTTAAAGGAATTACATATCTCTTAGAGAAAAGGCTGGCGTGGGACCTGGTGACATAGACTGCAGCTGAGATTGGTGCCTGTGCCCTTTTCTGGTGGCTTCCTGATCACTCATCCTACCCAGGCCCATGAGGCTCATTGCTTTAGCCAATTCCCCTAACCCCCCACCCTATTGAGGCAGTGGGAGGAGCCTAACTATTTCTGGAGTGTTTGAGTCACTTTTCATTACTGTGGTAAAATACCTGAATAGATCAACTCACGGGAGGAAAGATTTCCTCGGCTCGTGTTTTCAGAGGTGTCAGGATGTGTTCCGCTGCTTTGAGGCTGTGGTAAGGTAGACCATCACGGCAGAAGGGCACAACAGGAGAATGCTGCTCACCCCATGGCAGCCAGAAACAGAGAGAAGGAAAAGGTGGGGGCAGGGCGGGCGAGATATACTTTTCAAAGTCACACCCTCAGTGGCTGACTTCCGCCATCCATGCTCTTCCTTCTCCTAGCTAACCCCTCAGCTATGATGACAGAAATGGGTTAATCTAGCGGTGGAGTTGGCACCCCTGTGGTGCAGTCACTTCTCAACATTGCCACCACCTGGGGACTAAACCTTTTTATATCATATCTAAACCCACCACAGGTGAGTGAAGCATGCCTCTGCTGCAGCTTAACGGTGGCTTCGGGCTTCTGAAACATTTTCCTGGCTTCATTGCCACCAGTGCCCGAATTGCTTCTTGCATATACTTGGAGCGGGCATCCGAAGGTGCAGAGCCTTGAACAGATCCTCACTCCAGAGGAGAGAGCCACCACCTCAGTTTCACCTTGAGAACCTCTCTTGATCATCCCAATAGTTCAACACTTCCAGCCATGTATGCTGGTCCATGATCTTTTCCAGCACTCAAAGTGAGAATGTATAGAATAACTAAAGAATACCTCTACTTCTCTTAGACTGATCCAACCTTTATATATTGACTGCATGTTGCCTCCATCAGGGAGCCTGTCTTAACCATTAAAGTACAGAAAGCCAAGATAGTATATCTATGCCACCCACATGGCTTAGAGCTTGTTGGGTAGCCCAGACTAGTCTGGTAATCCTCCTGCATCAGACTCCTGAGTACTGGAATTATAATGTGTATAGCATCCCACCTTGCCAAGTGTTACTTAAACACACACACACACACACACACACACACACACACACACTTCATTTTAGAATGAAGCAATTGGGATCCAATGAGAAGTAACTAAGATATGAGATTTCCAGATAAATTATAGGCCACACAGTTAACTTTGAGTTTCAGTAAACAGTGGACAATGTCTAGTGCCAACCTACTCCAAATAGCTCATGGGCTATACTTAGATCAAGGTAGCACTGTCTGTTGGAAACCCATGTTTAATGGAAACACAGAAACACATGTTTCTGTCTTTATTTGATACAGATAAAGGCCACACTAAGGTCAGCTGTGCTGACTTGAACTCAGGCAGCTTGGCTTCTGTCCATACAGTGGACTACAGATATCACCTATGCCTCTCCTGGGAACAAAGAACAAAGTCATTTTTCCTACTGGTCATAGTTGGAACCCAGCCCTGGCTACTTCGAGAGCAGGAGTGGGGAGGAGTTTTCTCCTGAATTTTTAACCTTCACAATAACTTATTTTCATAGTGTTTTTGTTGGTTCATGATAATTGTACAGACTAGTGGGTTTCATTTGACATTTTCTGGATTGCTCAGGTTGGATCCCAAGAATTTGTATAGGCAAACACTCCTGGGAGATTCTAGGCAGGTGCTCTACCACTGAGTCACACCCCAGCCCCTCACTGGGAGATTCTAGGCAGGTGTTCTTCCATTGAGCCACACCCCCAGGCCCTCACTGGGAGATTCTAGGTAGATATTCTACCCACTGGGCCACAGCCCCAGTCCCTCTTTGGGGATTCTAGGCAGGTAATCTACCTCTTGCCTCTCTCTCTCATTGGTGGTGGAGTCTATCCCTGAGACATGCTCTCTAGCATCAGTATGGTATTTTCACACATGCAAATAACATACTTTCTTGGATGGCCAACTCAGTTGGTTGGGTCCTTGTCAGCCTATTTATTTAAAATTGGAATCTCGCCCCATAGGATCCTTTCATGAAATTGCTTAATGACAGTGGTGAGTGGTCAGGCCCTTTCTTCACAGTCAGGTGGCTGTGGGCAGTGGGCCACCAGAAGCCCTTAACTACAGTGGCATGAATGTGCTCAGCAGATGAGCATGCTGGGACTGCCTTTCTGGGGGAGGAGTTGGACACTCCTCCTCTGAGGAGATCCCACACCCAATCTACTTTGTTTGATAATCTTTGGGGTCATGGGAGTGCTAACAGGTACCCAAAATATTCTTAGTGCTTAGAAATATTCTCTGCCCTTTGTGAGAATTTTCTCCTTTGACCCACTTACAGTGACCTTCAGAAGTAGAACCCATTTTTCCCTTTCATAGGTTAAGTCTTTGACTTATCTAACATTGCACAGCTTTGGGATACCTGTAGAGTATTCTGACCAGTGGCTTTCTGGTACCTGTGAATTGTTCCAGGCTTTGTAGCCATCTAGAACCTCTTTTGAACCCTCTCCAGAAGACAGTTTTCGCCTGCTTCCTCTTTCTTTTGAGGGAATCAAGTTCCAGGCAAAGTCAACTCCCATAGGGAGGCTAGTTGTGTGCACTCATTTCTCTTGCCACCATGCCTTCAGGAATGGCATTTTTATTGTTAGATCAACCTTTATATTCCAGGTCTCTGAAGTATACCAACCTTCCCCTGCTGAGCTCAGAGATCCCACAAGAAGATTCCAAGACATCTCTGCCTCTGTTGAATACTGCCCTGTACTGCCTTCCTTGCACATCTTCTCGCTGTATCAACTCTCATCTGGAACCAACCTCATTCTAGTTTCATCTTCCATGCCCCTCACCCATGCATCTTCCCCTTCCCAGAAGTTCCCTTCAGGCATCAGGTTAGAGACTCCCCTTGTCTCAAGGACTCTAGAGCAAATTCAGTTTCCCCTAGGCTGTGTGTGGGCAGCTGTGAGTTTGTTTGCTTTCTGGCACCCATGTCTTCTGCCAGAGGATGAGCCAGAGAGAGGGGAGACTGTGACTCAGCTGAGTCTCCCTGTCACATTGCAAACTGCCTGTGGTGTGAGATGCAGTGTTTGAAGTGAATGGTTGAACATGCTCATACTCCCCAGCTGCTCACTGTGTAGAAGTGTCCAGATGCTCCATACATAGCCTCCACCTCAGGCTAAGAACCTTTCCTAGATCCTCAAGGAGCCTGGCTCAGTAACCTGACCTTCCAGCTGACTATGTGACTCACACACATCTCTCAGGCACATTTCCTCAGACACATTTCAACTTCTGCTGCTCATTCCTTCCTTAAGTATTCTATTACACAACATGCATTTTCAGAAGCTGTTCCAAGACCCTTCCTTAGAAGCTTTTGGGTTTTGTCTATTTCATAATATATATTATTTATAATTTGTGCACATATTTTTACATGTAATTTGGGCCATATCAGTTGTATTAAAACATAATTAAATGGTCGAATTGTTTTTTCAAACTAATTACTACATGAAACCAAAACACAACCACAGAAGTCTGGCAAGGGATTGGTGAATCTCATTGAGAGAGTACCTGCCTAGAATCCACCAGTGAGGGGCTAGGGGTGTAGTTCAGCGGTGTAATGCTTGCTCAGAATGGGCAAGGCTCTTGATCCCCAGCCCTATAATAAATAAACATGCAAACGTAAATGTAATTATTAGAAATAACACCAACTGTTCATAGCAGTCTACAAGGTTTCAAGGAAAACGATTTGGGAACCCTTGCTCTAGGCGACTTGAGTCTACTTCCCAACGTGACATGTGTATTTGTGGATTCTGGGGTGCTTGTGTGCCCATTAAACTGACTGCAGACTGGAGATAGGGTAATGGATAAGTGTGCCAAACCCTCCCTGAAGCCTCCCACTCAGCCCATTTCCATTCAGGTTGTCTGGTGTTCTTTTCTCTTGCTCTGTCTTCATGGTCCTTGAGTCAGACTGTCTAGGGTTTCCCTGGATTGGGTACAAAATGAGTGGTCTCTCAGTGGTTGCTCATGGCAGGCTGCTAAACAAATAGCACAGGTCCTTGCTGTTAAGCAAAACAGCAGATGTCCTTTCCCCAGCCCCCCTACACTTCTCCACAGAGCCAGGTCTGACAAGCACATATCATGTGGTATTTGGTCCTAGGGCAGAGAAGAGACCTGTGACCAGAAAAATCAGCTTTACCAGGCCTGCCTTCCCATTTACAACCCCTGGCTGTCTCCAACTTCGTGGATACCTGCATGCAGTTTCTCACTGAGGACTTTCCTCTAGAAATATAATTTAGCCAAAATGGCTAATACATTTTAACTGCCCAGTGACAGTGCTTAGAAAAGTCTATCACATGTGATAATTAAATAAAATTAGTGCCAAGGAACTGCCCAGGATGTGTCATACATTAAAATACGACTCTAGAATACACATATCATGAAATATGATCTTGTATATTTTCTTGTTACATTAATCTTTAAAGCAAATGCAGTTAGTTATTCATCCCCTCATCTAGAGACTGGATATATTTTAATGTTTGAGGAGACAAGCCTACAGTATTTTTTGGTGACCATCACGAAGTCTGGAGCCAGGCTCTGTTCCACAGGTAATTTAGTGTCCAGTACTGGAGGGTACACCATATCTGCCTCAGAAAGCTGGAGGCAATCTGTGGGCTGGCTGTGCCCACCTCTGTCTATTGCACTGTCCAATCCAGTGGTTCAGAGGTAGACACAGAACATAGACTGGCATGGCATTTAGATAACACAACTGCCTGGGACCTTTCTTGCTATGGCATCTTTCCTGGCATGTGTTCCAGAAATTCCACACCTAGGCATGTTGGCAGCCCCAACCCACCCATCCTGCAAGGTTCACCTGGCCCCCAACTCACACATATTCCCATTCATCTTTTATCCACAGGTCCACTTGTCCTTTTGTCTATTCTGTTTCATCTAGCTACATACTCATTCCCACATCCCTCTTCCCAGCGACCCAGCAGCTACTTTTCCCATCCATTTTCAACCTTTCATCCATATTAGTGTAGCCAACCACATCCCCTTTTGCCTTCCCCAAAGCCATCGCTCCAGCTTAGATTTGAAATGCTTCTGCCCCAAAAGCTTACATGTGGAAGGCTTGATCCTCTCAAGTGGTGGATCATGTAGAGGTGACTGAATCACGAGGGCTCTGATCTAATCAGTGATTACTCCACCGATGGATTCATAATTTGATGGTATTATTGGGAGGGGATGGACGTCTTTGGAGGTGGGGTCTGGTTGGAGTTAGGCCACTGGAGAGTTGTTTTGGGGAACTATATATTGTGGAAGCCTAGTTCTTTGTTTCCTCTTTATATCCTGCCTGGCATGAGGTGGGTAGCTGTGCTCCAATATACGCTCCCACCACAGTGTTCTGTCTCATTTTGGACCCACAAATAACTTTTTAAAGCATGAGCCCAAACAAACTTTTCTTTATTTAAATTTCCTGTGTTGGGTATTTTGTTGCAGTAAGGAAAAATCTAAATCTTCTCTCTACTCATTCCATATCTATCTTCCATATTTTTCTACCTGTTAATTTTTCTTTCCAGTCATAATACACTTACCCATTCACCCATGCATGTATCCATCCATCCATCCACTTACCTACCTGTGTATGCACGCGCGCACACATGCACACATTCACACACGTGCACATGCTCGCATCTTCTCACCCACTTCATGACCATCTTATCTCATGTTCACCCATTCACACACACCCTTCTCTCAACTCAACTGCCATCTATTTGCATTTCCATTCACCCACTCCACCTCTTATGCAGGCATCCATCTCTCTGCTGGTCTAACTAGCCCCCACACTGTTCTCTTCACACTGTTTTCCCAGAGCTACACTGCCTATCTCTGTTTCCACACTGGCTGGAGCCACCATCTTAAAGAATCCTACCTTGTTCCACCTTCTTTTCTCTGATCCATGGCCTTCAGAGGAAAGCAAAAGCCCCTGAAGTCTTACAGGTTGGTCTTATTTAACCAGTGAACTCTTTCTGGCTTCTTGCTTTCTTTGCAGAGCCAAACTAACCCTTTATCAGGCCTTTGAATTTCCTGGCTGTATCCTACAATAGGACATTTGCACATGGTATCCCCCTTCCTGGAAGTCACTGACCTCTATCTTTACATTGTCAACTTAAAAACAGATTATTTTCTTGGTGGGAGAAAAGCACAGAGATTCATCCCATGGTGTGTCCTTTGTCCCTACACTTTGTTGTGTTATGCTTCTTGTCTTGTTTGCACTAATTACCAGTGCATATCCTGGCATGAGATCCAGTTAGACTATACAACAATCCAAGCACACACACTCCACTATGAATCTGCAATCCCAAGCCATAAAATAGCTCCTTTTCACCAGTGATGGCACCCTGTGTCCAGCAATGGCCACAATACCTCGCTATAACACACAGTGGCCTTGTGCAGATCTTCTAGCCCCATATCAAGTTATTCTATATCCAACTCAGCACAAGCAAATATTAAAACAGTTGTCACAGGCTCTGGGGTATGGGCACAGTACACCTCTAAGATCTCCATGTGTAACTGATGCCATAAATAACAGAAGGCTAGAGTACTGAAAAGTTTGGTAATTTCAAAATACATAAGCTCCAAAATAGAAAAAAAGCAGAGCTGTTTTGATTGGGGAAAGATAAAGTACTAGAATGTTCTGGCTTGTGTCTTCTTGTTCCTTCTCAATCCTCCTATAAGGTACCAGAGGCATTCCTTACATTCTTTACCAGTATTCCCTAATCTCTCAGAATCATTACCTTCCTCTCATATTCTCCTTCCCTTTACTGAAGTTCACTGTGTAGCATTCTCTGGCTTTGAATCCTAAGTATTCCTGCCTTAGCCTCCCCCATGATGCTGGGATTGTAGGCATGTGTCACCACTATGCCTTGTATATATTCTGCAATCCAAAAATTACCAGTCAAAGCATGATGGCTCACATCTATATCCTCATCACCAAGGGGGATGAGGCAGAAGGATAATGAGTTCAAGGCCTGCTTATACTCACAGTGAGACCGTGGCCCAAACAACACCATATCTCCTAAACAAGAAACAAAATGCTATTACTTTGTACTCCCTTTGTCTTACAGGTGTGAAGGCAGAGGCCAAAGGGAGAAACGGCTGGCCAGGCCACACTGTGATGGTGACAAGGCCCAGGCCAGCCTTCTATCTAATTTACCTTCTAGGCCAGTGCTGTGTCCACTGAGAGGCCTCACTCTCTCAGAGCTCTGAGTTCCCGGATGTCAAAGCACAATGATGTAAGGGTAAAATAAGAGATACTTTTCCTTCTTGTTTATGTCTAGGCTACACACTCCACACCTACTTCACCTTTCAATAGCTCAGTACCTGCTAGCTCATGTTACAATTGTTTGGTCTTCTTGAGTAAGGCTGGAGTTTTAGGTGGCTAAAGAAACACCCAGGCTGAGTCAGAGGCAGGGAAGACTCAGGGGGCACTGGAGTGGAGTGGGATGGAATTCGGATGAGGACCCGCTCCCCTCTCCCTTGTCATTTCCTCCTCCTTTCTCTGGGCTCTAGTGTTCCTCTAATGAGTTGTTGGGGTACAGGAGCCATAGCAGACTGCCCTCTAACTCTGCTTCTCTACCTCCCCTTTCTACCTTTGTGGCTATCTTAAACTTCCCAGGGCTGAGTCAAGTTCTCCCTCCAAACCATCTCTCAGTCTCCAAAGAAAGTCAAGTATTAACTTCAAACACAACCGGCACTGTTGTGTATTTAAAAGTAGAATGCCTGAGGAGAAAAGGAGTTGAACTTCCTTCTGGCAGCCTTTCAAAGCCCTCCCAGGCTCTATCCTGTTTCTCCTCCCTGGGTGTCTTCAGCCCTCAACAGAGCAGGAACCACTGTCCCCACTATGAAGATGAAAAAGTGTGGGCAGCTTGCAGCAGTCAGTTCATGCACTCCCACAGCTCCTTCTAGGGCCGAGACCCCTTAACTCTGCATCTCTGAGAGCCTCTACCTTTAACTGCCCTCCTTAAGATAAGGCCTCCTGCTCCCCCAACATTCCTAGCTGCCAACGGTCTTCCTTTAAAATGGCACCCATGACAAGGAATTTTTTGCTTTGGATGTGTGGGTCTGTCTCCCTGTAAGACTTTCAAACCTCTCTGGCTATATTCAAGTTGTGCTTACAGAGTACAGAGCTGTCCCTACATTTAAAAGATGTCCGGTGGTATTCATGAGTGACCCCAAAAGTCTACCAGGGAACCCCTACAACTGATAAACACCTTCAGCAAAGTGGCTAAGTACAAAATTAACTCAAAAAATCAGTAGCCCTCCTGTATACAAAAGAAAATAGGCTGGGAAAGAAATTAGGGAAACAACACCCTTCACAATAGCCACAAAAGATATAAAGTGCCTTAGTGTAACTCTAACCAAGCAAGTCAAAGGCCTGTATAAAAACAAAACAAAACAAAAAAACTTTAAGTCTCTAAAGAAAGAAATAGAAGAGGATATCAGAAGATGGAAAGATCTCCTGTGCTCAGGGTTCAGCAGGATTAACATAGTAAAAATGGCAATTCTTACAAAAGCAATCTACAGATTCAATGCAATTCCCATCAAATTACCAACACAATTCTTTACAGATCTTGAAAGAAAAAGTCTCAAGAAATTCAGAATAGCTAAAACAATCCTGTACAATAAAAGATCTTTTGGAGGTAGCTCCATCTCTGATCTGAAGCTGTACTATAGAGCAACAGTAATAAAAACTGCATGGTACTGGCATAGAAGCAGAATGGTAGATCAATGGAATTGAATAGAAGACCCAGAAATAAACCCACACACCTATAGATACCGGATTTTTGACAAAGATAACAAAACCATACAATAGGAAAAAAAGATAGCAGCTTCAAAAAATGGTGCTGGTCTAACTGGATATCTACTTGGAGAAAAATGCAAATAGATCCATACTTATCACCCTGCACAAAACTAAAGTCCAAGTGGATCAAAGACCTCAACATAAAACTAGACACACTAAACCTGTTAGAAGAAAAGGTAGGGAAGAGCCTTGAACTCATTGGCACAGGAGACAACTTCCTGAACAGAACACCACAATCAATACATGAGATCTCCTGAAATTGAAAAGCTTAGCAAAGGACACTGTCATCAGTACAAAATGAGAGCCTATGGACTCAGCAAGGATATTCACCAACCCTGTATTTGATAGAGGGCTAATATCCAGAATATATAAAGAGCTAAAGAAGTTAAAAAGCAATTAATCAAGCAATCCAATTAAAAAATGGGGTACAGAGCTAAACAGAATTTTTGATAGAGGAATATTGAACGGCAGAGAAACGCTTAAAGAGATGCTCAACGTTCTTAGCCATCAGAGAGATGCAAATCAAAACAACCCTGAAATTTCACCTTACACCTATCAAAATGGCTAGAATAAAAAACTCAAATGACAACACATGCTGGAGAGGTTGTGGAGAAAGGGGAACTCTCCTCCATTGCTGGTGAAAATGTAAACTGGTACAACCACTTTGGAAATCAATCTGAGGAATAGCACCTCCTCAAGACCCAGCTATACCACTCCTAGGCATATATCCAAAAGTTGCTCAAGTACACAACAAGGACATTTGCTCAACCATGTTTGTAGCAGCTTTATTTGTAATAGCCAGAACCTGGAAACAACCCAGATGTCCATCAACAGAGGAATGGATACAGAAATTATAGTATTTTTACACAATGGAATACTATTCAGCAATTAAAAAAGAAGAAATCATGAAATTTGCAGGAAAATTGTGGGATCTAGAACAGATCGTCCTGAGTGAGGTATCCCAAAAGGAGAAAGAGACACATGGTATATACTTACTTATTTAGACCTATAAGAAATGATAAACATAATGAAATCTATACACCTAAAGAAGATAAACAAGAAAGAAGACCTGGGGTAAGATGATCAATCCTCACTTAGAAAGACAAATGGGATGGGCATTGGATGTAAGAGAAAACAAGTAACAGGACAGGGTCTTACCACAGAGGGCCTCTGAAAGACTACCTAGCAGTGTATCAAAGCAGATACTAAGACTCATAACCAAACCTTTCACAGAGTGCAGGGAATCATATGAAAGTAGGGGGAGTTAATATGACCTGGAGAGGACAGGAGCTCCACAAGGACCAAATATATCTGGGCACAGGGGTCTTATATGAGACTGTTTCTCCAACTGAGGACCATGTATGGATATAACCTAGAACCTCTGCTCGGATGTTGCCCATGTTAGCTCAGTATCCAAGTGGGTACGCTAGTAAGGGGAACAGGGACTATTTCTGACATGAACTCAATGGCGGGCTCTTTGACCTCCTCACCCCCCAAGGGAGGAGCAGCCCTGCTAGGCCATAGAGGAGAACTTTGCAGCCAGTCCTGAAGATAACTGATAAACCTGGGTCAGATGAATGGGGAGGAGGTCCTCCCCTATCAGTGGACTTGGAAAGGGGCAGGGAGGAGATGAGGGAGGGTGGGATTAGGAGGGAATGAGGGAGAGGGTACAGCTGGATTACAGACTTAATAAAATGTAACTAATAATAAAAATTTAAAATAGTCCACTAACAGAATTAAACCTGTTAGAAGAAAAAGTGGGGAAGAGCCTTGAACTCATTGGCACAAGAGACAACTTCCTGAACAGAACACCACCGGACTCTAAGATCAACAATGAATAAATGAGACCTCCTGAAACTGAAAAGCTTAGCAAAGGATACTGTCATCAGTACAAAATGACAGCCACCAACCCTGTATCTGATAGAGGGCTAATATCCAGAATATATAAAGAACTAAAGAAGTTTAAAAGCAATTAATCAAGCAATCCAATTAAAAAATGGGGTACAGAGCTAAACAGAGAATTTTTGATAGAGGAATATTGAATGGCAGAGAAACACTTAAAGAAATGCTCAACGTCCTTAGTTATCAGGGAATGCAAATCAAAAGACCCTGAGGTTTTACCTTACACCCATCAGAATAGCTAAAATTTAAAACTCAAGTGACAACACGTGCTGGAGAGGATGTGGACAAAGGGGAACCCTCCTCCATTGCTGGTGGGAATGTAAACTTGTACATCCACTTTGGAAATCAATCTGGCACTTTCTCAGACAATTAGGAATAGTACTACCTCAAGATCCAGCTATACCACTTCTAGGCATATATCCAAAATACATATGTACACAACACTCAAGTACACAACAAGGACATTTGCTCAACCATGTTCATAGCAGCTTTATTTGTAATAGCCAGAAACAACCCAGATGTCCCTCAACTGAGGAATGGATACAGAAATTGTGGTATATTTACACAATGGACTACTACTCAGTAATTAAAAACAAGGAAATCATGAAATTTGCAGGCAAATGGTGGGAACTAGAAAAGATCATCCTGAGTGAGGTATCCCAGAAGCAGAAAGACACATATGGTATATACTCAGTTATAAGTGGATACTAGACGTATAATATATGATAAACATACTAAAATCTGTACATCTAAAGAAGCTAATCAAGAAGCAGGACCCTGGGTAAGATGATCAATCCTCACGCAGAAGACAAATGGTATGGACATTGGAAGAAGGATAAAACAGGAAACAGGATGGGAGCCTACCACAGAGGGCCTCTGAAAGACTCTATCCAGCAGGGTATCAAAACAGAAGCTGAAACACATAACCAAACTTTGGGCAGAGTGCGGGGAATATTATGAAAGAAGTGGGAGATAGAAAGACCTGGAGGGGACAGGAGCTCCACAAGGAGACCAACAGAACCAAAAAATCTGGTCCCAGGGGACTTTTCTGAGACTGATACTCCAATCAAGGACCATTCATGGACATAAGCTAGAACCTCTGCACAGATGTAACCCATGGAAGGTCAGTGTCCAAGTGAGTTCCCTAGTAAGGGGAACAGGGGCTGTCTCTGACATGAACTCAGTGGTTGGCTCTTTGATCACCTTCCCCTGAAGGGGGGACAGTTTTACTAGGCCACAGAGGAAGACAATGTAGCCAGTTTTGATGAGACCTGATAGGCTAGGGTCAGATGGAAGGGGAGGAGGACCTTCCCTATCAGTGGACTTGGAGAAGGGCAAGGGAGGAGAGGAGGGAGGGAGGGCGAGATTGGGAGGGGACAAGGAAGAGGGCCACAGCTAGGATACAAAGTGAATAAGTTGAAATAAATAAATAGACAAAGAATGTATATGAAAAAAAGAGAGGGGGATGAATAGACTGGTTCCTGTAAGCAGAACATTCCATACCAAAGGAAAAAAAATTAAAGAGTAGTGTTAAAAAAGAAACAAAAGATGTCTGGTAGACATTGGTTGGATAAGTGAATGAGCGAGAGGACTAGCTCTAGGCATAATGACTATAAGACATTGGACATATAGATGCAATGCCCTGCATTGATCTGGCTAAGATGGGTACTCAGCTAGAGCCACACTCCAGAACAAGTACTATTCTATGAAGCCCAGAGACTACATAAGGGAACTTCAAGAGGTTCAGGCTTCATGTGAGCATTTTGTTTACTAGGTCTCAGAAGCCATTTTCCCAACTACCAGCTATCCTTATCCACCTTTCACAGGCCCAGTTATGACATAGTGATCTGAACATTAGAACGTAGCTTTCCCTCAAGGTGGATGTCTCCTTCTTGGCTCTTCCCAATGTCTCTCCTGGGGCATGGGCCAGGTCAGGAACCACATCTCAAGTTCTAATGGAGTCAGGATTACAGCCCACAAAAATGGACATATCAAAGGAAATGTGGTGTTATGAAAGGCAAGTTATATTCTGTGACTCTGGGTGGTTGGAGCACCCAGGTCCAGAAATAGAATTTGTTGGCACTAAAACCTGATTTTGCCTGCAGATGAATTAGCTAAACAGTGGGAATGATTAAAATATCGGGAATATCAATGAAGTGATCACACATGGTGGTAGCTGTCACTCCCTCCTGAGCTGTCCTAGCATTTACTGGATTTTCACTTTGAGTTTTTTATAAGGATGGGCAGCAATGGGTGGCCTACAAGAGAACTGTCTGAGCAAAGACAATAACATGGGTGGGCAGTTTGATGCTAGTAAGACATAACCTGTTGACAATAAGCCTTCAGCGACTCCTGAACATTGTGGCAGTCCTCTGACAGAATGACCACTTCTGAAATAGATGGAGGAGGACCTTTGAGCATAGAGTGAGAAAGGGCTTTTCAAGTGTCCACTTTGGCTTCTCTTATGGTTCTCAACTGGTTGTCAGTTGGTAATACTGTCCTGAGGTTGAGGAATGGAACCTTTGGGCTGGGAGTCATGGCTGGATGAGATGAACCAGGGGAAGCAAACCTTGGAGGGTTAGGCTAGCCTTACTTCCTATCAGAACTCTCTCCATCCTGGTGGGTACTGTGTGAGAATCCACTGGCCCCACTCCCAACTGACTGAATCCTCTAAAACTCTGAACACAAATGATGCTTTCTTCCTTTAAGATGTTTCTGTCAGACATTTGTCACAGTGATGAGAAAAGTCACGACACAGTTTCTTATTTTAACCAGACACTCAGCACCAAAAATAAAAATAAAAATAAAAAGTCCACTAACAGAACAGCCAAACCAGCCAATTTTAGAAACTGTAAAGTAACTCTGATGTTTCATCCTAGATGGTGATAATGACAGAACAGAAAATCAAGTCATATCAAAGACTAGTCTCCATCTGAGCATGCTGCTGAGGGCAGGTCTATGTCTCAGGGGCCATTGCATGGAGGACATAAGCAGGTTTCAGCCTTATAACTCAACAAGTTACTGAGGGCTTTCCCATTGCTAGTGTCTCCCTCAGTCTCCATTACTCAGTGCTTCACATCAGCCAAACCCTAACCTTGGAGGAGCCAAAGGGATCCATCCATATAAAATAGGGCATTTGCATAAGCCTCTTCCCTTAAACTACCAAAGCCATCAGATTCTTTTCCTAGGGAGCACCACTCTCTGAGGAAGGTCCTTCCTAAGGAGTAGGTAGGAATAGGGAAGAAGTCCAGGATTGGCTCATCCTCAACTTCCCTGCAGCCTTTACATCAGACAAGGTGAGACTTTTCATTTCTCTAGAGGAGTTTGCAAGATGTGCCTGGGAAACATCATCAGAGCACCAGGGATTAAACAGATATCACCCCCTCCCATTGTGCTGCAGAAATATCTTAAAGCCTTGCTAGCAGCCCCATAAAGCCCCAGGGTTTAGACCACAGGCAAGCCCTCACCACTGTCCGAACGAGCAGGACTAATCAATATCATATTACAGAAGCACTTGACCTCCTTTATCCCTGTGGATGCTTGGGAATCCTTAACATTCAGAGCTTTAAAAAATGTGTTCCCGGTGTGTTTAATGAGAAGCTCTTTAGTGGTTTGGCTCTTGGTGACATTTAGAAAATCTGGCACTTGGCTTTTCTCTGGGGGTCTGCCATTACTGTGGATGAAAGGCTCTATGCTCTAGCCACAAACTGTAGAAGGGGCTGTGTTCTTGGGGATGAAGGAGGAGGAAGTGTTAGGGATACCTGCTGCTGACAGTAGAGGTGACAGTGGCAGGCATACACCCTCTGTAAAAGGCAGATAGAACTACGAATAACTGTTACACCGCAGGAACAGCTGTCTTTCTTGGGAACCTCTAGAGAAAGGCTGGCCTGTGAGCTGACTGGTTACTTACGGCTAAGGGTGAAGAATACAGCCATTCCATTTCATGCAACCTTCATAGTCTATTACAGGAAATCAGGTGGGGAGCTATGGGAGAATCTAAGACCTGTCACCTAAGCTGAGAGGATGCTTTCCCTAACTGACTTTCAAGTCTGGGAACAGCCTACCTACAGGAAGCCTTTCCTGACTGTATCAATACTCTGTAGCTGCCATTTCTGGTCCCTAGTCATGGGACACATGAGGGTGGGCTGGGCAGAATTCCAGTGGCTGCCAGAGAGGAAGAGAGTCTCCTATCACTGCTAAGATTTTCCTTTGCCACTCTTTAAGAAGATGCAGATGTTTTTTGCCAGCTGTGAGTCTCTAACACTTCTTCCAGAAACTCCTTTCATTTTTTTTTCTCCATCAGGATGCTCAGTGAGTCCCTCCCTCTTCTGAGGACACCCTTTGCCATGTCTATTTCCTCCTTCCTGAAGTAAGGTCGTTGTGTTAGAGCTGTAGGGAGGAGCGTATTATTTTCAGCAATGGTCTGTGGGTCCTCCTGAGACCAGGTTTTCTGGCTTTGCTGTGATGACTGGGGATTCTGCAGCATTTTGATTCTCCGTCATCAGCCTCGTACCAATGTGCCAGCTTTGCCATCTACCAGGGCACAGGTTGAGGCAGTGTTTTCACCTCAGCTGAAGCCGCTTTTGGTCATGGTTTATGGTTGCTAGAGCAACACCCAAGGATGTTCCCCCCTGGGTGGCTGCCAGGAGAAACAGCCTCTTAAACACCAAACACCACAGTCACACCATGGCCTTCGCTGTTGTCTCACCATTAACTGAAATGCTGACAGCAGCTAGCTCTCTGCACCCAGACACACCCAGCAAGGGGTGTGGTGCTTCTCCCTGGAACTGGAGCCCTGAAGCTAATTAGAGGTCCACCCATCACAATCAGACCCCAGGTTCCCTGCAGAAGGAACCTCTTGCCAACATGAGTCTTTCTGTTGTAAACCGTATTCTTTTTTGAGGCTGGGCTGGGTTCCAAGGTGCCTTTCCTTTATTAGAAGTGTTTGGAAGGTTGTCTCCACCAACCTTCAACGGCAACTGGCAACAAAATGTTTATGACAGTGGATCAGCATTCACATGAGTAACCAGCTTGGCTCACATGGTAAGAAAGTGACACAGTCTTCTCTGCCTGCTCTAATCCAACCTGTGATTATTAATAAAACATAAAACAAATGATTTTAAACATAAATGTTTAGTGCAAATACATATATGGCCATTCTGGGCACAGGTGGGTGAAGAAAGCTTTTCTCTTCTGGCTGAGGAGTAGGAAAAGGGCAATGGTTTGAGCAAGCTGCCCTGTCACTCCTTCCTGAGAGTACTGAAGTAGCTCAGCTCACAAGTACCAGCATTTGGAGGTCTTATAGGATCAAATGCTTATGGGACCAGGAGGTGGCTAGGACCACTCTTGAAGTTGCCGATCTGAAAAGCTGGGTCTGGCTCCTCCTGGCTTCCCTTGGCATCTCCATCTGCCCTTCTTCACTGTGCTCTAAACCCTGGGGCTATCCTCTACGGACAACAACTCCCCCAGATGCCCTTGTTTTTGGCTTTCAAAAGGGTTGGGCCACAGACTTGATCTTGGAACCTTGTCCTCTAGCTACTCTAACTTCTGCCCATCTTAACCCACCCGTTGTTCTGCATGCATTCTGTGGGTATTAACAGCCCCTGTTGCTGCCAGCCCTGGGGACTTGCAACCTTCCCCTACTGGCTGGTCTAACACTGCCTCTATTTTCCTAAATACTATGTTCCAGTGCTCCTCAGTAACTCTGCTTGACTGCACCCTCTGCTTCCACCAGCGTCCTGACTGTGAGACACTACAAACATACCGATTAACCAAGAGCAATGGGCCTCTCAGGGGGAGGGGGAAATGAGGAATCAGGCCCAGAATATGCTGTAATCTCTTGATGTTGGAGGTTCTGAGATATTCCTGAGCCTGCTGCCTCCCTGGAGAATTCATACACCCAGACCTGGCAGTAAGCTGAGAGAAGTCTTGAAGAAAGGTTAATACCCACTCTTCAAACAGTCTGAAGGCTTCAACCTTCCCTCCTTGGGATCAAAGCTGTTGGGTGTGTTTTT
>CM053758.1:8708924-8736271 GCA_028658305.1 Pachyuromys duprasi
GACTACGAGCCACACCACTCTTTGGCCCAGACCTGGGCCATGGCGGGTGGGTGAGCGCCAGGGGACTGCGAGAAAGGTGGAGCGCTGTGTCTGGCCAGAAGCTAGGCCAGGTGACAGGGAAGAAGAGGAGTCCGCAGTGTGCGAGCATGAACTGAGCGCCCGGAGCAGGGCGAGCAGGTGCCTGTGGCGCGGAGCGCACCAGAGAGCCAGCAGGCAGTGGCCGTGAGTGACGGCAGAGGCGGTGCGGGTGGGGTGGATTGGGGAGCGCCGCACGACTCAGGGCTACAGAGGTTTCTGGGTGGGGGAGGTCTTCCTGCCCAGGGAGAGCCAGTCCCTGTGTCCTTGCAAGCAAGCTCTTCCTGGCCATTTTCCCCTCTGCACCCAACGCAAAGGGGTTTCCCAAGGTGGAAAGAGGTGGAGTACACAGCCTCCTTCCAGAACCCATCCCCCACTCTTGCATCTTCTGTGTCCCTGAACCTTCCCTGGCCTTCGCCTAGAATGAGTTGTCTCTTCAGCCACCTAGAGAGTGCAATCTGCCTTCCTAAGGGGGATGTGGGTGGATGAAGTAGTTCAGTCCAGGCACGAGGGCTTGGGAGAGTCCTGGAGCTCTATTTGGTCTCTTCTCTTTCTTTTCTTCAACCAGTGGCCTGGTCTGGTCTCTTAGCTTTATCTGAAGTTATGGTGACACATTCCAATGAACTTCACCGAAAGCTGTCTTTAGTCCCCTAGCGTCTCTGCCAGTCAACGAATAGCTGGTGAAGAGGGAAGCCTGGAAGGGAAATAATATTCCGGTGGCCACCCTGCTCTAATACAAGAGGGACACAGTTACAGAGAAGAGACCTTTCTAAGCTTTGCTCGCACCAGTGAGGACCATGGACACTGCATCCTTCTGCCCCTCCTTTTCCTTATGTAACCGATGGGTCATTTACACCCTCTGGTCACTCACTGATGCTCTGTGAACAGAAGATCTTATAGACTTTTCCTCCAGGGTCCCCATTGCCTGTTCCCTCTACATGTCATCGCCATTGGCCTGTCTCCCCCAGACATTCTACCAGTTCTTAGAATCCACTATAAGTTTGTGAATGCAAGACCTTGCAGGCCCCTTGCTGTCCTCAGCTTTTGAAGGGAGGGGGCAGACTTGCATCATGCTACACAGATGCAGGACCATAGCAGAATTCTAAGGGAGCAGTTTGGGGAATTGATTTCAAGCAGGGGTCTGGTGGCATGAACTAGCCCACTGTACATTGGTTTGTTTGGAGAGGTAATGAGCTTCTCTCCCAGTAACAGATTCAATCAAGGACTGATGGCCAGTGACCAGGCTTGCTTGAGGGAATTCCTGTAGCTAGAGGGAGGTACACCTTGGTCACTCTGAAGGTTTGTGGATTCTTTCTACCCATTCACTCTGGGAGAACATGTTTGCCTGGGACTTAAGTTGCTGTCACTATAAGCAGAATAATAATAATAATAGCTGCCATCATATGATTATCACACTGCAGATGCTGGCTGCACACTTTCTGTAGATCAGTTCTCGGCATCACAACCGAGAATTTCTTCTCAAAATCTAAATCAGATCACTCTGCCCCTACTCACAAGCCTACAGTAGCTGCCACTCCACACAGCACAAATACCAGTGGCCTCTCAAGGTCAAAAGATTGCCTTCTCAATCTTTACCTTCCCCTTCCTCTGCCTTCTCCTCCTCTCTGTCCTCCCTCTGGCTCCTCCCAGGACAATGTTCTTACTTCTGCAATGCAACACACTAGGCCACCCTAGAGCCTTTGCCTCCGCTGTCCTACCCAGCTAGGATGTACCTCTCTAGCTTTTGTCCGGAAGTCACTTTCTTAGTTAGTCCCACCCCCACCTTTAACTCATGTTTAACTCTAGTCTGCAGCTCCCCTTCTCCAGCACTCCTTGTTTATCCTGAAGGTCATTTCCTTCACAATAACCACCTTCCATCCTGTGATTCAATGTCATCCCTGCTTGAAGTCTGCAAAACCTTGTCTGCTTTGGTCACTGGGGTATCTCTGGCACAGGGTACTGTGTGGATGAGACTGTTGTGGCTCCAAGAGCTTGTAGAACTTCCCTGAGGTCTCACAGCTAGTAAGTGGCCACATGTGGCTTCAGCCCAGGTCTATCTTACTTTGGGTTCTTTTTTATTCTTTTTTCTTTTCTTTTCTTGTAACCTATGCACCCCTCTTCCAAGTCAAGGGAACCTGGAGCTCCTGAGCAGAAGCAGAGTCACCTAGTCGGTTCTGTGTTGACAGGATCTGCTTGTCTGCCCATGTAGAATGGAGGGCAGAGCAGGACCTTCCTCACTGCCTTTAGCATCCAGGTGTGATAATATCAACAATGAACTAGGAGCACTAAGGAGGGCCCTTGGCCCCTTTGCTGGGGTTTCCTGGTGACAGGGACTCTAGGATTCCTACCTTGTTCTGGCCTGGGTACCAACTCTGAAAAGGGAGCCAGATTCTTCCTAACCTGTCCTGGTGCGCCAGAGTGCTAAAGAAGGCACCTTCGATAGAATGTGCATGTGTGTCTTCTCTAAGGCGCTGCTTCTCTCTGGGGACACAGCCACTCAGCCCTACCCACTGCAAATATCCCTTCAACACCTGCAGAGATGCCTTGCTGGCATTCACCCTGTTTGTATGAGGAAAGCAGTTTCCTGTGATGGATCTGTGAGAACATTTCATGAGTGTTTGGTTCCCCACCAAGACTGCTCACTCACTGGTGGGGTGAAGAATTGCAAGGTTCTCCTCCCTCCCTACCTCTATAATCACATATTTGAAGTTCGTGTTGGGCCACAGTGTCCCATAATGCACTTGGTGACCTTTGAACTGGCTGTGTCCTTAGGCTTGTTCCTGCCAGACCTGGCTGGTGTGCCTTGAATGCCCTTTCACACCTGCCCTGATTATCTCTGCTGTTGCTAGGCTATGAGTTGGGCGTGAAGTCCTTGCCAGTGCTGCTCTGTGGACAGTGATCTGTTCCAGTCACTTGTGAAATTGTCTTTAGCACAGCTTTAGCAAATGTGCCTCCTGGAGTCATTTGCAAAGTTTATTTATTTTAATGTTCCATCTTGGAGTTGAGGAGTTGAGGTTTCGGTATTCTTGTCTCCGCTGACCTTTCCTGTCCATGTGCACCAACATTGATTTTGGGTAATGTGTTTTGTTTTTAAGATGCAGCCCATCTATAAACTTTTCTATCAATAACCCCAGCACACTCTGGGTACCAGACAGCTTAAAGCAAAATATCAGATTTATGGGGACTTTTATTTTTGGGCAATGTAGTCATCCATTTGCCAGCAGTGTCAGGGAATAAAGACTTGGAGTCTGGCCCCAAGGAGATCCCACTGCAAGGACGCACATGAGGTCAGGATCCACAAGGATTGCTAAAGGAGTAAAAGAGTTAGGGGGATTGCTTCTGAGCCAGGAGGAGGGCGAGTAAGCAAGCAAGCAAACAAACAACCTTAATTTTGTCTTCTTTAATTTTGTCTTCTTTCCCTCTTCTGTCCAGCATCATGACCAACTTAGAGTGTCAGATTCTGGGGGGAGAACAGCCCCTGAATTGCATGAGGATAAGAGAGGCTCTTGTATGCTCATCAGCCCTTAGGCTGTCACAGAGGCTCCCTGGCCCTTCCGTGTACCTTCAGCAAAGTGGGCATAGCTTTCAGTCTGGGCTCAGCTGGTTTACAGAAGGGACCCACAGCTGTCAGGTCCCAGGGCCTGGCCTGTCACTGCTCACTACAGTAGTAGTTCCCCTTGTTGTGTCCAAAGAACTGGGGCTGTTTGTGAATCTAGTAAAGCCACAGTTTACTGGGCTTAGCAACCATCTAGAGAAGGGGTATGATGAGGGAGAACCACAGAGAAGTATCTATTTTACTACTACTTTCTAGCACTGGGGATACTTCAGAGAGTAAGGCATAGAGGGTGCCCCTCGCAAGACCTCTGCACTTAAGTGAGAGGTGCTGGTGTGGAATTGCTCCAGGTTTTAAAGTCAGAGTCTCATAGCTAAGGCTGGCCTTGAACTTGCTATCTTTTTGCCTCAGTTGCCTGAGTTCTGGGCTCAAAGCTTTGCACCTCCCCCCCCCCCAACCTGGTGAGGATTTTTGTGTCTAGAAGAAAGAAGCTGAAAGCTGCATAGGCTAGGCCCTGGTGGCTGGCATGAGAGTTGGTGGCTCCTTGGGCAGGCTTCCTGGCAGAGCTGAGCCTGTGTGCAGAGCATGAGTGAAATGGGCTCCTGTGTGCCTAGTTATGGTATGTCACCATCTTGAGCGAATGGCTGCTGAAGAGAGCATGCTGGGCCTAGAGACCCGGAGATGGAGATGTGACTGAGACAGAATGGAGTCCAGAATAAGAATGTAATGGGTAGAGTTGAGAGACAGGACAGGCTTTGGACTTGTGACAAGGAAGTAGCAGGGACCCTGGTGGCTTATAGTGTAGGGTAAGGTAAGAGCAGGGAAATTAGCAGATCTGTTCACAGTTGGGGCAAAGGCAAGGTCATTGCTGTAGACAGCTCTTCTTGGACTGGTCTCTTAGGAGAGTCCTCAGCTTGACACCTTTCTTAGTTCCCTACTCTTTCCTTTGAGTACAGGCCCTAGCAAGCATACTCAGATGTAAAAACCACACAGTTCCCAAGTTTGGGGTGGGGGTGGCTATGGGAGCTGATGAATCAGCTGCTGGGGTAGCAGTGACAGCTCAATTCACATGGGAAAGACATATTTGCTGGCTTTTGGTTCTGTGGTGATGCGGGGCGGGGGGAACATTGCAGTCATCGCCTGATGGATCTTGAATCTGAATGCTAGGGAGAGGCTGAATCAGAACAAAAAGTGACCAGGAGAGCTGAGCACACCCTAATGGATTTTAGCTACCTCACATGTGTGTGTGTGTGTGTGCTATTTAAACATTTGACAAAATAAATCTTTAGACCTACAGAGAGTTGATTTTTTATTTTTAATATTCTCAATGCACTTGGGGTTTTATTTCCCACTAGATCTATTAGTTTAATTTAGTAGGGGACAGGCTGTGTACTTAACCAAAAATTGCTTTGACATTATGGAGAATTAAGAGGCTCAGGCCAGATAGATGGAGTTGATCGATCTGCTTGAGATAAACTCTATTATTTCCCCACACAATTTCTTCACCGTAATGGTGGAGACAGTGACGGGAAAACACAACCCTGTCTAATCATGACTAGGCCAGAAGGTCAGGGTTCTCATTCCCATGTCTTTTTCAGCCACCTGGGGGTCACTTCCTTGGCACGACATTGTTGGAACATGGCGGTGGAGACACTTTGTGGGCCTGGTGTCAGCTGCAGCATCCCCAGGTGTCCATTTCTGCCAGCTGTGGTCTCCATGAGAATGACCAGCCTTCTGAAGTGTGGACCTCAGGGAATCAGTGTGAGTGCAGGACACAAGAAATAGAACCGGGGATTGAGGGATGGGCAAGTCCAAGCCTGAGAGTAGAACAGCCAGGAAGTCTTTCCTCAGGGGCAGTGGCTGAGTGAGTTCCTCCTCTTGTTAGAAGATACCAGAATCCTTCTTCAGATGCTTTGGAATGGCTGAACTGACATCTGGGCAGTAGCCGTGTGAATGGCCAGGTGGATGAACACTACAAGATTATGATCTTATATCTACTGCACGGGCACCTCAGGAACAGCTCTGGATGTGCCAGCCCCAATAAAGGACAGTCCCATATCCAGGACCCCAAGCTCGTAGCATCCTTCTAGAACTGTCTAGGATCTTCACCTAGAGGTCTCTTTGGCCAGAGCATCTCCATAGGGTCCTGGGCCAGTAGAAGACAGTTAATTCTGTCTGTACTAGACACTTCATTGCAATTGTCCCTTGAAGAGCCCATGTCTACACTTGGGTATGCCTTACTTTCGGTCTGAGAACCTCTTGTTCTCCTGACCTTCATACTTGAAGTGTATACAGGAGAGTCTGAGACACTCAGTGTCTTACCTCCCAGTGGTAGCTCTGAATAGTGTAATGATGGAGAAGGACCCTTTATCCCATCAATACTGTCCTTGGCTGTGTGGCCCCTGCAGTTCCAGCAGAAGGCATAGCTCTGGCCTTGTCTAGGAACTCCAAGGCTGTGCTCTGGAAGCCAACTGCGGTCCTTCATATGTCCCACCGGATCCAGTCCTAAACAACCTGGCTGCTCAATCTGCATAGCTGGCTGGAATCTTTTGTCAGAAAGCCTTCCTCGTGATTTCTTCTCCCTTCATGTTTGTCTGTTCTTATTTGTTCACACACCCAGAAGGATGCTCCTGTGTAGTTTTCAGTCCATCACTCTCAAGGGTCTAGTGATTTCTGGGGCTCTACCATGAGTATTCTAAAGCCCTCATCTGGAGCGCGGAGGTCTGCTGTTGGCATGGGATGTGACAGGGCAGAATTTCCCACATCTGGAGTGGATTCCTGGGCCATTATGACTAATGCACAGAGCCTCTATATTTTCACACTTTCCTCAAGACCAACATACCTGTGCCTGGAGCTGGCAGACCTGAGGAGCTGGCAGACAGTTACCACCTAACTGTCTAGTAAGGAACAACTCTTATTGAAAGACTTATGGCTGGCCTGAATCTTTTCTGGGTGGGAGCTCTGTCCAACCAGTCCTTAACCCTGCCCAGACAATACATTGCTCACCACATGGCAGGTGTTCAGTGGGTAATGGGTGGCAGGAAGCCAAAGCCATTGTGTGACTCCTGCTGAGTTCCCAGGCCGATCAAAGGAACTCAGGCCTTCATGGTCTCACCTTGGGAGCTGGCCTATCTATCCTGTGAGACTGTGGAATGGGAGTAGGAGATAGTCTCAAGCTCTGATTTGATATCATCTCTAGCTTCAGGGCCTTGCAAGATCTGGCTGTGTCTGTTTACTTCCATACTGGAGTAATCACAGGAAGAGGTGCAGACGGAGTTCAGGAAGGACAGGAGAATTCCATAAGGGCAACTGCCTTGGTCTGAGTGGCCAGACTATGGCCATCTTGACTACTCTGTGGGTGCTTATGCCCAGGTCTCGGAGGAGCTCTGAAGCACTGCTCTGACCTTCACGCCTGAATCACCCCCTCAGACTTTATCCTGCTGATAGACTGGCAGCTGCCAGTGCTGTGTGGTTTGTGAAATGTCAGTGGTTTAATATCAATTCTGTAGGTTTTATTGCCTCCCCCTCCCCCATTTCCAGTGGGATTTGATCCAATCAAGGCTGATTCAGATGATGGTAGATTTGTGTTTCCCATCTGAAGTTGACAAAAGGTCACCCTGGCTAGAGAGAGGAACTGCTTTGACCCAGCGTTCCTGTCTCTGCGCTTGCTCTAAGCTCTTCCCTGCAGCATGGTCAGGTGGATGCAGTGCTTGATCACATGAAGCCATTGTCAGGGCCAAGGTACCGGGATGTTTAAGATCTGTAGTTCCGAGCAACAAAAGACCCTGCTTCATCTGCAGAATGTCTTCATACTTCAGATATGACTTAAATTTTCTCAACAATGTTTTAAAATACAATTTTCTTCTTTCTGGAAAAAAAAACATAACAGTACCAAATGATATTCTCTTTGTGGAAAAACCCCATCCCCAGGCCATGCTGGCTTGTGCCTCTGTTCTCTCCAGCTCAGCATTGGGGTGGCAGCAACGACATATAGATCATGACCAAATGGGTCAATGGGCTCAGAATTCACCTTTCCTTGCTAGAGAGAGGCTGACCCACATGATTGTAGCAGCTTCTCCTGGCCTGCCCAGTGGCAGAGTGTTAGAGTGTAACTGGGCTGGTTATGATCAGATAGAGGAAAGAATGGGGACTGAGGTAGGATAGAAAGTCAAGGAACATTATAGGAACCTGGAAATAGAGAGGGGCCCTGTGCCTAAGAATCTGGCTTTTCTCACTAGCAGTGTGGGAAAAATTCCAGCTCAATTAACAGCTAACTGCTTAAGGCCTTTCCCCTTTTCCAAATATAACCCACAGTTTAGCAGAAATCTCACCAGTAGTCCTGTACTATAAACCCTTTGTGTAACTTTAGTGTCCCTTGGTTTCATCAGATTATAATTCTGCCCAAGGCACCTTCAGAGTTACCCTATAATTTTACTTATCAAAAGAGAAAGAGAGGTGTGGGTGAGGTTTCTTATCAACCTTTAAAATGTGACTTGAGAGCCACCAAAGTGGTATGTATGAATTGCTAAGGCAGTTAATTTTGACTTTCCGTCTACACTTACTTGGGTTTGTCTTATTTTCTTTCTAAGCACCTCTCTTAGTGTTTAACACTCATGTGTAAAGTCTGTACTAAACTATCTTTAATAAAACACTCACCTCTGCTTCATACTGGCTTGTCCTGAAATTCTTTTCTGTGCTAAAGCCACAAATCCTGGTTTGGTCTGAGTAGAGGTCCTGAAAAGATTAGAGGCTGCTGAAGTTCACAGCAGTGGATCTGCATCTCTGTTTGCTCATCTCGGACAGAATGAAGGATAGAACTGGAATGGGAGTGAGCAGAGTGCATATGGAGTCAATCTAGAGGTTTAAGATGAAGCACCCATCCTGCTGTACTAGCTTCCTAGATAGACCTGAGCAGTGGTTGTGGTTGGGTTCCAGGCACCAGCATCCCCTGGCCTTCAGTCTGCATCCTCTTATTATCTGCATCCTTTCCTCTCAATGGAAATCAGATACAAGGAGGATCTCTAAATGGATCTCCTGCCTTATACCATTAGCTCATCCTCCAAGGACCAGGGTCCTAGGGGATCAGTCTTGGGTGGGTCAAAATGTGGTAGGTATATGTGCAGAACACATATGCAATATGGAAGTATGTGTGCACATATGCAGACAGATGGCGTGTCTATTGAATGTGGGCAGAATGTGTTCAGACATGGAACTCTTTATGTGCATGTGTGTACATATAAAGAGTGATAGATAGCTATGTAAACAGACAACACAGTTGTATTGAATATCCAGACAGCATGAGTGTGGCTAGGGTATATTTATATTAGGGTGGATATGCGTACACACATAGAAACTGGAAAGCAGTTCCCAACGAAGTATCTGGCTCCCATGATCATCTGCAGGGGCTAAAGGAGAAGAGGAAGTTAGAGACTGAGAAAGGTGTCTGTCCCTATCTTTTTTTCCTCTTCCTCCTCTTTCTCCTCCTCTTCTCCTTCCTCTCTTCACTTCCTCTTCCCCTCTCTCTCTCCCTCCCTCTCTCCCTCCCTCTCCTGTCTCTGCTCACCTCTACTTCATCCTATCCCACCCCTCCACCCCCACCCCCCCTTGTACAAGTTCCCTTCGGAAACCACAGATCTGGACCTGCTTCTCTCTTGGCCTCTATTCCTCAAAACCATGCTAGCTTGCACTTGGGGAAGAATGGATGGAATCCTAGGCTCTGGTGTCCTAATGATCTGTACCTAGGTCCTTTCCTAGCCACAGAAGAGGGCTCAACCTCCCCATGCTGTTTGGGGGCTATGTCCCCTCCAAATTCCTGGAAGGCTGTCTGAGATATCCCAGAAGCCTAGAGTATACTATGGATTCCAAGACCAGTGAAGGGTTGAGACTCATTGAAGAAGTACCTGGAATGCAAAGAAATTGGAAGTGTTTGTCTGCAGATAACCTTTGGGCTCTGAGGGAAAGCACCAGAAGAATCTACCCTTCAGAACCAGGAATTTTCTTCCAATCATTATTTTTAGAGGTGCAGGGCGCAGGGTAGTATTTACTTATTTTTGAGACTAGGTCTTGCTCCATATAATCCAGGTTGAACTCCATGTCATGAATCCTAAATGCTGAGATTGCAGGCCTGTACCACCACACCTGGCAAGCCTGGCCCCCTCCCAAACCTGGTCCACTGCCAGCCTGACCATTTCTATGCCTCACTACGTTGCTTGACACCCACAAGGCCAACAGGAGAAACACAGGACCCCTTTCTGTTCCTCCCCTGGGCCCATTGCCACAAGCTGTGTTTAACCTTTAGTATGTCCACAACTCTGTCCTTCCTTCTTTACTCCTCATCCACAACCTATTGCCAGCCTCCATCATCTGAAGGATGATGCCCAGGTATCCCACTGGCCTGGCACTGGATGCTGTAGCTCCCATTTGAAAACAGCTCCAGGGGTCAGTTGGAGTAATGAGAGCTGTGCTAAAGGCTGGATCTTTGTAACATTTTCTCTCTGGGATTGAGCTGCGACTTCAGATGGACATCCCTGATTTCTCTGCCTTTGTTGTTGCTAGTGTCATTCAGTTCCTAGATACTTTGTCACTTCGGGTCAAGGTGAAATTCTGTTGCATTTTCTCCTCCTTGTCTCTCATAATAATCAGTCATGGAACATCTATAGTGTGCCTGACAGAGTTAGACCACAACAAACATTTCTTGAATTAATAAAAAGTGCAGACACATAGGTATTTGCTTGTGTACCAGTTACTTTTATCATTACTGGGACAGAATAGCTAACAGAAGCAGCATGAAAGAGGAGGGATTTATTCAGGGCATAGAGCTTCGCTCCAGGAAGACATGTCAACTGAAGCTGCACAACCCACAGTGGCAGAAGTTTTCAGTATGGTTTGTTCACATGTTGGTAAAGAAGGCACAGAATGCACATCACCTTCCTGTTCTCTGCGACTCATTTCATCTAGTTGGGACACATCTTCCCCAAACAGTCCTATAGACTGGGGACTACATGTTCCCACACTTAAACCCTTTAGGGCACATTCTCATTTTAAAACCATATTCCTTGCTTGTGAGAGAGTCGAAAACACTTCTGCCTCTCAGAAAGAACACAGGAGCTCCAAAGCTGTGGAGTAATGTCTTTGGAGTACACAGGAATGACACACAGCAAAGACTAAGCCTGTCCCGCTGAGCAGCTGAGGCTGCCCAAGACCTGCCTCAGTGTGCTTGCTGTCCCTTCCTTCCTTTCTTCAAGATGAAACATTTTCTTTCTCAGCATCTCCAGTTGACAACGATGTAGACACAGCCACTGGGTTAGTCAGTGCCATCTCTCTCTCTCTGGTGAGCAACTGGGTAATTATTTCCAAAAATATTGACTTGTAATGTGAAGAAAGCTCTTCTTCAGGCCACCCGTCAGCAGAAAATTGCCTCTGGTATTAACATTTCATCAACCACATAATGTGAATTGATGTAAATGCATAATTAGAAATAATAGCCTGGGAAAATTCACTCTTATTTATAAAATTGGGCTTGTTAAATTAAAATGGGAGCTAACGACTTCCATTTCCCTGGTAAAACATGGTCTGTGTTCTGCTTGTCCAGCTTTGCAGAGGTCCTGTTTCTGGGAGCTTCTGTGTAACCACAACTGGAAGAGAAAGATTGAGAGAGAGAGAGAGAGAGAGAGAGAGAGAGAGAGAGAGAGAGACACCTCTGAGTAGGCACAGGCATCACCTGTCCTAAAGGTGGCTCTGTAGTCACATGGATGGGCCTCTCAGAAACATCTCAATCAAAATACAACAAATAGCAGTCCTTGAAGAAAGAAGGCTGGAGAGAAAATTCTTGGCTTTCATTCTCCTGGGGAGCATAGGGCAGCTCACCAGCTCATCTGAGTCCCAGGGATGACAAGGTACTACTAGATGGTTATGATAAACCTTGCCTCCACATTGTTTTTACTGGGAAAGTGTGCCTAGTTTCTATGCCCCAGCCTCTGACACAGAAAGGTAACCCGCTCCATACCAACCAGACCCTATCATGCCTGCCCACAGTACAAGCATAGCATTGAAGAGTCTGACCTATGTTAGCAGGAAAGAAGGCCTTGAAACCAGGAGACTGAGGCAGGTGTGCAGATGGTTGAAGCCATCTTTGTTTTATGATCCCAGGCCATCCTTGCTGCCTGTAACTTCTCTCTGTCTAGGTTTTAAGCGTTAATTTTAAAATGCCCAGTAAACAGTAGTCATTATTATTACTATTGTCATTGCCATTTGGTACTAGGGATTAAATCCAGGGCCTCATCCTTGCTCATGTATGTGGGGGTTGGGGTGGGGGGGTGTATGTGTGTGCGTGTAGGTGTGTGTGCATGTGTACACACACACATACACATAGCTTGTTTGTTTGTTTTGAGACAGGATCACAGTAAAGTAACCCAGGCTAGGTTTGAACAAGCTATCCACTCCAACTGAACTACACCCCAGCCCAAGCTGGAATTGATATTTTGCATATGTCTTTGCTTAAATGGATCCTGCCCTAGACACTCTGGCTCCCCTACAGACAGCTTTTAACTTGGCCTGTTATTTTTCTGCATGAACTCAACCACCTTAGGAAGCAGGCCCTACATGCTGTGGAGCTGAGTTCCCAAGGGCCTGATGTCAAGAGAGTCTTCTTGACTTATCCAGTTGCAGACCCTGAGGTGTACTAGGTAGAGAGTCTCTCTCTCTCTACTTCTCTCTCTCTCACACACACACAATCTGAAGAGCTCCACAGAAAAAGACAAATAAGCAGATGTCTTCTTTACAAAGACAGGTATACAACTGTGATAAAGAGGAGATATGAATGAGGAAGCCCTTTTAACTGGTTTGTGGTCCTGGGAGCAATCAGAGGAGAGGTCCCAAGACCTCTCCTCCTGTGATAATGCACTAAGGCTCTGAAGTGCATGGGGGGGGGTGTCTTTCTGGGTCAGACAGGGCAGGTAGATGGTACCTACAAGGGCCAGCAGCTGGGCTCACTATGCCCTGGCTTCCTTCTGTTAGGAGGGGTCCAACCTTCCTAGGAAATGGCCCTTCTTTTTCCTTGAAGCTGATTCTCTGTGAGGATGAGAGGAAAATTCTCATCTGTCACTTTTGCAGTGGACAAGCCTGTAGCCACACCAGGGGTGGGTTAGCCCGAGGTCACATGGGGGTCAGGGGCCAAGTTCTGATTTCAGACTTCCTCGGAGCTGAGTTCTCTGTGTGGCAGGTACCCAGCTGAAGCTGGGTGTTTTGCTTAGTAACCAGAGCTGCCTGCTGGCCCTCAGACCCACCTGGCTACCAGGGCATTATGTTTTGAGGCGGGTGACAAGGAGGGGTGCTTACAGCCCAGCATGAAGCTCCCCTGGCCTTTCCCTCTTCCTCCCACTCTTCTAGGCCATACAGGTTCCCTTTTCATGTGGGAAGAAAGCTGAGCACTTGTCTCTAGGAACAGCCAGGCCTTGTCTGCTCAGCTGTGGCTCAGTGGCCCAGACAATCCCGGCTATGTCCTAAAGGCCCAGAGGCTGACGGAAGCGCCTTGGCTGGGACCCAGGAACTCCAGGGGGTGGTAGGCTTTGAAGCTTAGGTCTGCAGGATGCCTATCCTCCAGGGCTTCCGAATTTCTCTCACAGCCAACCAGCGTGTGTGAGAGTGGAGGGCTGTCAGTGTGAGTCTAGAGTTTCAGGCCTGGCTTCTTTCTCACTGACCTCCAGGTGCTGAGATGCCAGAAGATCTATATAATCAGCGACAACGGGGCAGGGTTGCAGAGGCCTATAGTCTCAGGAATCCAGAGGCTGAGGCAGGAACATCACTGGGCTGCATAGTGAGACCCTGTCTCAAAACCAGATGAACTTGAAAATGGGAAGAAAACACAGCTGCCCTGTCCAGCAAGCTGAGTTCCCCAGTGGAATGGAGGCTCTTCCTCTGGATGCAGAGGAGCAGTGGAGACTGCCAAGTCAGGCAAATGTGTCTGCTTCAGCTCTTTGTCTGTCTCTTCAGGACAGAGCTTCCTAACCCCTCCCTGTTCCCAATAGCAATGCAGCTTGCCATTATTCCCAGTGCCCTGAAAATCCCATCAATATCAAGATCAGCTAGAAGCATGAGCTCTGATAGTGCCCAGATTTGTATCTGAGCCACAGGATTTTCAAGTAACTGGCCCAAGGCTACACAGCTGGCCATCTGCATCTGTCACTCCAAGGCCTGTCCTCAAAGCCAGCAGGCTCCATGGCATTTCTGGGCATCTCAGCTTCTGCCATTTCCTCTGCCTGAAGAATCATTTTTTTTTTTATTAAGATGACAAACATTTATTGGGTCCCTATCCTGTGTTTAGTCTTGGCTTTACATTGCTGAAGGGGAAATAGTTCACGAACAAGCAGATAAAAAGGATACCAGTGCTGAATTCTATATATAAAGTTGCAAAGGGAGTGTGCTGTGCGGTCTGGGGCTACTTTAGCAGCAATACCAGGGAATGCCACCCGAAGGCCTTACATCCTGAAGAAACAGGCTGAGCAAGTCAGTAGTCAGTGTTCCTCTATGGTCTCCATGTCAGTTCCTGCCTCTGTTTTCCTGTACTGAGTTACTGCCTTGGTGTCCCTCAGTTATTGACTGTGACCTAGGGGTTGTAAGGTGAAATAAGCTCTTCTTTCCTCCAAGCATGTCTTGGTCAGTGTTTATCACAGCAACAGAAAAGTAGTTAGGGCTACCAAACACTCAATACAGGAGCCTGTGGGAATGGCTCGTATTGAAATCATAGCATGGTATAAGGGAGCTGGGATTGGAGCCAGAGCTTGGGATAGACCACAGGGGACTGAGCCAGGATGATGCTTGGATTTCTCCATGGTCTCCAGTATTTATAACGTAGAAAGAGATTTGTCTTGAGAAAAGATGGACGCTTCCGTTGGCCTGACCCTTTAGGGCTTGGGATGTACTATAGAGTGGGCTCTGACCTTGAGGTAGAAATATGCTGAGTCTGGATACATCTTGTGACTTGGCTGATTTCATCCTGGGTCTGGTGGAAGAGTAGAGAAACTTTCTTGATCTGAAGACCACATGTCCTTTTCAAGTTATCACCAGGCACTGGGGAACAATGGGCTTTGAGTTTAAGGTACTCACATACTCCTGGCTACACTGCCCCTTTGTGTGTCCTATGGGGAGTGGCCCTGATTCTGGCTGGCCATGGATTTATTTGCAGGAGTGACATGTTTCTCCTTGGATCCTGGCAGGCTGTGATCAAGCTCACCCAATGAACCTCCTTCCCATTGCTGTTTCTTCTGAAGGCCACCAGACATCCCATGACTCTGACAATGGCTACAGCCAGGCTCCTGCTTCTGAGAAGCCCATGGGACATACGGGGTGCATACTAACAGGCCCAAGTCATATTTTAATTTTTCAGCACTGAAGTCTGGAGCTGAGCTTTTAGGCAAATGAATGTAAACCACTGTAGAAGCTCTTCACAGCATTGGCAGTATTATTTACCCCACAATTGTTGAAAATTAAAATTGTCCATAGCTTGTGCGTGCTTTTTCCCCTTCATTGCAGTTTAAGAAGTAAAACCATTTAGCTCATCAAAAATAATACTAGTGAGGAAAATGGCTTTTTTTATTTTTAACACCCCCCCTCAACATTTTGCCTTAATGTGTTCCTTGGAATAAAGTAATTTACAATGCAGACAAGACAATTATCTGACTTGATTTAACACAGTGGATTGTGCTGTGTTAACTGCCTGAAGGCAGGGGAGAATTCTATTCTGGAGCAGGTTCTTAAGAAAGCCAACTTGAACCTGTAGCGTCTCACACTTACAACAGGTTGGCAAGAGCCTGGCGGGAGGTTCCTGGTGACTTCTGATCATTTTGGATTTGGGTCTTGGGCTTCTGCATGGGGACTAAACTTTTCAACTGGGAGCTTATGTTCACACCCACAAATCCTATTTGGAGCCTGAAGCCTGAAACTCATCATTCATGAGTTACCTCACTCAGGGTCACCTGTTAGCCCTGGTGACTGTACCCTGTATTCTTACTTCTCTAGCTAGGGAGCATAGACCTGGTGATTTGTGGGAATTCTGCCCAGGAGCAAGCCAGAGCTGGACTAGCTGAACTGAAGCTAAATACCCAGTTTCCTTCCTTCGTGGGCAGGCAGTTCCCAGGCCTGTTTTGCACAGTGGCTCAGAGGTGCCCATGGGCTAGGACCCCATTTCTCCCAACAGCAAAACCTCAGAACCCCATTCTGTGTTGTTCTTTCCTTGTCTCTTTCCCCGTTATTTAGAAAATTTTCTTGAGGCCAGATGTGGTGATGTATACGTGTGATCTCAGCACTTGAGAGACGGTGGCAGGTTTGCTAGTTCTAGGTTAGCCGGGGTTACAGAGAAAGACCCTGACTCAAAAATAATCAAAGAACCTGTAACAACCAGAAGAAGGGGCAGGGCAGAGACAGAAAGACACAGAGGGAAAACCCCAAAAAACAGAGAGACACACACAGAGAGGGACAGAGGCAGAGAGAGGGATCAGAGAGAGAGACTAAACATGACAAACCTGCTTTGAATGCCCACCCCAGAGAGGTCATCAATGACAAACCAAAGTAAAGATTCACCTATGTGCAGAGTAGTGAATCAAAGAGTTTTTTAGGAACATTCTTGACTTAAGGCAGTTGCATCACTGACACTAACATGGGTGAGGACTCATGAATACTGCACCTATCCCCCTTTAGTTCACATTCGCATCCTATGTTTCCCAGGACTGTGTACAGCTGAATCAGGCAAGAATGCTCGATGGAATCCCAGGTAAGTGTTTCACCAACTCCAAGATGGGATGTCAACAGCCCTATCTCCATTTCAATAAACGGGATTATCATAGTGTGGGACTTCAGGCTGTGGTCTTCTGTAGACCATCACAGCTCCATGGTGGCCTTATGCTCATCTTAGGCTGTAGAAAGTTCCTCTACCTGTGGCTTGGGGATAGGCAAACCCAAATGCAGTCAGCTTACAAGTGTCCTACAGGGAGGGGGCAGGGGACCTGTTGGAAACTGTTTGGCTGAGTGGGCTGAGTCATATGCAAGTTTCATATGGAAACTGTTTGGCTGAATGCTAGGGCTGGGTCATATGCAAGGACTTACAGGAATAACCAGAACATCACCTGAAGGCTTCCATGGTCCCCACTGCAGTGTTTGGCATCATCCCATACTGTTCTAAGAGCCCCACTCCAGATACATGTTTCTGGAGTGGGTACTCAGCAACTGTCCCTCTTTATTGCTCATCAGCCTCTCTGCAGTGTAGGAGATGGCCAAGAAGTCATTTATTAAAACCTGGGCCACCCAGCCCAAGCTCATTTATTTGGTTACAAAGAAGGCACAGAGAAAAGGGGAATCCCAGTGTGCTGTGGAGGCGGCAGAAGCCCATCTTGGGCAGCTTTCCTTTGCCTTGATCACAGTTTCTCTCTGCTCTTTTTGGGATTTTTTTTTCTTCTTGCTTGTTATTGCAGTTCCTTGGATGAAGCTGGACTGACATAACAAAGGGTTTTTTTTTCTGTATTAGTGATTTTTCTCATCCCTATGATAAAGTACCTGCCACACTTTTAGAAGTTACCGTGTTGAAGAAGGCATGGGGCTGTTGATGCATGCAGGAACAGGAACCTGGGGCTACTCACATACTCTATGAAAGACAGAAAGTAGAGAACAAAACTAGGTGTAGAGCCTAGGCTGTGACCCTCAAAGGCTTGCCCCCAGCAACCTAAGTCTGCCAGCATGTCCCAAACATTCCATAGCCTCCCAGCCAGCACTACCAGCTAGGGGCCAGGTATTCAGCAAAAAGAACCCGTGGGAACATTGCATATTCAAACTATAAAAGAGCATGGGACACAGATGCAATATAGGAATTTACAATGTGGGTCTGAAGGAAACTCCATTCCCCATGGCCACTACCATTACAGGGGAGTTAGGGACTTGTGAGCCTGGAGCTACCGCTGCCCCAGTCTGGTCCCAGAGGAGCAACCCGGAGAGTCATGCTGGCTGTTGGGAAGTCATGAAGGGTAAAATCACTGTTGGCCCCATTACCCACACAGGACTGCTATTTCTCCTGTGGCTTGGCCTTCCATTCCACCAGTCCTGCATCTTTTCTGAATTGATTCCATTTGTGTTTCTGTCACTTGTCACCAAAGGTCCTGACTGTCATATCCGCATTAAGACATATTTATACAGCCACCAAAGGTCCTTGCTTTTGTAACCCTAATGATGTCCATGGCAGAGAAGCACATTCTTCTGTTGATCTGCCTCAATAGAATGGGTGTTGATTGTCACCAATGCACTTCGAGACAGTTACAACCGAGGAGCTATAATAAGCTGTATGAATGCCATCCATTCTGTATGTTGGTGAGGAAGAATTTGGTTGTAGCTGGGCACTGTCAATATCAGATAACACGGACAGTCCACAGCAGTGGCAAGAACCACACCAATGGCCTGAGTTCTCCAGGTTTAAGCCTGTACCTTGCATACACACATACCCACACACACACACACACACACACACACACACCCCTCTTCAGACATCCTTTCCTGGTAGTGTTTGTGGGAAGAGGTCACCAAGGAGATAAGAAGCACACAAGTGGCCTGATACCAAGTGGATGCTTGTTTTCAGGGGCTCAAGTGTCTTCCAGGATGACAGAGCTAAGAAGGTCATGGCCTTGGAAATTGAGAACATATGCTGGGCTCTACTGCATACTTCCTGGAGTCCTCTGGGGCTGGACACCCCAAGTCCTAGACTGTCAGAGCTGACTTGACCAGTTGACTCATCCTGGCAGGCTTCCTGCCTGATGGTTCCGTGAGGCCTTGACATCTGTTGTGGTTCAAATCTCGTGTTTTGAATGCTGCATTCCCAGCCTGTAGTAGGCTGTGAAGCCTTTAGAAGGTGGGTCCTGTCTGGCAGATAGGAGTCTTCAAGAGTATATTATGAAAGATATTTTCCTCCTTAGTTCTGGCTGTGCTGTCTGCTGAGAACTGAGGGGTGCCTTCCACATGCTGCTGCTACTTCCACTAGGCCTTCTCATCCCTGATGGGCTGAAAGACCCCTGAGGGGGTGCCGAACCAACCCTTCTTCCTTTTAGCTGCTTTTGTCAGCTATTTTCATCACAGCTTCTCAAAAGGAATGAATGCAGTTCTTTCTACCTGTGTCCCCATACCTGGCTTCTAATGTGGAAACTGGCTATGTCCATCTGCTAAGACCCTCTGGCCTGTGAAAGACTTTGGGGACTGTCTTATTATCCAGACTTACGTTGGGACAGATGGATGGTCCTAGTGGACATTCATGTAAACCGGGCTCAGTATCTTTCTGAGCACCACATCTCTTACAGTGGAAGTTCCTAATGCTATCCTACCACAGACCATCTTACAGCCAAGTACAGATGACAGAATTTTAAATTTCTGTTGGGCTGAGGGTTACAAAAAGGGAATAAACATTCAGAAATGACCCAATCACTGATTTGGGTTTTTGACAACCAAAAATAGATCTTTATATAAAATGGATCTTTATATTTCCCCTCTCTCTTTGCCTTTGTGGGGTCTGTCACTCCCAAATCTGCTTGCATCAGGGCTCAGGGATGTTTGGAATCCAGAGTAGTTTTCTAGAGACAGATGGCATTGATTTCACATTTGTTCCACCGCGCCTGCCTCTCATGATGTATTAGCGTCAGCTCCTGACACACAGCTCCAGAAGACATCAGAACTATTTGGTCTGTCACTTTAAAAAAAAAATTGTGCTGGACATAGTGGACCAGGACTGTAATGGCAGCTACTTTGGAAGCTGACGTGGGAGGCTCATAAGTTTAAGGCCGGCCTGGGTTACAGAGTGATCAGCCTTGATAATTTAGTGAGACCCTGTGTCAAAACAAGCAAAAAGGAGTGGTGGGAGTGTTGCCTGGAGCACACAGCCCTGAATTCCACCCCAGCATGAAAGATGCATCTGTTGCATGAGGAGTTAAGGGAACTAGACCGTCATGGACTTTAGAGGGTCGCTCCCTGCTCCTTTCTGCCTGTGATCGTGTCCATTGTCAATAGTATTTCTCACAATTGCTTTAGTAGCTTCAGGACAAGGGGAAGATATTGAGTGGCTGTCATGTATTGGTGTGATGTGAAGAGAATATTGGCTGGGAGTTCACAGGGTAATTGTGGCAGGTCCTTGTAACCTTGGATAAGTCATCGCTCCTCTCTGGGCTTCCGTCTCTTCATTGGTAAAACAGAAGAGCCCTCACTCTTCCTCCCTCATTCTCTTGATCCACGAGAGGGTAGAAGAGTAGCTGGTACTCAGATGCACATGAATCAGGTTTCTCTTTTGGTAGGACTAAGTACTGAATCTCATGAATGCAAGCATGTACCCTACTGCTGAACACACTCCCAGACTTACCAACCCTAATTGACTTTTTCCCCAGTGTTGCAAAGCAGATGCTCTGCCACTGAGCTATCTCTCTGGCTCAGAGTCTCACTATAATGAAAACATTACAGTCAAGGCTGGCCTAGAAGTTGCTCTCTGCCTGTTGTCTCCCCAGTACCTTATCAAACCCAGCTTCTGTAACTCTTCTAAGTCAGCCAGAATAGGCAGTTGGAGCCCTGTGACCTTGAGTACCTGAATATTCAAGGTACAGAAACCAAGGTGATCCATGGCTAGTGGAAGGTCCTTCAAGACATCCTGGTCTAGAACACATAGTCAGAGTTGATGGCAGGGTAGGAAGGAACTTATTTGCATAAGACACCCCTACTCCCTTGAGAGGCCCTGAGTTGTCACACCCAAGCCTCTCCATAACAATAGGGTCTAGGTTCCCATAGAATATTTCCTGACACTCAAGTGCACAAAGACAACTGGGAATGCTCACTGCAGAAGACACCTGTGGGCCAGGCTGAATCCAGTCACTACATGAACTCAGGTGAGGGTGCTCCCTCTCCAGAGCTCCTCATCTACGTGGCCTCATGCTGTTCCTTCTGTCAGTTTTGCTCAGGGAACTCTGCAAATGCCACACCAGGCAGAATTTGGAAGAAATGAGTGCAGACAGCAGATACTTAGTCCTGCTTAGAAGGTCATACAGTTTTAGCTGGCAGGACTGCCTTAGATGCAGGATGACTGCACAGCCCCAAGTAGGATGGCATCTCTTTCCCCTCAGTTAAAGTCTTGTTTGAAATAATGAGGACCACCAGAGTGGGAATCCTATCTGTTCTAAGTTCCCAGGAGCCCCAGAGCCAAGATTCATGCAAGGCATACAACAAGGGCTTCATGCATCCACTCAGTCATCTACTTTTTGGTACCCAGCACTGGGCCTGCTGGGCCACATAGAGCTCATCTCCGTGAACTTGAAGGGGATGCTGAGAATAAACTAATAATCCCAACAGGGCTTTGCTAGGCTCCAATCAACTTCAATCAAGTAATGTTACTTTCTGGGGCCCTTGAGAACCTCTACCACCTTCTAGTTTGGCATACATCTTCACCGAGGATAGCCTTTTGATTGAGCTCACAGCTCCACACAGAACCATTTCTGTTAGTTGATGCTTGAACCAAATCCCTCCTATTTTCCACTAAAATGTGCCCTACCAGGAAACAAGGAGCAAGCCAAAGTCCTCTCTTCTGAAGTCCCCAAAATTGTCTTGGAGTGAGGTAGCCTTGGTCTCCAAGGCAGGGGTAGCTTCTCCAAAAGATGAAGCTAGAGATGGGTACGTGAGAACTGGCCCTTCCCTGTCATGAAACTGTCCAATACGACAACAGAGGGGCCTCCCCTGCTTGCTAATTACTGTGCCCAACTGTCACTGTAAGGATGGAGGTGTGAACTTAGCCAAAAAAAATCCCTAGGATAAAAGTGTCCTAAAGTCCCAACTGGAAGCTCATGGAGGCTGCTTTGGCTGAGATGGTGCAGTTGGTAGAGAATTAAATCACTTAGATCAAAGATCAATTGATCTAAGTTGACTCAATGACCAAAAGACTAAGGATTCAGCTATGGCATGATCCAGTATTTCAGCCCCTGGAGAGCTTTCTGTGTGTCATTCCCCTGGGCTTAATCCCCCTGTAGATGCTACTGTGGGTACCATCTTTGTACACAGACTATTATTCAACCATGTCAGTTCCCTTCACCAGCATTTGTCAAAAAACAAAACAAAACAAAAACAATAACAATAAAAAAACATCTTAGGTGTGAATGCCATCAGTCAAATAAAGTCATGTTTCTGTGCCTGGACCTCGGATAATGTGGTGGTCTGAATGGGAAATGTCCCCCATAGGCTCACGCGTCTGAGCACTTAGTCTCCAGTTGGTACTGTTTGGAGATGTTATGGAACCCTTAGGCATTTATGTGGGTGCTGGGAATGCAAACTGTGGTTCTCATACTTGTACAGCAAGCACTTTACACACTGGGACTCTCCTTAGCCACAAGCTCTCATCATTCTTAAAAGAGACTTTGGGTTAAGAGGAAGGGGTGAAAGGAAGTTTATGTCTGTCATGTACTAGGAGGCATTTGACTTCAGGCCATTTCTAGCTTGGAGTTTCAGCATGTGGGGGAGACTAGGAGGTAAGCAGGTCTCTTTGTTTCATTCAGGATGCTTGGACTCTTCCACAGGGCCTCTTTTAATTCTGTATTTTGTTGCATCAATGCTTAGCTTTTTCCCCCTCACAAAGGCTTTTCTTTTTCAAGCGTTTTTGCTTTGATGCTCTATTTTATTATGTAATGTTTTATTTCTTTTTTTTCCCCTTAAGAATCAAGGGTACTACATTGCCTGAATTTTTGTAATAAAGAATGCTAGTTTCTCAATTTTTCTATTTTAAAGAATACTTGAACCATATGTAGGTTTCCCTCTGAGCTGTTTTCCACAGGCTTTAGCGTGAAGCATTATTTGGCCCTTCCTCTGACCTCCCTCTTTCCCCTTCCTCCAGCTCCTTTCCTCATTCTGTTCCCCTCCCTCCCTCCTTCTCATTCTCTTCCCTTTCCCTCCCCTTCCTTCTTCTCTCCCCTGCTCTGACCTCTACATTGCCCTCTTCCTCTTTCCTTCCATGTATCATTACCTCCCCTTTCTCTTCTCTCCTTCCACACCTCCATCCTTCCTTCATCATGTACCCCACCACTGACTTTCCCTTTGCACCCCACCCCCTCTATTTTCTCTCAGTTTCTTGTTCTGTTTTCTATGCCTCTGGAGTTCACTTGGCAGGGCTTTAAAAACACACTGCACTTGAGTGTTTCTTATGTTGCCTGAGTTCATTCACAGTCTAAGACTGTCTGCCTGTTGTGTTGCTCAAATGAAGAATGTGTCAACACACGCGCACGCGCACACGCACACACACACACAGCTGGATTTGAACTTGTGATCCTCTTGCCTCACCTCTTGAATATCTGGCATTGCAGGCCTGGGCTAAGAGGCCCAACCCAACCTTTTCTTAATAAATTCCAACTTTGCTTCATCATGATTCATCTTAAAATTCTTTGTGTGTCTTTGTGTGACGAGTCAGGATAAACCTGAACGAATTCTCAGGGGAGTGGCTCCAGGCCGCCTATGAAGACTGGCTGCTTTCCTGAGACTTTCAGCAAAGCCTCCCAGAAGGAAGTGTGCAGCTTGAGAAGGGCTATTGTGTCATCGAAGGCCACTCAGTGAGAACTGGATGGGAGGAGGCTCATAAAGATTTGCAAGGATCTGGGAGGAGAACTGAACACATCTAGAGAAGAGAGGGAGACTTCTTCAGGCCAGTCTTCTGTAGACTTGGTGAGTGAGTGAGAGACCCCAGTCTTCTGCTTCCCTTTCAGGCAACTTGCTTATGGAGTTGCACTAAGAGGCAAACCTGAGCTTCACAGGGATGGAGGCTAGGTGGTAAAATAGGTGATTGAATCAGCAGGCTGGGCTGCTAACCCCTTCCTTTCTCCAGGCCTCAGGCTACAGTCCCAGTGGGTCAGTTGCTGGACTGAGGGGGGCCTCAAGATGCACACTTTGTTGTAAGTTAGCAGGTTGGTTGATGGCAGAGGCACAGGATGAGCTGGGGATTAGGCCATATCTTATTGAGCAGGTTTTCTTTAAGAACTACCTCTGCTTCTGAGGATGTTAGGCTTCCTGTGGCTTGTCACAGCACCCTCCTTTGCTTAGGAAGCAAACTCTTTCTTCCAAGCTAAGCTTTCTCCTAGGCCTATGTGATTAGCAACAGATTCCGATTAATGGGGTCCAAATTAATGTGATTTATCGTCATGGTTTTGACAAGTTGTGCTCTACTTATTTGGCGACTTTTATTTATTTTATTTCATTTTCAGTGCCCAAATTTAGGACACTTGAAGTAAGGAAAAGATACCTTCTCAGTTGTGCCTGAAAACATAAGGGACACTTTAAAAAGTTCCGAAAAGCACATGGAATGCTTTCTGTCTGAGTGGCAGTTCCAGGTAGTAGATTGTTGCCAGTTTGATTCTGGGTGGAAAATATTGTACTTGAGCAAAACTCAAGCACTTCCCGTGTCCCTAGTAGATGATACTTGGAAGTTCGCCTCCTAAAAAAAAAAACCAAAAACCGAGATTCCTCCAGGCTTTGAAAGAATAAGACATCAGGCTGTCTGCATGTTTCTGGAGTGACCGCTTCACAGAGCTTGCCACCATGTTTCCCCCACCAGCAAGATTTCCATGCAACAAGCATGAATAGTCTATGGCTATTCCTTCTAGAGGGTTTGTGGACACTGGCTGACATTCCAGCATAGGTCATCCTTCAGCTTCCACATTATCCATCAAACGTGTTCTGTTATGAGGCCTGGAGCAAGCCTTAAGGATCTTCCCATTTGTCTTTAACTATTTCTGGGCTAATCTGGCATCAGAGAGAGGTCTCTGCATTCTTGGCTCCACAGGAGGGCCTGATGCCTCCCCTCACCCACTCCTCAGGAAACAACATTTTTTTCACAGTGCCATTTAGTTCTAAACGATTATGTAATTACATTTGTGAATGTAATCCTGCAGGGCATTATTCTAATTATAGCCCACAATCCTTTTCAGCCACATTCAGAGAAATAATTTGTGCAATGGAATGGGGCTTCTCCAGCTGCTGCCATGTCTAAAACCTGGGCACACAAGTCAGCTCTGCCTCCTGGAACCTCAGGCGAGGCCTTCCTTCTTTCTTAGGAAGAGATCCAAAAGCCAAGTTCCCAGAGCCTCTCTTCAGGGACAGTTCTCAAACACAAGAGTCATCTGCCCCTAAATCCTTTATTTAACGACAAATTTCTCACTCTGCACCCAGTAACAGAAATTCTGAGTAGATTTTGTGTATGTAAATTACACCTCAGTAAAGCTGTTTAAAAACAAAATAGTTATTCAGTTAATTATAATCAAAGATAGAAATGGGTGCATTACGAGTAGGTGGTCACTGTTGTGGGTCAAGGAATGGCATGTGAAATGACAGTGACTCAGAGGGCTTTGAAATTGATTGTGAACAAATCTGAGACTTATGCTCATTAAGGCATGTCAAATTTAAAAGGTGATGGGGATTTTACATGCTGAATTAAGCTGTTTCTTTTGCTTTCTCCATATATTTCCTCCTTTCCTCCTCAGTCTTTCATCTACTTCCTTTTCTTCCTCTCCTACTTCCTCAGCATCTGTTATTATTATCTTGGACTTATTGATGTGTGTAGAATCTTTCTAGTCTTTTCCCAGCTGTAGTTCTAGAGATCACTATTTAGCAGGCAGCATGAGATCCCTGACATAACATCAGGTTTTGTGGAGTGTCTGTGAGCCCCACTTTATGGAATCTGAGCATTGAGAGTTTATGGGCTCCTCTAAAACCGTGAGAGTTGAATCTCTGGTGTTGCAGCCCACAGTCACAGGTATGAGAGAGAAGCCTGTCCTGAGTTCCCAAGAGCAAGACCACCAAATCTCAGGTCTGTCTGCTCTTAGCTGAGACGCACAGGAACAGGAACTGCTGAGCCTGAAGTCTCACTCTACTGTGTTGTCCAAAGTCACTGATCTGAGCTTTCTAACTCAAATTATTCTGCATTAATCACTGTCTTCTGCTTATTGGTGCTTTTGTAAAATAAAATTAATATTTAATTATTAATTATGTATTAAGCTTCCCAGAGAGGCAAAACTAATAAAATAAAATGTGGACATATAGAAGAGGAATTGGCTAATGTGATCCTGGATGCTAAGTCCCCAGCAGACTCTCCGAAAGCTTGACACCCTGTGGTGTAAGGCACTTGGTTCACCCAGCAGCCAAGGCCTCACACCCAGTCAGGCCAGGAGTATGACTCTCATTCTGAGGCTGCAGGTTGACAACCCTAGGTGGTGTACGTTAAAGAGTCCAAAGGCTGGAAGGCTTGAAGTTCTGAAGTTCGATGACAGGAAAAGAGTGTGTTCCAGCTTAAACAGAAATCCCAGTTAATTTTTCTCTGTTTTCGGCTCAGGCTCTCCACAGTTGGATGGTACCTGCCCTCTCCGAAGGCCCATCTCCTCATGGCGACTCAGCCACCCAGATGTCCAATTATGCTTCATGAGTTTCATGAGTCCAGTCAGGGTGGCACCTAAAGTCAACCATTAAGAGTTACTACTTTGAATTTATCTCTGTGTTATAACTGTTTCACATACTCAGATAACTGAATTGAGTCATAACAAGCCATGGGTGTTAACGGCTGAATCTGACAGCTGGGTTAAAAATGGGGGGGGGGAGGAGATATATGTAACATAATATATTATTATATTTGTATATAGTAAGGTCTTAGTTTCCTGTTGGTGAGTGACTCTCTGAAGGAAGAAGGTCAGGGATATTCAGAATCCTTCTACCTCTCACATCTATGAAGGAGCTGTATCCATTTAATGTTTTACATAGAAAACACATTTATTCATTTTTCTTTGGGATTGTGGCCACTGGTAGGTTGTCCATGCTCCAATGAATGGCCCTACTTCTGTGAGCACAAGGACATCACTAACTGGACTCAGTGGGATATAAAAAAACAAAGAATAAAATGGTTTGCCAGATATGGTGATACATGCCCCTAATCCCACCATTCTAGAGGCTGAGGCATGTGGAGGAGCTCTGTGAGGTCTAGTTAAGCCTGGTCTACACAGCAAGTTTTAAGATAGCCAGGGCTATGTGGTAAGATTCTGTCTAAAAAAAAAGAAATAAAGACATTTTTGTTTAAGAAAATTTCCTACAATGTGTATTTTAGTGAGGTTCTAAAAGCTGATAGATTATAACACTTTGTGGAAAAGGCTCTAAGCAACTTATGTTATGATTCTGTCATGTTACTTTTTTTTTTTTTTTGCAAACTGTCCACATGTAAATGAAGTGAGATCTTGGAAGTTTCTCCTTAAAGATCAAGGCCCAGGCCCAGTGTAGTGGCATAGACCTCTAATCCCAGCATTCATAAAGCTGAGACAGACGGATTTTGAATCCCAGGTCAGCCTGAAATACATAATGAATATTAGGGCAATCTGAGCTACTCAAAGAGACCCTATCTCAAGAAACAGAAACAAACAAACCCAATCCCCCAAACAAAAATAAGACATAAGGCTGTTCACTGAAGCCGGTTTCTATCTACCATTTTCCTACCATTCATCTGCTTTTCAGAAGTATTGAGTTATTTCATTTTATTCTTGCCTCATAATGACATCAACTAAGGTTACTGATTTTCCCCCACAGCTACATTGGAGGCATGAAGCCATGCATTTGGGTGCAGATCTCTCAAAGTCACTCTCATTCCAGGCCTCATGGGAGTCTCGCCAACATCTCTCTCTGCTTAACCTTTCTGTGACCAGATTTGGGG
>CM053758.1:8736771-8759284 GCA_028658305.1 Pachyuromys duprasi
GCAGCCTTGGATGTAGCCGCTGTCTGCATCCATGAGGACAGTCCGCTGTAAGAATATAACTTTAGAATCCAGTCTCTGCTCAGGCCATACTATCTGCAGTAGTCTCTTCTCACAGATCCAAACAGGCACCCTACTGAGACATTGTCTGTGAGTTTCCCAGCTGACAGGTTCTAGGAGAAGTGAGAGTGTTGGTGGCTATTTATTCTGCTTCCCACCTGCTTTCCTGCCTCTTCCTGAGAATCAGATTTCACAACACAAGCCTGAAGCTAGGCTCTCTGATTCCCTCAAAAGCTATAAAAGCAGACCCATCTTCTGCCTCCTAGCCTCTGACTCATCTCTCCGGAAGATGTCACTATTCTGTATGTCTCTAGTGCTAGGGCCCATCTCTTCTAATGAACGCCTTACTTCCCAATATTTTTTCTCTGTGTTTCTCTGGAAATCCCCTTCCTGAAACCTTCCACACACCCCACAGTGGCTGTGACCTTCCTTCAGGCAAAACAGGGAGGGACTGACTGTGCCTGACATGCTTCATGTTAGTCTCAAGGAGGTGCAAGCCAACGGCTTTGGATTTATCGTGTGTCTGCCATGCAGAAAGTATATGGCGAATGAATCACCTGTTTTGTTGCTATGCCTGTGATTGCTTGATTTCAGCACCCAGACTCCCATGTATCTAAGAGACCAAATGACATCCCTGAGGCTAAGTGCCACCTGAAAAACATGTTTATTCTCACCCAGGGAGTATTTAAACCTTAAATAGTTGCCACTGTGAATGGATTTATTCGTGTGTGTGTGTGTGTGTGTGTGTGTGTGTATTAAAAAACCCAAAGGTATGGATGGGATTGGTCAGTCTAGGGGTGCTTAGGACAAAGTTGGACACTGACTAGAAACTTTCCCCCTTTCTTTTGGGAGTGCCTCAGTTTTGTTTATGTTTAGAGATTCACAAGGTTTCCTGGAGCCTTTCCCACTTGCCGGAATAGCTACCCTGGGGCTGCCTCCAGCCTAGATCTTAAGAGGGTCCCTGCTGTTCAGAGGGCTGTATGCTTCTCCTGATGGTACAAAAGATGAGTAGTGCAGAGCTGGCTGCACACAGCCTGAAAACAGCTAAGAGCAATCAGGAAGGCTGATGGAAGTAAACACAGGGCCTTTCTCAGTTGCTTCATTTTGGCCTTTCAAAGGTCCTAAAACTTGTGTGTAACCTTAAGTGCCCCATAATTAGCCCTAGAAGTGGGAGGTGAGGGGGCATGGGGCCACAGAAAGAATCCTGCGGCTTTTCTTACAATGATTACCCCCATCCACCTAGTGGAATTGGAGGACCCTCTCAAGAGTCATGATGGTAAGCATCTGGTCTCCAGAGAGGCCCTGCCAGGCTTCAACTTTGGGGGCTGCTTGATTCTCACTGCGGTTTTGAGATTTCAGATAATGTTTTCCAGGCCAACACAAATTCTTTCTCTAGCCTGCCTGAGGTGTCACAATGCGGTGACTTGACTAGCTAGGTGTCTGGTTCCAAGCTAACCAATTACTCTGAGACCCCAGCTCCTCCGCTGGGAGGACACAACACTGTTAAGATTTTCAGGCCTTTTAGGACAGCAATGATCAGTGTTAAAAATTTCCCTTCTTTGGCTGTGGTGGGAACAGAACTGGGACGTTGCACTTCCTAGACAAGCACTCTGTACTGAGCCAACCCCAGCCCTGCATTGGTAGGATCTAGGCAAGTACTCTGTGCCACACTCCAGACCCTCACTGGTCTAGACAAATGCTCTATCACTGAGCCATGCCCTCAGCCCCTTTCTGGTGCAAAAAAAAAAAAAATCACAGCTCTCATCTTAAAGGAAATAAGAGAGTTTGGGAGTGACCACTGCCCAGTAACATGAATCCAGATCACCTGGAATTCCATGCTCCAGTGTGGAAGCAGTCTCATGAGGTTTTATAGTTTTGCAAAATAAGGAAACAAACCAAGGTGAGTTAAAAATGGGTTGGTTGGTACATCAGAGAGGCTGGTACAGTGAGTTTGAGGAAGCTTCTCTATAGCCCAAGATGCTTGGTAATAGATTCTAAACGGTTTTTGTTTGTTTGTTTGTTTGTTTGTTTTATCTGTTACAGGATGTTAGTTCAGACACAGAGTGGGCAAGGAATGGCTCTTCTGGGGAGGCTAGAGCTAGTCCAAGAGAAGGTAACTAGTATTCTAGATTTGCAGCATTCTAATCTCTCCATAGTACAATCAGTCTTTCCAGACATAGGTTCTGTTCAGTTTCATGTCATACCCCTCACTGGTGTATTCTAGGCAAGTGGTTTACCACTGATCCACACGCCCAGTCCCGCAGTTGGTTCTGTGGGTTGTGCAGTATGCTCCAGGTTTCTAGCTTTCTTGAGCTGTCACCCATGCTGGAGTGGGCTTTTGGTGATTTAGTGGTCCTTGAATACTTTCTATTCCTGTAAGTAACCCCTCAAAAACTCATTGGTTCACTGAGTTGGACTATGGTGGTATCTATACCTTGGTCCATCCTGTCTCCTCACTTAGGTGATCGACATGTGTTCGTATCTCACCAGGAATAGTGTTACACAACAATAATTTTTGGCTTTTGAAGTAACCTGGCTCCATGGTTGTAACTTAGAACCACGTTCAAGGTTTCAAAAATATGAGCTAGTTCACATGTTTTTCTTACTTTAGCATTTCCTTTTGTAAATACAACTGTGAAGTGGTTTGGGAGGGGATTTGGGGTTGGGGGTGTGAGAGAGGTACTCATTGGGACATATTGTTTTGGCCCTGTTTGAGATCTTCCTAAGGAAATGGAGCAGTGTCCGCACAGGTCATCTTGAGAGTGATTCTGACCTTGTCAGATGTTCTTGATTCTCCGCCAGCATGTGTCAGGGTCAAGGTGGCTCTCAGTTGGACTCTGCCCTTATCTGGGCACTTCAGGGGATAGCTTTCCTTATCTATCTCCATGAGCACCCAGGGGCCTTCTCACGTGTGGGGGCCCACCGTTAGTGAGAACAGTGCTGGCCTTTATCTGTGGCTGCAGCCTTGTCCCCAGGGAGGTGGCAGAGGGACTGAGGCTTCTAAAAAGGCTTCACCTACCAGGGCCTGGGAACAAGGCGCTGACAGTGAAATTAAAATCCTCTCCCTTCTTTATCAGTTTGCCCAGTAACCTGTCTTAGATGCCATGCTTACTCTTAGCCAGCTGGAGAGTCCAAATAGCAGTATGTTTTCCCACAGCCCAGGCTTCTAAATCACGCTGCTTAGCACAGTGTTTTAAAAATAAGTATTGACTGCTTTTGTTCAGCTTATAAATGTCATACATGTTTACCATGAATAATTTAGAAAATATGCGAAAAAAAGTAAATCAAATAAAACCCTCCACAATGCCGAGACAGATGTTCTAAATTTAGCGAACTTCTGCTTAGACTTTACCTCCCTCCTCTTTTTACCCATTCTTTAATTTTTTTTTGTTATGAAGTAATTCAACAGGAAATAATACAGGTAAAATACAGCCCCTATCAGCAACCTCTTTTATGTCCCTTTATTTCTCCTCTCTCTTCCCCTTCTCTTTTCTCCTTTTACTTCAGGAATCTTATGGGCCAGTCGAAGCCCTTCAGGTCACCCCCTGAAACAGTGTGTGCCCGACTTTATCTGTTATATGTATTTGTGATTTTGATGTTCAGTTTGCCTTTTCTAGTGTGGATCATATGTTTGTAGCTGTTGTTGTTGATATAGATATGTTGATATATAGATGTTGATATATATGCATATTTATATATGTGTATATGAGGCAGAAAGAGTCTTGGACCCTGAAGAACCTCCACTGTGAACTTTGTCCTCACCCTACCTTCTGCCCTGGAAGATTTTTAGCTGGTAAATCCTCTTTTCTTCATTTCCTAAGTAGCCAGGATTACAGGTCTGTGACAGCAGGCTCTTTTCTATAGAAGTCCCTCTAGAGTTGTTACTTCCTATTAGGCCATTGCTTTTGATAGTGTGTGTGGTCGTTTGAATAGATGTAGCCCCCATAGACTTACGTGTTTTAATGCTTGGCCCATAGGGAGTGTCTCTATTATGAGATGTGACTTTATAGGAGGAGGTATGGCCTTACTGGAGGAAGTGAGTCACTGTGGGGACAGGCTTTGAGGTCTTACATGTGCTTAAGATACACCCAGTGTGGCACACAGTCTTCTACTGCCGTCTCTGGATCAGCGCCATGATAATGGACAGAACCTCTGAAACTGTAAGGCAGCCCCAATTAAAATATTTTCTTTTATAAAAGTTGCCTTGGTCATGGTGTCTCTTCACAGCAATGAAACCCTAATGAAGACAGTCTGTTCATATGTTTTTACTTATAGAAACACTATACTTTCTTAGTCTTGACTGCCTAGATACTGTCGTTTCAGAATGGCTGTTAGGTTGTTTATGTTGTTGTTTTTTCACCTGAAAAAGAGAGAATTTCAACTGCAGATTTGCCCCCGGAAGACTAGCCTGTATCTGTGTCTGTGAGGCATTTTCTTGATTAATAATTGATTTAGGAGGGCTTGGGTCACTGTGGACAGTACAATCCTCAAGCAGATGGGTCTGGACTGCATAAGAAGTCTAGCTGAATATGAGCCAGGAATAAACTAGTAAGCAGAGTCTCCCCCCATTCTTTCTGATTCAGTTCCTACCTTGAGTTCCTCCCAATCAGTAATAGCCTGGGACCTGGAAGTGTAAGCTGAAGTAAACCCCGTCCTTCTCTGGGTTATTTTTGGTCATTTTGTCCATCACAGCAACAGAAAACAAACCAGGACAGTTGTTATATAATTCTTCTGCTTCTGCTACAGATATGTCTACTTCATTATTCTTTGGAAATAAGTGACTTTTGAATGCATTAAATATTGCTCTTGATAGTGGTGTTTGTTTTCCTTCTGAGCAAAATGCTTCACAGTAAGCTCTGCTGAGGCTTCTGTTAGATTTTTGTGCAGCAGAAGCAAAATGCCTCCACAAACAAATAAAAAAGGGCGAGGGGGTTGTTTTAATTGATTGTTGTCAAGGCTTTGGTTCATCACAGTTAGAAAGGAGTGGTGGTCAGAAACCTTGGCAACCATGGCAGACAGGAAGCAGAATGGAACCCCCAAGGACAGGCAGCCAATGACCTAGTTCTTCCAATCAGGAGTCTTCTACAGTTCAGTCACCTCCTAGGACACCTCAAATTCTGTGTCCATCAATGGATTAAACTATTCATTAGGGCGAAGTGCTTGTGATACAAATATCTCTGGAATACAGTTCTTTGTTGTTTTGTTTTCTGAGACAGGGTTTCCTGTGTAATAGCTCTGGCTATCCTGGAACTCACTTTGTAGACCATGCTGGCCCCAAACTCACAGGAGATCCACCTACCTCTGCCTCCCAAATAGTGGGCTTAAAGGTATGTGCCACCATGCCTGGCTGTTATTTTTTGTTTGTTTGTTTCCGGGAATCAAGTTTTCAATACATTTATTAACATAAAAGTAAAAATCCCAGTCTGGGCAGTGGTGGCACACACCTTTAATCTCAACACTAAGGAGACAGAAGCAGGTGGACCTCTGTGACTTCAAGGCCAGTCTGGTCTACAGAGTGAGTTCAGGACAGCCAAGACTGTTACACAGAGAAGCCCTGTCTTGAAAAAAAACCAGAATAAACAAACAAGCTGAAGAATCCCAATGTAAATAAAGGACACTAATCTAGGTGTCTCTCAGTCCAATGAAGTTGACCATCAATATGATCACGTCAGCTGGCCATTCCAGAATATCTTGCATTCTGTTTGTGTCATCAGCAAACAAATCTCCCAGCATCTTGTACTTAAAGATTTGCATGTAAAATCTTCAGAGCACTTGGACCTTGAAGCTACTGCTAGGATAGAGAGCTAGAAGGGCCTGGGGTTAACATCTTTCCTACAGTGCAGCAGGAGGCTTGAGTCAGTAACGGGCTAGGGCTAGGTGAGAGTCCAACATTCCAGCTCTTGCCAGACAATCCTGCTCTCACTGCTCTTCTTCCTTCCTGATAAAACACTTCCATTGTAATCCTTGCTGACAGAATTTCTTCCTTTGAGACTTCTGAGTTTAATTTTCTTGAGAAGTATAACATTTACATCCATTGCTTCTATACGTATGTATGTATTTCGACAGGGTTTCTTCTAGTCCGGGCTGACCTGGAACTCGCAATATAGATGACCTTACAGTTCTGATCCTTCTGCTTCTCCCACCCCACCAGAGTTTCTTCTCTTGTTTTATGCTAATAAATGGAACAGATACTGTATTTGGCTTACTCACTTGCCTTTAGCCCCAAGTGCCAACTTTTTTTTTTTTGTCATTAATGCTTGAATTTTATTTATGTATTCTTACTCATTTGTTTACTGTCCATTCTGAGGATGAAGCACCAAGCATGCTGAGCAAGCTCTACCACTGAGTCACAACCTCAGCTTTGTGTTTTTAGTATGAGTAATTTAACTTAGAAATGTTGTTTAAAGGTGTTATATGTTTTCCTAGTTTGTCAGTTTATGGTGTGGTTGCACTGGGGTTTGCACATACTGTCTGGAGGCGAAGAGCTTTGGAACTGGTAGAGCTTCTGTGCTATCTGCCTACAAGGCTATTTATTTGTAAATCTTTTTTTTTCTCATTTTGTTGGAAAGAATACATATCTTTCCTTGCCCACAGCACAATTCTCCACATATCTGTTAGATCAAGTTTGCTACCGTCTCATACAAATTTCTCTATCATAAGCAATTTTTTTCTGCAGTAACAATTTCAGAAAGAATGGGTCAGGCTTTCCCACACCGATCATAAATTTATCGGTTTCTTCTTGGAACTCTGTCTGTTTTCTTTCACGTATTTTTTTGAGGTTCCATTTCAGTGAGGGGCACATAAGATTCCCAGCTCTCCTATCTGCACACAGACTTCTCTCTTTCGTTTATAGTCACAGTCTTTTATCTCTGTAAATGCTTTTTGCACTTAGTTTGCTAGTATCTGCTCCTGGAGTTGCTGTCCTCATCTGCTTCCGTGTCCATGTTATCTGGGCTGCTGTAAGGACCCTTCCAGCTCCGCTGTCAGTCTTTCAGGATGGTTGGATTACCATGCACATTTGGTACTGAGCAACAAATCGTTAGAATTAGAAATATCCAATCGAAGGGTTCTATCTTGTGATTTGCAACTTACATAAGTTCAAATTTATTACAAATATTAACATGAGATCTTTTCGCTTACTTTTCTTGTGGGTTTTTTTGTTAGTTTTAAATGTTTTTTTTTCCCCTTCCCTTCTCTGCTCCCCTTTCTGTTCTATTTGATGATCAAAACTTTTTTATTCCCCTCTGCCAAATTGGAAACTCAGGATTTTACTTCTGCTTTTAAATGATTATATTTATAATTCTTGGGTATTTTGGAAACTTAAGTTGCAAGAAATTATTATTATTTTTTAAAATTATTTTTATTTTTATTTTCATTAATTACAGTTTATTCACTTTGTAACCTCCCTGTAGCTCCCTCCTCCCCTCCCAATCCCACCTTCCCTCCCTCTTCCCCACCCATGCCCCTCCCTAAGCCCACTGATAGGGGAGGTCCTCCTCCCCTTCTTTGATCCTAGTCTATCAGGTCTCATAAGGAGTGGCTGCATTGTCTTCCTCTGTGGCCTGGCAAGACTGCTCCCTCTCAGGGGGAGGTGATCAAAGAGCAGGCCAATCAGTTCCTGTCAGAGACAGTCCCTGTCCCCATTACTATAGAACCCACTTACTGAACTGCCATGGGCTATCTCTGTGCAGGGGTTCCAGGCCATCTCCATGAGTGGTCGCAAGAAATTAAAGAAACAAAAAGTTCCCCAAATCATCAGTATTTTCAACACCAGAAATGAATCGTTTAACATTTTGACATTACTTTCAGAAAAGTTTTCTCTATTGTTTTCATAAAAATGAAATATTACAAACTCTTCAAACAAAGCAAAAATAAACAATGAAGAAAGGTTAAAAAGTTATCTAGGGAGAAGAGATGGATCAGTAGGTAATGAGTTTACCTTGCAAATACGAGCATCCAAGTTTAATCCCCAGAACTCATGCAGAACTACTGTAGGAGAAACTTTTAATCCCAGCACCCGTAAAGTAAAGACAGGAAGAAGCCTGAGCTCCCTGGCTGGCTAGTGCAGCCTTCAGGCCAGCAAGAGACCCTGTCCTTAAGGGAGTGGAATGTCACCTGGTTGCCACGTGTACATAGATATGCTTGTGCATATTCAACATACATATGAGATATATGGAATTCCTAGCTTTTGTGTTAAATTCCATACTTCTGGAATTGCTATACACAATCAGATTTTATTACCCAATAGCACATGCAATCCCCAGTTTTTCCAAGTCTGGCTTATTTGCCTTTCATGATGTTTTCCATGGTAAACTCTGGCCATTTTTCTGAAAATGGTATAACTTTGTTCTTCCTCATGGCTAATGGCCTCTTTCAAGTTTCCTGGCTTCAACCAGTATTCCAAGGCATACACACACATCTAAAGATTGGAAGCTAGCATCCCCATATGAGACAGAACATGTGGTGTTTGTCTTTCTGGGTCTGGGTCTGGGTGACCCTACTTAGTATAACTTTCCCCATTTCTATTCATTTTCTTGCAGTTTTCATAATTTTATTTTTTTCTTTGTAGTTGAGCAAAATCCCACAGCAGGTAGTCTGTGTCTCTTCCGAGGTAAGTTGAGCTCGTTTACATTTAAGGTTAATATTCAGAGATTTACCGATTCCTGTAATTCTGACTAGTTTTTTTGGGGGGGGAGGGGCTTTTGTTATTGTTTGTTTGTTTTTCTCCCTCCTTTATTAGTATTAGGGATTTGCTGTATTAGTATTAGGGTTGGATAGCACAGATTTCTTTTTTGTTGTTGTTTTTGTTTTTTGAGATAGGGTTTCTCTGTGTAGCCTTTGCTGCCTTGGACTCACTTTGTAGATCAGACTGGCCTCAAATTCACAGAAATCTGCCTTCCTCTGCCTTCCTCTGATTAAAGGTGTGTATCACCATGCTTGACTGACAGATTTTTTTTTAACCTCTCATTTGTTCATCTATTTATTTCATTAAATTTATTTTGTTTTATTTTTATTTTAAACTAAAATTTTTAATTTTAATTTTAAAAAGTTAACTGAAATATAATTGCATCATTTTTCTCCCCTCCCATGTTTGCATTTCTCTCCCATATATGTATATATTCATATGTTTATTATATGTATGCATGAACATGCATGTATATATGAGGGTATGTATATATGTATACATTCATGTGTAGTTATATGAATAAACATATAACTACAACTTGTTGCTGTTGTTCATTGAGCATTGCATGCATATATGTTTACAGGGCAGGCTACCAGGTATTGGATAACTGATCAGAGGGCTCATATAGACAAGATTGGCTCTCCCTCTCATTAGTTGTTAACTGTTTGTAGCTCTTCATCAGGGGCGAGCACCCCTGAGATCCACACCATGTTGGGATGTCAACTGGTGTTGGAATTGTTCAGGACCTCTTTAGGGAGTTGTGTTGTTGAGATTTCATGGGTGCAGCATACCTAGAAAGCACAAGCTCACAGCAGACATCCTGGTCATCTGGCTATTACACTATTTTTCACACCCTTTTCTGAGATATTCCCTGAGCCTTGGGTGCAGGAGTTGTGTTGTAAAAGTATTAACTGGTACAGGACACCTCACAGTTAGTACTCTGCATTTTGATTAGTTGTGGTTTTCTGTAATGGTCTCTGCTGCTAAGAGAAGGTTCTTTGATGAAGGATAAAAACTACACTCATCAGGTCAGGCCAGAGCACAGAATGTTTTATTGTTTGGGGGGATTTTTGTTGTTGTTGTTTGGTTTAGTTTTTGTTTGTTTGTTTGTTTTTATGACAAAGTCTCACTATGTAACCCTGACTGGGACTTGCTATGTAGACCAGGATGGTTTTGAACTCTGCTTGTCTCTGCTTCCTCAGGGCTAAAATTAAAGGTCTGTGCCACAAGCCCAGACCCAAAGCATTTCTTTTTTTCTTTTTCTTTTCTTTTCTTTTTTGGTCATTATTGAAACCGCCTAATTTTTCCTCCACTTACAGCATTCTGGGCTTAAAATCCTGTAGTTCCTGCTTGGGTATCACCAAGTACATGGTTTGTGCTTATCTTAAATTGTCTATTTCATTGTCTATCTTAAAAGATAGCTTTGCAGGATTCAGCATTCTTGGTTAGCAGTTATTTGCTTTCTAGGTTTGACACCCCATGCTTTCCTGACCATTAGGGTTACAAGCAAGAGATCTGATGTTATTCTAATATGTTTGCTTTGGTAGATGAGGTGGTATTCTTTTTCATAGCTTTTGATTTTTTTTTTTAGTGTGTGTATGTGTGTACGTGTGTGTATGTTTTGTGTTTTTGACATCATAACTATAATATGTAGTCAAGAGATTCTTCTCTTGTGTTTATTTGGGGTTTTAAATGCCTCCTGAATTGGAATGCTCATTTCTTTCATTGGATTTGAGGAAATATTTTGGTAATATCTCACTGAAAACTCTTCATGCTATTGGTCTTTATCTCAGATCCTTTATTTTGTAGCATCGTTGGCATGGATAAGTTCTTACATGCCATGGTCATGCTCATTTATTTTGTTTTTCCTTATTTGTACTTCAGTGTGATACTTCTTTAGCTTTGTTCTCCATTCTTGATATTCTCTCTTTTGCTTGGTTGAACCTATCATGATGCTTTCTACTGTGTATGTGTGTGATTCAACACTGAGGTTTTTATTCAACCATTTTTATTTATTTTTCTTTCAAAATTTTAGTTTTCCTCCTGAGATTTTCTTTTCTTTCTTTCTTTCTTTCTTTCTTTCTTTCTTTCTTTCTTTCTTTCTTTCTTTCTTTCTTTTTTTTGGTGACTTTCATCCATAACACTGATTTTCTCATCCATTTTGCTGACTTTTCATCTGTGTTGCTGACTTTCCTCTTTGGGTTCTAGATTGAATGAGTCTCCTTGTTGTAACCCATTGGAAGTCATTCACTTTTTTTTTTTACTGTTAAATGTTTGAAATTTTTAACTCACACTATCTATTACCGTATCTTACAACACAATATTGGAAAGTTACAATCTTTGGGAAAAGATACAAGATTTTCTTTCCCCTATTTCCTTTAGTTTTAACATTTTAAACAAACACGTTATCACTTTTGTTTTATTTGAGGATCTTCTCATTGAATAGCCCATTTTTCAGCACCAAGTGTCCAGCACCACTCAGGGAGGTGAAAATAGTAATGATAGCAAAAATATCAAATTGCTCGAGTTCTAGAAACACTCTTAAATTTGATTAAAGGATAGATAGAGAGATGGCTCAGTGGTTAAGAGTGCTTCCCAGAATCTGCATTACAAGTGCTTCTTTCTCTCGCTAGTGCTGGAGGTGGGGTTGTTGTGACTTTCTGGCTTCCAGACTATCCAAAAACCAAAATCCCAAAACCAAAACACAAGCTTCATACTTAGGGAAAGCCCCTGCCTCAAAAGAATGAGCAGAGAGTAGTGGAGGAGGAATACCCAACATTCTCCTTTGGTATCTATGTGCATCCATGCAGAGGCATACACACATACACATGTACACATACATAACATGCACACAAACCCTCTCCCTGACTTGATTAATCACCATCAGATAGCACCAATAACTATAAACCCAAAAACTAATCTTGAATGTGCTATGAAGTTAAAAATCAGGTAGAATGAATATAACAAACAGAAAATGAAAGACGTAAAGGAATAGGAAGGGGAAGCAAGGCGAAACAAATGAAAAGAAAAAAGTAGAGTAGAGAAAAAAGTTACAAAAAAGAAAAAAGAACAAGAAATTAGAAAATATTTAATAATTCAAGATTCCTCTGTTGAGAATTCTGTTTAACTCTTTATCGTATTTTTTTTTTTTTTGACGAAAAGATCAAAACTCGTTTATTTAGCACTCAATGAAAACATTTTGAATGATTTGGAGTTTGCCCTGCTGAGTTTGGTCTTCCTTTGGTCTAGTGCTTCTTTTTTTTTTTTTTTAATTTATTTATTTTTATCTCAATCACAGGTTGGGTACTTTGAATCCCAGGCGTAGCCCCCTCCCCCATTCCCTCCCACCTTCCCACTCCCTCCCTCATCTTTATCGTATTTTTAATCAGGTTATTTAATTTGCTGGTGTTTAATTTCTTGAGTTCTTTTTATATTCTGGATATTAGCCTTTGTCGGATATCAGATTGGTGAAGATCTTTTCCCATTCTCTAGACTGTCATTTGGTTCTATTGTTAGTGTCTTTTGCTTTACAGAAACTTTTCAGTTTCATGAGGTCCCATTTATTAATTGTAGATCTTAGAGCCTGAGCTTTTGGTGTTCATTTCAGGAAGTTCTCCTGTGCCAATGAGTACTTTCTCCTCTAGTGTATTTGTATTTAGTGTATTTGCTTTTATGTTGAGGTCTTTGATCCACTTGGACTTTAGTTTTGTGCAGGGTGATAAATATGTATCTATTTGCATTTTTTTACATGTAGACATCCAGTTAGACCAGCACCATTTGTTGAAGATGCTGTCTTCTTTTCATTGTATGGTTTTGAATCCTTTGTTAAAAATCAGGTGTGCATAGGTGTGTGGCTTTATTTCTGGGTCTTCAATTCCATTCCACTGATCAACCCGCCTATTTCTTGCCAGAACCATTACTATTCCTCTACAGTATACATTGAGGTCTGGTGTGGAGATACCTCCAGAAGTTTTATTATTATATAGGATTGTTTTAGCTATTCTGGGATTTTTGTTTTTCTATATGAAGTTTAAAATTGTTCTTTCAAGGTCTGTGAAAAATTCTGTTAGTGTTTTGATGGGGATTGCACGGAATCTGTAGATTGCCTTTGGTAAGATGCCCAATGTTACCAATGTTAATCCTTCTGATCTATGAGCATGGGAGATCTTACCGTCTTCTGATTTCTTCTTCAATTTCTTTCTTCAGAGTCTTGAAGTTATTATCATACACATCTTTCACTTCCTTGGTTAGAGTTACCCTTAGATACTTTATATTATTTGTGGCTGTTGTGAAGGGTGTGGTTCGCCAAATTTCTTTCTCAGCCCATTTGTCGGAATCTCGAATGGCGGAGAAGCACTTAAAGAAATGCTCAATGTCCTTAGTCATCAGGGAAATGCAAGTCAAAAAGACTTTGGGATTCCATCTTACACCTGTAAGAATGGCTTAGATCAAAAACTCAAGTGACAACACATGCTGGAGAGGATATGGAGAAAAAGGAACCCTCCTCCATTGCTGGTGGGAGTACAAACCTGTACAACCACTTTGCAAATCAATCTGGTGCTTTCTCAGCAAATTGGGAATAGTTCTGCCTCAAGATCCAGCTGTACCGCTCTTGGGCACATACCCAAAAGATGCTCCACCATACAACAAGGACATTTGCTCAACCATCTTCATAGCAGCTTGATTCGTAATACACAGAAACTGGAAAAACAACCTAGATGTCCCTTAACTGAAGAATGGATAAAGAAATTGTGGTACATTTACACAATGGAACACTACTTAGCCATTAGAAACAGAAAATCATGAAATTTGCAGGGAAATAGATGGAACTAGAAAAGATCATCCTGAGTGAGGTAACACAGACCCAGAAAGACACACATGGTATATACTCACTTATAAGCAGATTTTAGTCATATAGTACTGGATATACATACCCCAAGAAGATAAGCCCGATGGGCATCTTAAGCTTCATGTGTGCTCACTAGTTAGGAGAGTGGGGGAGATCTCTGACATGGACTATGTTGCCTGCTTTTTGATCACTTCCCCATTATGGGCCTTCCCTCATGGGAATAGATGAGCTGGGGTGTCTGGGTAGGGGGTTCCCCTATTCTGAGGAATAGAAGAGAGGGGATGCAGGAGGAGAGTGGGAGGAGAGGAGAGAATGGCCTATGACCGAGATATAAATTGAATTAATTAATTAATTATGCAATAAAAAGAAAATATGTAATAAATGAAATTTAATAAGTTAATCAGGTGGAAGATATCTTTGTGATTTCATTATATCTGATTTTTGTTACTTTTGTCTTTTGTTTTTCAGAGCTGAGGCCCAACAATCCCCAACCCAATTATATCAGATTTTTATGAAACATATTTTGCTACATTTTTAGTTGTTCTATTTACTTTTTAACATAGGAAAAAGGTTTTGCATTATTTCTTTGAATATTTTTCTATTAGAAATGCCCCTTCTCACTGTGTGTGTGTGAGGTGTGTGTGTGTTCGCACATGTGTGTACATGTAGGTCCAAAGGTGATGTCATGAATCATCCCGGATTGCTATTTCAACCTTCTTCATTGAGGCAAGGTCTTTATTAAACCCAGAGCTTGCTGATGTGTCTAGTTTTGTGAGCCAGTTTACACTGGAGATCCCCTTCCTCTGCCTTTCGAGGCCGGGATTACAGATGTACTGCCATGCCTACCCAGCGTTGACAAGGCTTTCTGTGGATAGAAACTCCAGTTTTCAAGATTGAGTGGTGAATGCTTTAACCACTGACCAATCATACCAGCTTCAATGCCACAGTTTTTAAATATATCTTAAGTTTTTAAACACCTCATAAAGGCATGCGTATGAAGCAAAGAAGCCTCTGAACAGAAATTTAAAAGCTAATCCTGAGTGGGATCTCAGACAGTCTTTTTTATACTTTTAAAATTATGGTGACCCTATAGTATCTAATCTTCCTCTCCAGCTTTCTGAGACAGGGTTTGATGTAGTCTAGTCTGGCCTTGAATTCACTGTGTAGATAAGGATGCACTTGAATTCTTGATTCCCTTGTGTCTATTGTGGGTATCACAGGCATGTGTCACCACACCTGGGCCTTCAGTATTGGATTCTTAGTTGTGCTTTTGTGATATGAGACTTTGAAATTATTTTGGGGTGATTATTTGTTGTAATGAGACTTTATAGACCAGACATTATACTAAGCACATTCACATTACAGGGATTATTTCTTTTATTATATTGTATGTGTATATGTGGTGTGTGTGTGTGAAAAAGAGAGAGAGAGAGAGAGAGAGAGAGAGAGAGAGAGAGAGAGAGAAAGAGGAATGTGCATTTGCATCAGTGTGAGGGTCTACATGCAAAGACCAGAAGACCAGAGATAATGTTGGGATATCTTTTTCTATCTATCTATCTATCTATCTATCTATCTATCTATCTATCTATCTATCTATCTATCTATCTATCTATCTATCTATCTATCGGTAGGATCTCCCAGTGAACCCGGAGCTCACTGACTGGTTAACTGGCTGTCCGATAAGGGTCTGGGATCATTCTGCCTCTGCCTTCCGGTACTGGGATTACCATGTACGCTACACACCTGTCTTTTTGCATGGATGCTGGGTTTCTGAACTTGAGTCCTCGTTCTTGCACAGCAAGCACTTTACTCATGAAGCCACTTCCAGAGGCACTTATTTCCTTTAATTTTATAATCTTCATTTTACTTCTTTTTATTTTTAATATTTTTAACATAACATCTCTATCGATTCTCTAGAACTTCCACATCAGGCATTCCAACCACACTCGCCTCACAGTCTCTCCATATCACCCTGACCCTTGTGACTTCCCTTCCAGAAAACATAAAAATAGAAATGTTCAATTTGTGTCACCCACACAACTCACTGGAGCATGAGCAAACTCCTAGTGGCCTACCTCCAAGCAGAACTGCGTCCTTTCCCCAGCACCTACACTGCTGCCAGAATCCATCAACGGAGGAGATCCACACTTAAGCATCCCCACCATACTCCGCAGACATCAAAACAGACCATGGCTGCAGTAGGACCATGGACCCAGTCATGGCCCTCTGAGGTGGCACTGGCCCAGACATCACCATGGCCTCAGGTGGCAGTGCAGGATACTCAAATGGGCACTAACATGGTCCCAGGTGGTAGCACAAATACCCAAATGACTCTCAGTTGTAATACAGGCCATGGACATCAACAGAGACCCCTGGTGTGGCAGGACCTCAGATCCTGACACAACCTTCGGCCACAGCAAGGAAGGAGACAGTTGCCAGAGCAGGTCACCCACATCAACATGGCCCCCATTTGCTGCAGGGCCTACAGACATCGACGTGGCCTCAGGCAGTAGCACAGAGCTACATGACCTCTACTCCTGGTGGCAACACAGACTAGAGACATCAACTGGGCTGGGGCTGGCAGCTTTCACCACTGCTTTTCACCCTTTCTCTCTGATCTGTGGATTTGCTGTTCAAGCTTCAGGAGTCAGAACTTGATGCTCCATTTTCTTTATCAATGACAAAGTGGAGGTGCAGAAGATGACCACAAAGGGGTCCATGAACAAAAAAGCAAAACCAGAACTCAAATTTTACGAATTCAAGTCTCCTGTTCTTTAGTCCCTCCCAATCCCCATTTATTTATTAAGTCACCCAGCCACACATTCAATTTACACATTAGCTTACTTGCTCACTTGAATTACCAAGTTTATGCTCGTCCCTGTGCTTGGTGTTTACCAAAAGTGCTAGTTCTTAGTGCTAACACAGTGAGTACTTGTACTTGGTTGAGACCAGGTCTTGGCTATTGACAAAGTATCAGGAAATGCTTTATACTGTGAACACTTGTATAGCTTAATTTAAGTTCCCTCCCTTGAGCCTGGAGCATGCTTGAGCTCGGAGTATGCCTTATTAGAGTGGCACACAGTGTTTGCACGCAATCATAACAAGGTCTGTACTTGATTTTCAGCAAATATTGACTGAGGTCCCACAGAGAGCTCTCAGAGCTCAATTAAGGTGGGGTGCAGCATTGCTAATAATGGGCTTTATGCACCTAATTTCTCAAGTAAGGCTCATGAAGGTGTATTTATAACTGTCATTGATAGAGTGGCTACATGGTAGTAAGCCTTCTTACCCTTCAGAGGGGAGGCCACGCTCTGTCACTGTGTCATTGTTTAATGGGTGAGCGTGGGTCCATCACCTTGTTTCCTGGCTTGGGGATTGCAGGGCAGGCTGGAAGCATTTTCATTCTTACAGAATGAACAGAGAACAACTGTCTTCATGTTAAACAGAGACTATTGGTCATATTTTGAGGCGTACCAGAGCAGTATTGGTGTCATAACTAGAATGCTTGCACCTCAAACCAAGGTTGGCAATGAGGATAAGAGGAGGCTGTGGGGATGACTGAGAATTGAAGACAATTTTATGTTTTGGTTTCTGAAATAGAGAGAAGGCCAGGGCAGGTTTTGAGATTATTGTAACCATGCTCTTCATTATAAGACAAAGGAAAGCTGATTTTTCAGCAGGAGGGAAACTTTTCTTTGGTTAAGTGGCTGAGGTGGGACTTTCATTCGTGTTCAGATACCCAGGCTCAAGAAGGACCATGGTGGACCCCAGACCCATTCAGACTAGAAGTCTCATTAGTTACTTTTCTATCGCTGTGATGAAGCACCATGATCAAGGTAACTTATAGAAGAAAGTATTTATTTGGCTTTACAGTTCCAGAGGGTTAGAGTTCATGAAGGCTGAAGAGATGTAGCAGGTATGGTGGCTGGAACAGCAAGCAGGGAGCTCCCATCTTGAACTCTAGGCAGAAAAGAAAGCAAATTCAAAATGGCACAAATCTTTAAGCTCTCAAAATTGGCCCCAAGTGATGCACATCATCCAGCAAGTCCATACCTTCTATACCTCCTCAAACAGTGCCACCACATGGAGACCAACTATTTAAGTGCCAGAGCCTGTGGAGGGCATCTCATTAAAACCACCAGAGGGAACTTCCCAGTGCTTGTCTTCTGGGAGATATTCTTTCCATCATGCTTGGGTAAGTCTAGGCTGACCTCCGTCTCTCTCTAACCTCGTGTAAAGGGAACACATAACGGGCATGTCAGTGGCTGAATGAATTCTAAAATCAAACAGTTCTGAGGGTAATTGGACTTTAGCATGTCCAATTAACTCTATGACTCAATAAATTCTTTAACACAAGTCTCAACGTCCTCAGTTGTAAAATAACATCATGATAGCAAATATCTCATGGTTATAAATGGAAGGATTAACTGAGATAATAAATGCAGAAATTTTAGCATCTTTCCTGGCCTGGAGAGAGCACCCAGTAAGCCCCAGTGGTTGATATTATTTCCTTCAATAGCAGTTCTGGGAGGGGGCATTATATCACAGAGGACTATTGCACAGCCCCTTGTTTGCTTGAGAGGTGACATCATCCTTCTATGGGTCTTGCTACCTCCTTATTAAGAACTGGCTTATAGCACTGGACTGGGGGAGTCTCCACTGGTTTAGCCAATTTCCCTCCCCCCACAGCTATGGAGTGACACTCTCTGAATTAGCACTTAGCCCTCCATGTTCTGGCTGCAGACACCATCTTCGTAGACCATTATTTGTAGACACCATCTTTTCTTTTTCTCCTCCTCATTTTTTTCTTCCTGTCTCTATCTCTTTTTCTCTGTCTCCTGGTCTCTCTCTCTCTCTACCTCTGTCTCTCTCTGTGTGTCTCTCTCTGTTGCTCTCTGTCTGTCTTTCTCTTTTCTCTCAAGACTGAACTCAAGGTCTGTAAATTCTAGTTAAGCGCCCTACCACTGAGCTACAATTTTTACTGTATACTTTTTATTTTGTTACATGCTCACATTAAGTTGGTCAGACTGACCTTGAACTCATGGTATAGCCTAGGCCTTAAACTTGTGATCCTCTTTCAGAGCCTCTTTAGTAGCTGGGATGGCTCACCTGTTCCAAGCCTGCCCACTTTTCTCATGAGTTACCACTATAGAATGTGCAATGAAAGTCTATGCTGGGAAAAGCTGCTCAATCATTAGCCAATACCTGTGCTTCCATGCCCTGCTTACTGTCTGCTAATGGGATGTGTGCAGTGAGCACCTGAACATTTCAAAGACTGTACAGTAAAGAGAAATCACAGAACCTAAAGGTTCTTGGATCAGGCAGTTTTACATAGGGTTTGTCTGTGGGCTCACCTGACAGCCAATGGGCTTCTGAAGTTGGAAAGGAGAAAAGTAAGAGAATAAGTAGCAGCTGGGCCACAATCTCTATCTCTCGCCTTCCAGGGAAGGGAATCCTGTCTACTAGGTCAGCTTATCCAGGTCTTGACTCTATAGAGATGCCATATCTCTGCCAATATCCCTGGTGCTCAGTAGTTGAGATCAAGGGAAACACAGAAATCCTATCTGGTTTCCTGGAGTGAAACTCCATCATGAAGCCACAAACATATATACAGGACTGGTGCATTCTTGAGCCTCATCTCTACTTTAGATAGTCTACACTCGTCCCTTGGAAAGCAGGACCTATAGGAACACAGGCCATGAAATAGGCACACTTGTGAATTGTGGCATGATTTGCAGCTTCTGCTATGAGGTATCCTGTGCTTCTAGACAAGAGGCAATGGAGAATCATCTCCTATTGTCCTTCCTGGCCCCTGACATCATTTTGACAGGCTTCTGTTTGAAGATCCTGGGCTTTAAGAGAATGAGAAGAAATGGCCAACTGTATATGTGGGGTGGCCAGACCAATCCTCCAGTGAGTTATGGGAAGTCCATCTTTAGACAATTGGAGAGGCAAGAACCTTGAAGACTCAGGTCCCCACACAGTCCACTGTCCACAAAGGAAGGTCATCCCCAGGGCTGTCAAGCTTGGAGCTGGACACAAATTCATTTGATGTATCAGGAGATGGCCAACACAGGCATTTGTTTGTGCTTGAAAATTTTAGACTCCAGGATAGGATGCAGGTATGTCCCTTCTGTGGCCATCTAATTTTGAAAGGTCAACTCTGAGTGGGTAGAATGAGGAGTAATAACTGCTTTACCCTCAGGCAAAGTCCTGGAAAGGAGATGAAAGACACTATGAGTGAATGAATGACTATGAGTGAGTGCAATATGTGCAGCTGTGAGGATGCTTTTAAGGAAGCTTGTCCTCAAGACACTGTACAGTAAGGGTCTGATATGGTGTCTCTGTCCATCAAACCTCCCAGCCTGGGTTCTCATGGGTCTCTCTTTCCAAGGAACAGAGAAGTGTTGTCAATATAGATGGACCTTAAGAGATGCATCAGGTTGTAATTTTTTTGATACCTAGAACACAGATGTAGAAAATTGGTTCAGTGAAGCCAGAGAAACCTGGAGCCCTTGAGTTCAGAGGGATCTTGAGTTCAGAAGTGTTCTCAGGTGTGTAAGAACTCTGGTATTTATCCTACCTGCCTGTTTCCAAGAGCGACTAGGGAGCAACTGTCTTACAAAAGGAGTCCTCAGCTCTGGCCACAAAGACTGAATGAAAACAGTAGCTATTTCTGCTTGCTGAACAGAAATCAAAGGCTTGCATGCATGAATGAACTCAAATCATTTGGGAACCTGTCATTAGTTAATCTATTCATTCCAGACACATAGATTGGCTGTTACTGATGACAGAAAAGGTTCAAGGTGTGTGCTGTGGGCTGGTCAGGGCATCATTCTCTGATGTGGTCTCTGGTCCTTGGGCAGGTACATCTCAGGCTGTCTGAGTAACTGGGAAACTTTGTGAATTCTGATGAGCATACATGCTCTTTCCCAATTGCTGTGTCCTTGGGATGATGGAATTTTATTGTATTGGACAAACATCATGGTTGAAATTGCTGCCAGCAAGTAGCAGCTGTCACCACCAGCAAAATAGAACCTTCATGGTTGAAGCCAGATCCACTGCTTGGACAGAATATGCAGGGAAGCTTGGCATCTGGGCACCCTAGAATGAGAGAAGCCATGGTCTAGTAATAGGATGCTTTGGTGATGAGTTGTGGAGTGAATAGGATCTAACAGGAGCCTATTGGATGGAACTAGAAGTGAGGTCTCTGAACTGTCCAGAACATCCTAAACATTGGCATGGAAGAGAAGACACAGAGAGGCCTCCTGAACTTCCATCTGAGCAAACAGGCAATCATTAAAAGCTAAGAGGTGAGAAGGGAGCTTGTCCTATAGGTAAGCTAATAAATACAACTGTCCACTATCATTCCATGCTAGGATAAGCACTTTGCATGCATTATATCAGGATTCTGAGAAGCACACATTTTCACTATATCCATTTTATAGGGGAGGAAACTGGAGGACATGGAGGTTTGCAAGAGCGGAGGTAGAGACCTCTGTCATATGTGTGTGGATTCAAGAAGTTATGCAGAACCTGTATGTTTCCTGTCTTTGAGTTTCTGCCACCACCTTAGCAACTGCACAGGAGAAGGAGAAATGGATGGGATAGAGCAAATATAAGACTTCAGAACATTGGAAGTTTAAAGCACATACACTTCATGACATTTTAATAGACCAGGCTGTCACAACCTCCCGAGCCAGCCCTCAACAAGTATGTAGACTTGTTTAGGATGGATTTTATTTTGTACCTGTTCTTCCTACTAGTGTACTGTACTGGAAGTGTAGAACACAGGGTGAACAGGGCAGGGGGAGAGCCCTCTTACCTATAATCTCCAGTTGCCACCAAGGATCTGGACATTGATATCTACCTCTCAGGAGGCTTCTGTTGTATGACTCTATTCCTAGGAAGACAAGAACAAATATCTACTTGCCCCAGATAAGGGACCAATGAAAAACCAATGCAAAAATGCCACCCAAGTACAGCTTGGTAAACCTGTGAGTTTAATTGGGATTACAGCAGAAATGACTCTTTGAAAATATAAGCAAGGCCCAATTAAATGTGTTCCTTTCATAAAAGTTGATGTGGTCATGATGTTGCTTCACAGCAATAGAGCACTTACTAAAACAATGTGCTTGGGGTGGAGAGGTCTAGTGAATCTTGACAGTTTCAGGAATTTCTGAAGCTTTTGAATTTATATTTTTAGCTTAAGGAGCCTACATGGAGGATAGAAGGTTTCACCTCCCTTTAAATCATCCTGTTGTTCTATCTCTCTAGTTACATCCGGTGTCTTAAGGAGATTCCCTTTAAGATGGGAAAGCTTAATTTTGAAGAATTAAACTCTTTGCACAGCAGCTCCTTCACCCATGGAAATTTGAGGACTGTGTTCACGTTAGATGTCACTATCAGGTCACATCTAAAGAAAAGCACAAAGAACAATGGGAATAAAATAAAGGACAAATAACTGGACTTTGCAAAAGGGCCAAGAAAGAATTAGGGAAACAACACCCTTCACAATAGCCACTAGTAACATAAAGTACCTTTGGGTGACTCTAACCAAGCAAGTGAAAGACCTGTTTGAGAAAAAGTTCAAGTCTCTGAAAAAAGAAATTGAAGAAGATATCAGAAGGTGGAAATATCTCCCGTGCTCATGGATCAGTAGGATTAACAGTGAAAATGGCTATTCTGCCAAAAGTAATCTACAGATTCAATGCAATTCCCATCAAAATACCAGTACAATTCTTTATAGACCTTGAGAGAAAAATTATCAACTTCCTATGGAAAAACAAAAAACCCAGAATTTCCAAAATGATCCTGTACAACAACAGATCATCTGGAGGCATCTCCATCCCTGATCTCAAGCTGTACTACAGAGCAATAGTAATATAAACTGCATGGTATTGGCATAGAAACAGAATAGT
>CM053758.1:8776523-8825214 GCA_028658305.1 Pachyuromys duprasi
TTCATTCATTCATTCATTCATTCATTCATTCATTCATTCATTCAAGTGTTCTGTCCCTACTTGATCCAAAACTAGGGTTCTGGGGTCCCAGCAGTAAGGAGGCCGGAGGTTCATGTTCCATAGAGCCCATAGGCTAGCCAGGTGGCGTGTAAGTCACAATATGTGACATGTTCTGGGGTAAGAAATGATGTACAAGAGACTGGGAGAGCACAGATGAGTGTCAGGGGAGGCTAATGTTCAAGCATTGACCTAAGGGGATGAGGGCAATCTGGTGGTGGGAGAAAACACTTCTAGAAGAGAGTGGCTGGCAGGAAGAAAATACTGCAGGAGTGGTGTAGCCTGTAGAGTGTAGGACTGTCACATTCAGAGCTGAGCACACAGGGGAAGATGGACTTGGGGCTGGACAGTTGCAGGGGATTGGGGTAAGTCTGAGCCCATGAACATGGAGAAAGGACGAAGAAGTGCTACACAGGGAGCACTTGCTTCTGTACATAGCTCTATGTCCTTTCCTGGGGACATTTTGGGTTTGCTGTGTACTCTACTCTGGGCTCCTGGGGATGTGTATCAGCTGTCTCAGTCCAGGATAAACTCCAAATACTCTCGTGGCATAAATGTGGATCAGACCCGTAAGAGATGATAAATGCTCTTGGCGGGTGACACCGGCTCTGGAGAGTGAGGTACAGTCTTATTCTCTGGTACAGATTGTGAAACTAAAGAAAGGGAGGAGAGAGAGAGATGGAGAGATGAGTTATGCATGCACTCCTAGTTCATTAAGTATACCCTCTCTGGACAGTGGACAGTGACCACTTAGGTGAAGTGCAACTGTGGTACCAGCTGTGATGAGCATCCCCTTTATCTGCTCCGGGATTAGAAGGACAGACTTGGCCTCAGCAGCGGAATCCTTCCCAATAAGGTAGGCCTGGCAGCAGCACATGCTACAGCTGAAGAGACAGGTACCATAGGGTCTTTCAGGAATGGGGTGGGGGTGGGGGCATGTTCTAGGAGAAAGGGACTGCAGAAAAGTTTGGCGACTGCAAGGTAGAGCAAGTGGAGATCTGTAGATACGTGATCCAGGCAGCCCAGAGAAGACAAGTAGCTGGAGAGAAGCAAGGGCTTGTCTGCCAGGCTTGGCTGCCTCCTTTCTGCACACCCTCCTCCTTCCATCATTGCTATCTTAACACTCTGCAGTGGTGGCTGAGTTGAAGAAGGGCTAACAGATGCACTCAAATATGGTTTGGTTCAAAGAATGAGCTTAATTAGGTATTTAAGCCTGTGGTTGTGAGTCCAAAGTTTTCTCTCTTTTGGCATGTGATCCAGGAATGCTGTTGAGGCTCATTGACAGGAATATTCAGATAGCTGGAAAGAGATAGAGCAGATGGACACACTTTCGAATTAACCTTTCCTTGCCTGCCTTGCTTGAGAGCAGATGTACATTCATTCCACCCTGCTTGGACTCACAGGCACTTTACCAGCATGCCTTACTCTGTGCAGTATCCACCTGTATCTACCTGCCATGAACAAAGGCCCTCAAAGTTTGGCCCAGACTTTTCTAGAAGGTTGAGAAAAGAGGCCCTGTCTAGTGTGTCACCTCTATTTAGATTCATGGTCCCTCAGTGATGAACCTTTTGTTGCTGTTGTTTTGTTTTGAGACGGGGCCTCACTGTGTAGCTTTGGCTGTCCTGAAGCTCATATGTAGACCAGGATGACCTTGAACTTAAAGAGACCTGCCTGCCTCTGGCTTTTCAGTGCTGGGATTAACAGCACACAGCTCTGTACCCTGCAATAGTGAGCCTTTTATACCACAGGTATTATAAAAGTTCAGTGCATCTTAAAATGCCCAAAGTCTCTCAACTGAAATCATAAACAACTTACATACATTCTCTTTTTTTCCAAAAGGAAAGAACTGGGACATAACAGTGATCACAACCAAGAAAACTAAAGCTGGGAGGGTAGCTCAATGTCTGACACCAGGGATGTTCTCACTCTGGGCTTCAAAGGTCTTAGGCAGTCCATCACTGCATCTCTGCCACAGACAGCATCTGCAGCTTGTTTCTTAAGCCCAGGAAGCTGTACTTCACACGTGCTTCTTTCTTGAATGGGTGTTCCATAGCTAGCCTAGGTTATACGTTCACCAGTGGGCTCTTCTGGCTTCTCTTCTAACTCCACCACACAGGGCCAAGGGCTCAGCTTCTCTCCATGACTCACTCAGTCTTTTGTCTCTCAAAAGCAGTGGGAGGCTTTTCCACATTATTTGCTGCGTTCTGATGTGTAGCTGTGGCCCATCTTAAACCACAGATTTTGTGAACTGGCCATGAAGAAGTGCTGCTTTGCTGTCCCATTGAAGCAGGAAAGTCTTCACCCCAAAGATACTGTTCTCTTACTAATAACAGCTGATTCTTATGCCCTAGATGACCAGTATACACTGTCCCAAACAAAGCACAAAAGGTTTCATGCTAGTGGGGCTGGCCATTGTTAACCACAGCTGATGCGATAGCCCCAGCTGACCAGCAAGCACAATTCTTAATTCAAATATGTCGCACAAATGGCCCTGACAGATAGAGTCTTTCGTACCCTCTGAAACTTCACAAGCCAGGCTTCCATTGTCTGCATTTCTCCCTGCATTCTTATCATCCACGCTCCCACTAGGACAGTCCATTATTCTGCTGGCACTCATTGGTTTTTCCGCTCCCAAATCCCAATCGTCCACAATCCCTCCCCAAACAACACTGTCAGGTTCCATCACAGAAACATTGTACTTTCTTCTGGAAATAATTTCTGTTCTAGTTTCTTTTTTTTTTCCCTGCTGTAATAAAACACCCTGACCAAAGCAACTTTAGGTGGGGGAAAGGGCTTATTTTATCTTAAAACTCCCTAGAAAAAGGGTTTAAAAAGGGATTAAAACTCCCTGGTCACATCCATCCTTGAGAGGAAGTAAGACAGAAACTCAAGCAGAAACCATTGGCTAATGCTGCTTATTGGTTCACTCACTGGCTCATGCTTATCTAGATTTCTTATATAGCCCAGGACAACTCGCCTAGGGATGATGCTGCCCCTAGTGCGCTGTCCCTCACATCAATCAAGACAAATTCTTAAAGACACAGCCACCGGGCACTGTCATGGAGGCGATTCTTCAATTGAAGTTCCCTCTTCTCTGGTGACTCTAGATTGTGTCAAATTGACAAAAACAAAAACCAAAAGCATACCAGAACTAACCAGGGCATACATACCATTGCTTCTTGGCATGAATCTAGCCAGGAAGGTGCCCAGAGATCATTGAGGTTGGCCTTTAGAATCCCTCACCATGCCTGCCTCCATTTTCTTGTGCAGAACAGTTGATTCGTGTCATTCCCTGCACAAAGACAGTTTCTCAACAGATAAGGCATTGGCCCCACCACCGAAACCATGTCTCTCCTTTATACACACGGTTCCAATAGATTCCATACAGCCGGGACCAAATGCTACAGAAGCCTAAAGATAGAGTCACTCTCCAGGCATCCCGCTTCTACTGAATTAGGAACACATTTCCTCATATGTAGGTTTTTCAGAGCCCTTTTTTTTGTACTTGCATAAAGGAATCAACTGCATGGCTAAAGCTGAACTCCCATCTCCTGGAGCTGTCTGCAAGGAAAGGAAGCCAGAAGCTATCTCTGAGCTCTTTCACTGGGTTTTACAACTGAACCTGATTGGTTTTCTTTTCACAGATGTTTGGCTGTTTATTTTGGGACAAGGTCTCACTATGTAACCAAAGCTTGTTTCAAAGTTGCTATGTAGACCAGCTCAATTTGAACTTGTAATCCTCCTGCTTCAGCATCTCCAGTGCTGAGATTACAGGAATACACCACTACATCTGGTGTTTATGCTTGATGTTTTTATAGGTATGGTGTGACACTAAGTTTTAATGGCTTGAAACAAGGTAACTGTCTGTCTCTTAGGTACCTTCTGGGCTTTTCACAGTGAGGTATGAGCACCACAGAGTGCACATCTGTGGCTTTAGAGGGAGTGTCACAGCCACATTCTCTGATCTAAGAAGTGCTATTACATAGTGCCTTGTCAGAGGAATAGACTTTTCATTCACACAGATACCCACAATGCTAAGTGCTGGTGACTTGCTGCTATGGGCAGGGCTGAGGCCCCCTGGAATGTACACATTCCTGTGAAGGAAGGCAGAGCCAGACAAGAACCTCTCCAGTCTGCCTTTTAGAGTGGAGGGGCAGCGAAGTGTCTCCAGGTTATGTTCTCCATTACAATTCACACCCTATAGGTCCTGCAGAGCCTATCGGTATAACAGTACAGAGCCTGTAGTATGGATGGGGAGTTTGGCCCCACCTGTTCCTGAGGACTATAAACAGCCAGCTGAGGGTAGTTGCAGGGCCTCTGGCCTGAACAACAACAGGATGACTGAGGATTCCAGAAATCAAGAGGTGATTGTGTGGGATAAAACTGATTCGCTTTTGGCCAGAGGCAGGCTGGGAGCACAGGGCTGGGAATTTTGAGGATCAGTATGCAGAGCTTTAATGGGGTATTGTGACAGATTTTCTGGGTGTCTTTTAGAGAGAACAGTGCCTGGGTAGAGGAAGGAGGGTGCAAGGCCAGACAGAGGGTAGGTGGAAGTGCAGCTAGTCCATCTTGAAGACCCACTGGATGGAGCGTGTCCATCAGTGTGAGGAGGGACTACCCTGCATGCCACCTACTTTTTAACCCCTACCCCAGGGGCCTTGGCTAATAGGTTGCTTGCTGCACAGCCTCTTCCTGGCTGAGAGAAACTGCTAATGACATCCTGAATAAAAGCTTTCACTTAGCACAGAAAACCTCACAAAAGGACACGACTCCTCTTATTCATGTTGTCACCGAAGGATCCCAGTGGCCCAGCTGTGACTGGAATGACAGCAACTCTCACTGGGTGACGGGTGCTCTGCCCCTAGCCCTTTGCTCTGAGAAGGGAAGACGAAGGCCAGGGTACAACTCAAGAGACAGATGAGACCTCTTGATGGATGAATGGCCACTGAAAATGGCCATTTGGATTTCTTTGCAGTCAAAGAAGGACAAGATGACTAAGGTTTCTTTTTGCCCCTACCCTAAGCACCTCTGCCTAATATCTTCCCTGGAAGGGATATTGACTCAAATTCTGTGCCAAGAGTATCTCAGAACTACTTTATCTAGGGCAGAAAAATGTTTGAAGAAGGCAGGCATTGGCTCAGCCCTGGTGTCTCCGTGCTTCAATCACTGACAGAAATTGTGTTTGGTTGACACCTTGGAATTTTCTTCACATCGAGACCAAGAAGAAAAGGAGGAAGAGGCAAGTTGATGGGCTCGGAACTCTAGAGAAAATGTCTTTGGGGATACATGAGTGCTGAGCCAGGATGTGTGAACTGGTGCTCGGACACTGGGGCTCTATGCTCTGGCTAAGAAGCCCTCAGATATCTCCTCTTAGAACTGTTGGGTCAATCTATTTTATCATGCAAAGTGGGAAGGCTAGTGAAAGGAATGTCTAAAGCTGGCCCTGTAGAGGGTTGCTTTGGGTCCCGTGCTCTGGACATGTAGTGACCAAGTTTAAGAGGATGAGGCCGTACAAGAGATGGCAAGGTAGGTACCTGTAGCTAGGGCAGAGCCTGAGCTGAGGAGCTTGGTCCCTTCCAGTCTTGATGACATTGTTTCTTAACCTCAATGGGTTTCTCCATGGGAAATCTGGCACCTAGTGGAGTGGATAAGTAGTACTGGGTCACACAGCATACTGAGACCAAAAGTAGAGCTGATGTCCCAGCTTAAAGAGATGAAAATATGCTTCCTCCTCCCCACAGGGCTCTGTGTGTGAAGAATATGAATCACCCAAGAGGCTCCCAGAATGAGCAGTGATCTGCCTCTTGCTTCTGCCTCCTGATGTGAGAAGCACATTCTTTCCTTCCTACTCTGTCTCTGTCATCCCCGGAGACAGGTTTCGTGTGTGGTAGGTGCAAACATATGGACTCAATGAACTCCAGTATTGGTATGGCTTGCTGCTATTGTCCCCTACTGGTGACAGTAGCCCAGGCCAGCCAAGACAGCTTTCTGCCCACTCCTGTGCCCAGAGGCTGGCTAGCTATCAGGACCTGGGCAGAAAGATAATGTGGTGGTTATGGAAAAGCCATAGAGGCCCTGAGGGCATATGTTTCTTGTCTCCCAATCCTTATATCCTTGGGGACAAAGACAGCATGAAATGTCATGCCCAGGACTGGCCACTCAGCGTATTGCAGACTCTGAGTCTGCAATCCACCTTCTCTGTGCCCACAGTATTCCTCTCCCACAGGATCTTCTCTAGTTTAGGTGTAAGGTGAGTTTGTCTGAGGCATTAACCTAAGACCCAGGACAAGATGGAGTGTATTGGTGTTACTTCCAGCCTGCTCCCCCATGAGACAGCTGAGGTCTGTCCATCTGTTTCACTGAGATGTTCTCAGCACCATCCTACTCTCTGTCACACCTCTGGGCTGCTGCAGTCTCTCTCTCCTGCTCACTTCTTCCTGTGTGTCTGCCTCCTGATCACCTTCCATGATACATGCTTGAACCTAAGTTCTTCCCATGGCCTGACCTGGCCAGTGGTCATCTGCTGGGGTATGAATGAGGACACAGTGGAGCAACATTGGCAGCTCCTGCTTTCTGTCCCAAGTCCTCCTTAGCTTGGGATCTGTCTTCTAAATGGAACACTAACTGACTACATGCTGTCTTAAGACTCAGCAAGCCTCTGGACAATTCTCAGCAGCTGCAGCATTTGCCATTAGCTAGATTCTCAATTGCACCCATGCCTTTTGGAGGTCATAGAGCCTTGGTGTATTCTAGAGAAAGAACTGGAAACCTCTCAACCCCAAATAGCCCTTCCCAGACTTACCATATCAGGTAATTCTCTATGCTGCCTAGACCAGGAAGGGTTCTAAGGGAGTGAGCCACATTGCTGTTGGCAGGTGTCACTGTTCTGATTCATGGGCTTAGACATAATGAGGAAGTAGAATCTCAGGCTTGGAAATCAATAGTGAAGGAAAACCAAAACAGTCCTTAAAAACAAAATGGTACATGCATACGTTCTTTCAACATCATCGAGCAAGTGGACGGCAGGGACAGCAATGGTGCTACCAGGTATCACTCAGCAAGAGACCTTCTGTGGAGACAATACCCTGTCTTTGGTCCCCAGACCATCCTGGAAAGCAGTCACAGCTCCAGGGAACTGTATAATGCCAAACATGAGCTTACTAAGTACAGCCAAATCCTTGTCATCCTCAAAGGATATCAAAGCCCAGAAAAGGCTGGTCTAGATACATTTAGTCTCTCTCCCTTCTTCCTTCTCCTTTTCTTTGTATGCTTTTTTTTTCTGTCTCTCTTTTTTTCCTCCGCTCTCACCCCCACTTATTTTAGAATATAGAATAAAAGGACAGTAATGGTAGGTCTTGAGTGCATTAAGATTTTGGTGCAGTGAGGTGTGATTCAGTCTGGGTGGTGGGCTTGAGTCTTTCTATTGAAAAGTCTGTGAGCTATGCTTTATCTTACCAATGGCTTAGCTGGGTTGTACATAGCTCTATAGGATGCAGAGATGTAATCCTGTGTGTTGATCACACCTCGGCTAGTTCCTGGACACTGGACATAAGAAGCTGTTTTGGAGAAGGAGACAAGCTTCAGGCATCCAGGCACTAGGACCAGAGCCACTCAAGTGAGTGTTAGTAGCTGGGGTTTAGGGATTGTGTGGGCTCTCTCAGACTGTGTCTTTGAAGTTGGCTTCTCCTCCCCCAGAGCTCTCCCATCTCTAACTGGCATTGCTGGATGCCTTAAAGCTGGGGAGTTTAGTGTACACATGTCTAGTCCCAGCATTCTGGCCTGCATAGATGCCCAGCGGATATTGTTGAATTAGGAAACCTGGCAGGTAGACTCCTCCCAGGATCCTCTGGGAGATGCTGAACATTTAATGCTATTTCTGTATGACTTCCATCCTTGCCCTAGGCAAAAGTGCAATTTCCAGCAAGCAGTCTGAGGTCTGCACAGACATATATACAACGCAGCCCCGACGGGTCAGTAGTCGGTGTAGATCTTCCCAAACCTGTCAATGGAAGCAGTGCATAATTAAATGTCATTAAATGGACTCAGACACATCCAAGTTCATTAGCACAAGCACCAGCTGAATTTGAGTCATTGCTGAGGTTTGGCAGGCAGAGGCAGTCTTAGTGGGAGAAACCTTACATTATCGGATGGGTTCTGGGAGTCTGGTGTTGCTCCTCTGTCAGTTAGAGTGGGTATCTCTTGGTAGGAAGAAAGGGCTCCAATCAAATGCTGAGCAAAGGCTTGTGTGCCTGTGGAATCTTGCCTACAGGGCTGAGTGGCTGGAGTAGAATTTGGGCTTTGCAAGATTGCTGTGGTCTCTGAAACCAAAGCTGAAGTCTGAGTCCACCAGCCACCAACTTCGCAGTGTGAGGCTTGCTGGACCACTGTAGATGGTGAAAGTTAGGGACTTCTGCTGTCCTGAGGTGAGTGGCTGGGTCCTGGGTCACACTGAGAACCAAGGCTGGGCATTCAGGTCTGAGGGGCATGATGGGAAAAGGCTTGCATTAAGGAAGCTATTAGTGCTGCTGGCTGGTGGAACAAGAAGTGTATACTATTTAAACTCATGAACACCCTCCTCACAGAGGCTTCCAGTTCCACATTTGAGATTCAACCCTGAGGTTAAGCAAGTTCTTATTCAGGTTTTTTTTGAAATTCAGATCTTTCAGGGTATATGTGGAGTGTCAGGTGGCTTCTTATCTTTCCCTCCAGAGTGCGTCCCCAGGCCTCACATGGCCTTTCATCTCTGCACCAGAGTGCCCAGGGTCTGGATACCTGAATGTGTTTGTTGAATGAATGAGTGATTGGCACCCTGGGCATGTGTGACTGCATTCTCAGGTTGAGAGGGAAGGAGGTGCTGCCGGCAAACACTCTCCCTCTGCCATTCTCCTTCAGACTGAAAGAGCCTGGCTTTGAGTCCTGAAAGCTTTGAGTAGGGGAAGGATCATGAAGAAGTGGAGGTACCCTCAACATGGCATGCATACACTTTAACACCCCAGCAGTTTTAATATCCCCTTCTTTCTTACTAGGAAGTTGTCTGGATCAGAGGATTGCTGGGGCTCCCCAGGGTAGGAAATGCATGATGAATTGGGTAGACATGGAGCAGAAACCCAACCTGAGTAGGAGTGCTCCCAACAGTGGTCAGGTAAAATGCTGAGAGTCAGGAACAAAGCAGTAAGTCCACACGCTGCACGGAATCATCAATAGCAGTCCTAGAGGCCAGAGGGAGACTCCAGGACCTGGTTAGAGGGTCCAGGGAGCCTGCTGCCCTCCCCCTCTGTGTGTGTATACATGTACATCCATCTATCAGTGTCTATGCAGGCATATTCATGTTTGCTTTTGTCTTCTCTTACAACTATTCATGTTTCTGTTGCAGTGTGGTGTCCTGTGTCCTTCTGTGTCTGTGAGTCCATGTGTACACACCCTGTGGACACACAGGATAGCTGTAGTCTCCACAGGGGAGTTGTCTTTCTCTCTCCTCCTTTTCTGCTTCTGCTTCTCCACCATTTTGGGCATGCTTGTTCTGTCCCTGAGGGAGGACAACATTACCTGGAAAAAACAAGGCTTGTTTGTTGGGGAAATGACCAAAATGCCAGAGGTGTGGGAGTAGAGGCAAGAACTATTCTGTTTCCAGAAAATCCATTCTTATCTGATTTAAGCCTCTGGGTCTTTTTGTACTGCTTGGTGGAGGTTGGAATGGTCTTGAAGATGGAACATTCAGGCTGAGGCCTCCGTTCAGTGTTTCCAGGTTTCTGTTTGAAACAAAGGATACAGAGATGAACCATAGAGGGAGTGTTTTGGATAGCTCCTTCTTCAGTAGACTGTAATGGGTAGTAGGATCACTCATGAATTGGAGCAGGGAACGGTGGTATCCTATTTTGCTTTCTATTGCTGTCATAAACACTGTGATAGGTCACCACACATCACTAAAGGAAGTGAAGGCAAGGACCTGAAGCGTGGAACTGGAGCAGAGTCCTTGGAGGGGTGCTGTTTGTTGTCAGGCTCACCCTGCTTTCTTATACCACTGAGAACCACCCATACACTACCCACAGTGGTCTGGGACATCCCATATCAATCATTCATCAAGAAAATACCCCAAAGATTTGTCTATAGGCAAATCTGATGGAGGCGTGTTCTCAGTTGAGGTTCCCTCTTTCCACATGACTTAAGCTTGTGTCAAATTTACAAAGAAAACAAAATTCCAGGTGGAAAATTCCAGGCATGTTCTGAGATTCTCCCAGAAAGTAGATTTCCTCCCTCTTTCTGTCCTTGTATAGGGCTTAAAGGGGCTTTGTGGTGTCAGATATATGACTTGGGGAAGGTTAATAATATAGAGACACCATAGAACAGTTAATGACATCTCCAATGGTTGTTCAGAGCTAACTTGAAGTAGTCTTGCCTCTTTGCTTCTTGAGTAGTCACATGAAGTCTTGCTGTAACAAGCTTTTTAGTTGCATCAGTTTTGAACCATTGTGTAGTTTGTCTCTGTTGCATACACCATGCCTTTTAACCTTCCTCCATCATGTTAAACAGAGTAGAGGCTGTTTTAATGTAGGACCATTCAACTTCAACTTCTCACTTACCCACACATCAAGGGTTTTGGAGACATGAAGTAATAATAAAGTAGTCTAACTTCAGCAACAAATAACCATGGTGTACAATTCTCTACAAGCCCTGGAACAGATTAATGTGTGCATCACTAGTCGAATGGTTTTCCTAAGTGAGTGTCCTTTTCTACGTGGTGTCTCAGGGACTCATGTTCATGTTCCTTCCACATTGTGATTCTGCAGTCAGTTTAAATATCAGTCTTCCCTGAAATATTCTGTGTGATTATCCAAAAGACAAGGAAAGAGTAGAGAGTCATAATAGCTTAGGTTTGGAAATAACAGATTGATGATTGGAAGACTTGATTAGCCAGATTCGGACACTACTGCAAGGATAGCTGGAAAGTACCATGTGGCTTTGTGTCCAGGAAGATGAGAGAAGCAGTTTGGTAAAGAATCTGATAGTCTCCCTCATATCAATCTCCAGTATGCATTTTCAATCTTATTTTTGTCAATGTAAAAATACAGTAGCTAAGCATTTATTTTGTAGCCAAATATAAGTGACCATGGACTGGGAACACAGATTCAAGTTTCCCCAAGTTCCATGTCCCAACATAATAATGATTTCATGAAGTTTCATAGCAACAGAATAAAAAAAAAACAGGTAGGAGGGTCATAGAAAAGTGTGGAACTTTCTGCTTGGATTTAAATGCTATCCAGTGACGTTCTTAGCTTTTGAGTTGGTGGAAAGTCCATTCATACTTCTTCTTCTTTTAATGATTCAGTAGTTTATTAACAAGTTAGTCTTAGAATATAGTGATAAATGAGGTTTTGGTTTTAGTAACCTATTTAATTCCATGAAGGAACTTCACTTATTTTTTTCTTTTCTTTTCTTTTTTTATATTAATTATAGTTTATTCACTTTGTATCCCAGCTCATTTCCTCATTTACTCCCAATCCCACCCACCCTTCCTCCCTCATCTCCTCCCATGCCCCTCTCTAAACCCACTGATAGGGGAGATCCCCCTCTCCTTCCATCTGGCCCTAGCCTATCAGGTCTCATCAGGACTGGCCGCATTGTCTTCCTCTGTGGCCTGGTAAGGCTGCTCCCCCTCAGAAGGAAGTGATCAATCAAAGAGCCAGCTACTGAGTTCCTGTCAGAGACAGTCCCTGTTCCCCTTACAAAGAAACCCACTTGGATACTGAGCTACCATGGGCTACATCTGTGTGTGGGTTCTAGGTTATCTCCATACATGCTCCTTGGTTGAAGAATCAGTCTCAGAAAAGACCCCTGTGCCCAGATGTCTTGGTTCTGTTGCTCTCCTTGTGGCATTCCTGTCCCAGATCCAGCTATATCACTCCTAGGGATATATCCAAAATATGCCCAAGTATACAACAAGGACATTTGTCCAACCATATTTATTCATAATAACCAGAATCTGGAAACAACTCAGATGTCCCTCAACTGAGGAATGCATACAGAAATTGGGGTATATTTACACAATGGAATACTACTCAGCAATTAAAAAAGGACATCATGAAATTTGCAGGGAAATGGTGGGAACTAGAAAAGATCATCCTGAGTGAGGTATCCGAGAAGCAGAAAGACACACATGGCATATACTCACTTATAAGTACATATTAGACATATAGGATAAAAATACTAAAATCTATACACCTAAAGAAGCTAAGCAAGAAGGAGGATCCTGGGTAATATGATCAATCCTCACTCAGAAAGGCAAACGGGATGGACATCGGAAGGGGGAGAAAACAGGGAACAGGACAGGAACCTACTACAGAGGGCCTCTGAATGAATTTATCCAGCAGGGTATCAAAACAGATGATGGGACTCATAGCCAAACTTTGGGCAAATTGCAAGAAATCTTTTGAAAGAAGGGGGAGATAGAAAGACCATTCATACTTCTAAGAGATTTACCTGGGAGTCACAAGGGTATTAGGTTACATGCAGTGGTGGGCAATGAATGGCTATTGAGGCTATAGATGACATAATCTAGTCTGGGCCTTGCAACATTTCAATTCTCTACAACATTGAAGTTCTACTTAGTCAATGTGCCTTTGTAGCCATAGCCTCTTTCTGGAGACCTTCCTTCACATCTCCTAGGACTTGTTTCTGGCCACAGAAGATTGCAGTATATTTTTCATGTTTTTTCTCTTTCCTCACCTTTGTGAAAAGTGTGTATTTCCCTGTCCCTCTGACTTTGACCTGAGTCACATTTTTATACCCAATAAATCATGAGCAGGCATATGATCTATCACACAGCCCAAGGACTCTGAAGTGGTGTGGCCTCTTGAACTCCTGCCTTAACAGTTTGTGTTTTGAGAAGGATTCTGTAGGTGGCTGCTAGAAGGAGAATTATGGGAACAAGTTTGCTTTTGATTAACCATGTAGACCAGCAGTGCCTCAGTCAACCATCAAATCTGTGAACAAAAAGCAGATAGTTTCTGGCATTATTAACAATGTCTTAGGGTTGTTTGTTACCCAGCATTACTGTGTCATTAGCTGACTTATGTAACTAACGTCAAGAAAAATTATGCACATAGACTTCAGTATATACTGCACTTCTGTATCTCCATGACAACCTCTGTCATGGCTCCTCACTAAAATCTTCTCTATATCATCTTCAGAGCTGGTAAATCATTTCATGGGATTTTTTTCCCATGTCCCTACTCTAAGTTGCTAGTGCTAGAAGAGGCGGGGTCTCTGGATACTTTTGTTTGAGTCTTGTCCATTTTTCATTGGTGACTGCATTCTTCTGCTTGCTAAAGATGAGCTTCGGAAGGCAGGATCCATGCTAATGTTCTTTTCATGGAATAGATGGTCAGACAATGTTTGCTAAGTTGCATTGACTTGATTGTCTTTCCTTTTCTAACGGGAGCTCCGTGAGGGCACAGCAGGAGCTGGCTGGCAGCCCTGGCAGCCGTGGCAGTGCCGGACTCAATGCTTAGTGATTAGAAGATGGATCTATCATTGCCCACAAGGATGAGAGGCTGGGCTGCCCCCAGCATTCTTGGCTGGAGGGCTGTGTTCAGCACAAATGTGAGCCCTCTCACTCCCCCAGCTCTTGGCATCCAGTCTGTAGGGAATGATGTAATCCTGTATGCCTTGGCCCAGCCATACCTCAACAAGCCAGCAGGAGGCATTGCCAACAGCCTCTCCCTCCACTCCACCCCCCAATCCCCCACCCCCGCCCAGTCTGGTTGCAGCACAATCCCTGTGCTATGGTTCTGACCACAGGCCACAGTCTAGCCCCTGGTGATCCTACACTAGAGGAAATTCCCTCTTACAACAAGATGCTTGGGGCTGCTTTAGTATTGGTGTTTGTGGTGACATGGTTCAATCATGTTCTTGCTAAAGTGAATGAAGAACAGTATAGTGGTGGCTACCCAGTCCCAACCAGAAGTTGTTCTGCTAAAGGCTATGGGCATGTGGATATTTCTGGTCACCTAAATCAGAGCTGAGTCACTACACTGACAGACCATGTGGCCACTGGGTTAGGACACTCAAGCTCAGTGTCCTACTAAAGTCTACTTTGTCATAACAGAAAGGCTTTGTTTTAACGTTCAAAGAAAAGTATGCGTGAGGAACTTAGCTGCAATAGAGGGTCTTGTTTGTATTAATTATCCTTTGATGCAGAGCACATGACACCAAAGCTAATGGCTTAAAGCAGCTTGTCAACATTTATTATTCTTGGAGTTTCTGAGGCAAGAGCTTCTGGGTCAAGAGTTCAGGGTCATTTGGCTGTGTGGTTTTGGATCAGAGTCCCTCAAGAATTAGGGCTATAAAACACACCTCCAAGATGGCTCTGTCACACAACAAGCTGGTCTGGATTGTCAGGGCCAGTTATTTCTTCAAGTTAGAGGACTTGTGACAAATGGACACAAAAAAGAAGAGACTAGGGGAAGGGCAGTCAGCCAACATAAGGAGAGCAATACAAGACAGACCGATGAGCTGAGACTTACACAGGAAGCAAACCCAAAGCCAAAGCAGTAAACAAAAGAATTACTGGCCAAAAAATAAACCGTGCCTGTTTACTGGACTAGAGCACACAGAGATGTACTTTTTGAATAGCAGTGAGATATGCTAACAGCTAAGTCTGGAGTTAATCGAAGGGCCAATGAGAGGTCCCCTCTGAATCTTTCCTTGAGTAGCTGACGTTATGGGCTGGCTGTGGCCCCAGTAGCATTGTCTCAACAGTGCTATCCCAAGTTGTGGGGGGATAATTTGGGGTCTCTGGGGAGGACACAAATGAAGAAAGCATTTTAGGATGGCTACAAGTTTGTAGATACTCAATTTTTATTCTGTTAGGCATTCTCTAGACTCAGAGTGCCTCAGAAATGGCTGAGATTCATCTTTGGGATAATCGGGGGCAGAGGACAAAAATGTTCAAGCTGGTTTAATCAGGAAAGTGGTACTGATGGGATCCAGGAGTCCTTGTGGATCTGGCCAAACACTTGGCCTCATTAAGGACTCAGCAAGGCAACTCTCTTCATCTTTCTATCTTTCTCTTGCTTCTGTTTCTTTCTTGTTTCTACCTTCCACCTCTTCTTCCTCCTTTTTAGTCGTTTTGAGATAAAGTCTCACTTTGAAGATGTATTAATCACTTTCCGTAGTTGTGATAACCCTGACTAATACAAATCCTAGGAGCAAAAGCTTATTTGAGTTCCAGCTTACAGTTCCAGAGGGAGAATCCATGATGGCAGAAAGGCATGGCAGCAGAATGACATGGATACAGGAGCAAGAAGCTGAGGCATCGTATCATTTATTTACACTTAGGAAACAGAGTCAACTGTAAGTGTGAAGTGCCTATAAACTGTCAAAGTCACTAGTGGTGTACTTCCTCCAAAAAGGCTCCCCATCCTAAAAGCTGTGTAACTTCACCAAGCAGCATCATTCCCTGGGAGGCAGTTATCATTCGGACCAACACAGTAGCCCATGCTTGCCTCAAACTCATGATTCTTCTTCCTCAGCCTCCTGAGACTTACAGACATACAATTTGTTTTCCATTCAAATAATTACTAAATATTTCCTAATTTTACCATGGGTGTTATATAAATGTCATGCTGATCTCAGAAGACGAAGACGTTAGGTTGGTTGGGTCATGCCCTTGTCCCCTCAAAGGGAGGTGGCTGAGGAAGCTGAATTGATACATATTCACTGTGAAAGCTTTATTCACAAGCAGTGGAGGGTCTTGAATGCTAGCCTAGAAAAGTGGGTTTGTCCTATAAGTCAGGTATAGGATGAAATTGTATTTGAGAGGAGTGAATGAATAATCCATAAGAAACTAGATTCCAATGTGTTTTCTTCAGGTTTTGATTTTCAAAGCACTGTTATGTATCTCCCCGTTCGCATGTAAACTCAATGGCTGTGGTGTTCCTTGATGTCCATAGTACGTGGGATTTGAATAGTCAGTTTTGCTCCTCCTACAGAGTTATGATCCCTGATCAAAAATATCCCATGGGCAAGCTATTTTCAGCCATGTTTTAATGGTCTCTAAAGATTGCATTTTATTTATTTTTATTTCCGTGAGTGTGTGTTTGAATGCACATAAGGGTGCCTGCTAAGGACAGAAGAACATTCAGTCTCCTGGAGCTGGAGTGACAAGAGTTGTGAGCTGCCCAAAATGGGTGCTCAGCGCTGAACCCCTCTGGAAGAGCAAAAAGTGCTTTTTACCACTGAGCCATCTCTCCAGTGCCAGTGTCAGTGGTCTTTGCACAAGGCTCCTTGGCTTGTCTGTAAAATCTTGTCTCCAAATGATGCTCCTTCCACAAAACTTCGCCCACCTCTTGTCAGTCCTTGGCTCAGGACTTCATGCATTTTGTTTCTGAGCCTGATTTTGAGACCCATTTATAGGAATACTCCATTCCTGTATTCGTTGACATCCTTCCCCAGCAAGGAGACTTCTGGACTCAAGAAACACCAGGTACCTTTCTGTCCTGAGTGAATCTCCTGCCCATGAGCCCTGCTTGGTGTCATACTGTCTTCATCTTTACCTTTGTTTGCTCAGGGTTTGGTGGTCAGAAGCCCTTCCCTTAGGGAGAGGAGCTGCAAACCCCACCAACCATCACTGAATAGTCTCCCCATTGCAGAGATATAGAGAAATTGACCTATTTTCTGCATTCACTACCTTTTCCTTACTGCCTTGATTATTTTCATGATGAACTTAACACAATGTCAAGAGGAAACTTCAATTAAGGAACTGCCTCGATTGGAGTTGTCTCTGAGCATGTCTTGGGGGCCATTTCTTGTTTGATAATAGAAATAGAAGGACTCAGTCCACTGTGGGTGACACTGTCCTTAGGCAGGTGGGCCTAGGCTGGCTGTATAAGAAAGGCAGCTGACTGTGAGCCTGGGGGTGAGCCAGTATGCAACGTTCCTCTGTGACTTCTGCTTCAAGCTTCTGCCTTGAGTTGCTTGCCTTGGCTTCCCTCCACGATGGGCTACAACCTGTAAGTTAAAATAAACTCTTTCCTCACAGAGTTGGGTTTTGTTAGTGTTTTGTCACATCAACAGAAAGCAAACTATAACCTCACTGTGACAACTATGCAACAGGAAGAATTTGAACTAGGATTTCTTTAGCTCATGGCTTCAGAGGGTTCACTCTACGAGTGACCTTACTTTATGCACTTGAACAGAACAGCATGACAGCAGAATGTGTGAAGGAAAATGTCCTGAAAATACAGGCAAAGAGAGGGGAATGCAGCCAGAGACTAAAGAGAGATGACAAACCAAGGAACCCCCATGCAGTAACCCACTTTCTCCTAAAGAACCCACCTTTCACCACCTTCCAATAATGACATACTGTTATGAGTCCGTCAAGAAATGAATCCATTCATAGGTCATAACCCTCATGATCTAATTATCTCTAGAAATGTCCTTACAGACATACTCAGAGATGTACTTTACCAGTCCCCTAGGCATTTCTCATTACAATCAAGTTGACAGTCAAATTTAATCAGCACACTGTGTGAGACCTTCAACTTCATGAATGGCAGAGGCAGGGTTCAAAGGCAGATCTCTCACATAGACAGAGACTCGGCTCTTCACCATGCTGCTGTGATAAGCACATATAGACAAGGTGCTTGAGGAGGCTATAGCCAGAAGCAAAAATGAGTTGATTGTAAGCCTGTGTGCTGTAATGAACCCAGGGTCTCAGAGCAGCACTGTGCGTAGATCACTCACAACATCCTGTTACCTGCTGATTTTTTCCCAGCAAGGCTGTGTGCTCTTTGAGGAAAAGATGACATGTTTTATTTATATTTTGTTTTGATCCCACCATGGTGTCTACAACCAGTAACTGAGAAGTGCGCCGGAGATGGTGTCCGGTCCAAGCCAAGACAACATTTTCTGTAACTAGAAATAAAAAATGAGAAGCTTTCTATGCATCTGAGTTTGTTCACACCAGTCTTTTCGTTGGCATAAGCCAGTAGAGCCCCAACATTGCTTTGGCTGAGTAGAGCGGAGATTCAGGAGCTTACGAACAAAATATGCAGACTAATGCAAAGATGGAAATATGGCTGATATCACGGCATGCCCAGCCTGTCTTCCTCCCCAGTTCCTAGCAATGAAGCTCTAACCTCACTGGCTCATCTTTCAGACTATAGTGTCACGCACACTAACTGTGCAGGTCCAGCACAAGCCTGAAGGAAGCAGAAAGCAGCAGGCTGACCTTGAGCCCATTCGTGTGGTGTAAGCAGGTTTTGTCCGCTTCCATTCTGTCATCAAAGCGGCAGCCCTGGGACAATTGTTACCATGAGAGATGGGTCTGGAACTGTCATTAAATTACATACATGTCTGCTACATCTGACTGTTAAGGTTTTGATAAATCAAGTCTTCATGGCCTTTTAATCAAGAGTGGATGATCAAGGAAAAGGGACTTGGGGAAATTTATTTAAAGAAAGTGCCAGCTACTCTCCGTGAAGAAGGCTATGGATATCTCCAACCCAAGGATTCTCAGAGACTCCCAGAGCATGGGATCTCAGAGTAGACAGAGAAGAGATTTGGGAAGAGGTTGTGATGGCTAAGCTTGAGAGTCAGCTTGATTTGATGAGAGTGGCTTTGGAAGCTACTGAAACCCACCTCTGGGTATGCTGTGTCTGGGATGCCATTTCTAAAGGCAGTTAGATCCTGAAGGCATTGACCTAATCAGTGGGTTAATGAACTGACAGATTCAACATCTGAGTAGACTATTGGGCTGGGTGAGACTATTGAAGTTAAAGTTTAATTGGAGGAAGTTGGTCCCTCAGCAAGACTCTGAGACTTCTTTCCTGCCTCTTCCTTGCTGTCTTTCATGACAGAAGCAACCTTGCCTTTCAGTCATGATGCTCTGTGTCACCATAGGCCCAGAAACAATGGAGCCAGCCAATACTACAGGCAAACGTCTGAAACCATGAGGCAAAGATAAATAGATAGATAGATAGATAGATAGATAGATAGATAGATAGATAGATAGATAAAATCAAATAAAACCAACCAAAAAAAAACTATTTTCCTATGTTTTTCAGGTTTTGTCCCTGTGTCTTAGTGACACAGGAGAAAATGAAACATCTTCATCCGGAAGCTAAGCCACCTCTGGAGGGGTGGCATAAGGGTGTGGATGAGGGGGAATCATGGATGATGTATGGGGAACCTGCCTCTGATCTTCCACCTGTGGTGCTTCATCAGTCATTCCTGGCTGACAACACTGCCTACTTACCAGAGGGGAACTCATTAGCTGTGGCCACAAAACGTCTGCCTGCCATCTAATGTGAAACTGCTGGCTCTGAGGGGCTGCTCATGCCCTGTGCTGACTTTTGTTCTGATTCTCAGTGAAGTGAAATAAGAGATGGCTGATATTTTGTACAGTTATACTTATTTAATTTAGAAGGTACTTTCCCCTTTATTCTGAAATTACACCTTCCCCATGCCTTTGGCCTTATTGTTGCCCTCTCTGTTGTGAAATGATGGTGATTATAAATAATTGTTGACTTGACAAAATACAAAGCTTTCAATGGCCTGTCCATTCCCTAACCTTCTAAAATTTTGACATCTACCCACACTGTTAAGATGTTGTTCCACATTCATCAGGCAGGGTGTCTGCGGATCTCCTTCTCTCAATGTAGAAGGAAGTATCAGAGTGCTCTTCTCAGTCCCCTTGCCTTGTGGTGAGAAAGCTTCCCTGAAAACTCTGCAGCTGTGATCCATTTCTAATTGTGAGAAAGCAAACCAGGTTAGGAATTATAGCTCTAGTCTTACAGATGAGGGAGGGGAACTTAGAAAGCCTAAACCTCATGGCTGGAGTACATGATGGGTTAGGACAGAAGAAGACTCTCAGTGCTTCAAGCTGCAGTGCCTGGGGGAGCATCCAAGCGGATTGACAATGATGGAGTTATTGTGTGGAATACTCTGGCACAACATGGTTTTTTGATGACATTTACTCTTTTCACCGTCTTCCCAGACTCTCCAGTGTAGTGACATAGAAAGGTTGGTGGTTGTCTGTGACACAACCAAGTGTAACCAATTTCCTGCTTCTCAAGCACTTGGCAGGATAGAGAAGTCCTTGTGGCCCATGAGTTGGCGGGGGCGGAGGGGGAGATGTGAATAGCTTTCAAGAGGAGCTTCAAAACCAGTGCATGCTTTGCTGAATTCTGTCTAGTGTGTCAAGACAGCCTCTATTAGTCTGTACTCTAGAGTGTAGGAAGGACCAGAGTCCTCCAATTGAACTGCACAGGACATGCAGGGGGAAAAAAAAAAGAAAGAAAAGAAAAAAGAAACCTTCATTGTGTTAGACATCCTGAAGATGTTGGGGATGTTTGTTACTGCAGTTTAACTCATTCCATGCAGACTGACGTAGCAAATTAAGCTTCAGGCAGAGATTGCATGAGCCTGGTGCACACATCTAACTAGTTGCCCAGATGTGTCCTCTCTCCTCTTCAGCTCCACAAACCCCATCCTTAAGGCACTTTTGCAGAACCTCTCAACTATTGCAGTTGCCAGCATGGAAGTACAGTGCCCTGGCTCTGATCTTAACCTCCTCAAACAGTGAAACGTTCTTGGTATGAAGTTCAGAAAGATAACTGCACTTCTCATCGGGTGACCTATAGTTTCTGAAACAGTATTTATAGGGATTGCAAACTCATGAGAACATTAACAGGGGTGATATCAAATGTAGTCCTGAGTATCAGGACCCTATTTCTCTTCTGGAGTTCAGTGCCAACCAGAAACAAGAAACACCACAATCAGCCATTAGTGGGAAGGCCCAAGGTGTCCGGAATTCTGATCAAATGATACAAAGAGTGATGCTTGTACCTGGAGTCACCCCAGAGCTGTGAGGGTAGAAGGCCTCAGTACCTATGGGTACTGAGTAAGCTGAGCAATCTCATCACACCATTCCTGTAGTACTCCTTGCTTTCAGGTTGCATCTGGGTGTTCCCAGAGTCCCTACATGAAGGAGGAAGCCCAGAACTACACTGAGCAAGGGTGCTTAAGTATCAGGTCTTTCTTCCCTGAGGGGCAGTGAAGGCAGGGACAAGTAGAAGATAGGATATGGGTAGGGGTGTGTCTTTGGAGGGTAGATATTATCTCAGGCCTCATCCTTGCTTGTCTCTCTGGTGTCTGGCTGCCACAAAGTGGACAGCTGTACTCCACTATGCCATTTGCCATGACATTCTATCTCTCTGCAGGCCTCTGGAGCTAAGGCCTTCAAAGCTGTGAACCAAAATGAGTATTTCCTCCGTCATATTGCTTTTCATATATATTTTTACCACAGTAAAATAAAGCCCACTAACATTCATATGATCTTATCCTTCTGTTGGCTTGGGGGGTAGACTTTATGATTTGTGTCCCCAACCCCTTTATTTCTGCTCACTGTGGGGAAAGCCTAGCAAGGGAGCTCTCAGGAATACAGCTTCATGGAGAACTGGAGAAGTTCATATAGGGAAGACCAGGTGGGAATGGAATATGGACACTAAAGAGACCTCTGTGAACCACCAGTCCTTGTCAGGATATTCTCCATTGTCAACGGGAAACCCATTATCCTCCTGGGTCTCCACAGGGCCCTGCTGACATGCCCATCATACAGATGAAAATGGAGGCACTCAGGAACGAGTACACTCATCTAGAAAGTTCCTGTCACAACTTTTTCCTCTGAGTTTCTAACTGACTCCAACCAGACTCTGGGCCTGGGTAAATGGCTGTGTGTTTGACAGGAACTATGGTGAGATATATAAGTGGGGAATATTTATAGAGCACCTCAGCTCTGCCAAGGAGCTCACGGAGCTTTTAAGAATGTAACATGTCAATGTTCATTTCTGCAACATTTGGTTTTCTGGTATGAGAGCCAAGCGGATGTTGTGAAATGTAATAAGGCCGCATCCAAACATACCAAGGGAACCTGCAAGCAGCTCTGCTCAAGAATGTGCTGAGGAAGGCAGCATTCCCCAACTCTTTAGAATTAATCACATTTCCTAGAACATCTGTTTTGGCATATTGTCCGTTTTGCATTTAGATTTTGTATAATGGCAGCTGTTGGGAAATCAAAAATATCTGTGGGGCTTCAAGTCAGTAAAAATTATACTCGGGTGGTGACTGGATGTTAAATTGGACTGCCTGCCAAAGGAGGTGACCTAATCTTTGCTGAAGATTTCATTAGGTGGGTCCTGCCTGTTGTTGGTCAGCTGGGGAATTTTACCAGCTTTCCACCTATGGCCATATGTTTGATGTTCTGAGAGTTCATGCAACTTTATTTGTATTGCAAGGACTGGAAAATATGACTGGAGCAAATGTATAGGAAGTCAGGGATAGAAGCACTGGACCCACAGTCCTCAGGACAGAAAAAAAAAAAAAAGCATGCTTTGATGGCAGCTTCCAAAGGAGGTGGGTGGAGTTGGCAGTGATGAGGACCCTGACTTGGCCTAGCTTCCTTCCCTCCTCTGAATACTAGCATGATGGAACTGCAACTTCTTTCCCTGTCCTCTTGCTTTCTGTGTGCTCTCCTGGCTACTGCTTTCATCTTGGTCATGGCTAGACAATCCTTACCTTCATCCACAGTCCCACCCTCCAGCCCACTCTTCCTTGCTTTATATATAGCTCATTCTTTCTCGGGCTTCCAATCCTACCTGGGGGTCTCTTCCTTAGAGAGCTATTTACTCACCATGTTGTCTAAAAGACCCAGGCTTCTCCGCCCTCTCACTTTGCCTATTTTTTTTTCTCTATTTCATTTTTCTCTTCTACAGTGTCATGTCTATCATTTCTCATTTGTTAATCACATGTTGGTTCTGCCAAAATATGGTCTCTAAGATGGAAGGCCCATCTGCTTGTCAGTGGGCATCTGGAGGTCATTATCACTGTCTGGAAGCTGGGCTGGGTTCTCCAGGAGCAGAAGGAACTTGGGAACATTCACCACCTTCTATCTGGTTTTGTCTGATAAAACTTGAGGAATTAAATGCTCAGGCCACTGGGTGTTTTCACATTGACTCCATAGCCATCTGTCCTGACATTTCCCAGAGGGATAAAGAAAAAATAAAAGAAAACTTTTTTTAATGCCAACTGAGTATTTTTTAAAATTAATTTATTTATTTTTGTATCAATCACAGGTTAGGTACTTTGCATCCCAAGCGTAGCCCCCTCCCTCGTTCCCTCCCATCCTCCCCCTCCCTCCCTCATCTCCTCCCCGCCCCCTCCAAGTCCCCCAATGGGGGAGGACCTCCTCCCCTTCCATCCAACCCCAGCTCATCCTGTCTCCTCAGGGCTGGAGTATTTTTAATGTATTAGGGAAAACATATTAACTGGAACTAAGCCTCTAACTTTATCAAGGTAAGATATTTAGAATTCCCCCTTTCTCCACCCTTCCCATTCTTGCCCTTTCTTTTTTTGTTTAAACCAAGTCTTTCAGTGTAGCTGAAGATGCCTTTGAATTGGAGATTTCTCTTCCTCAGCCTCATGAATGCTGAGATCATGGTGTCATACAATTCACAGTGGAATCTTAAAAATAAGTCTTTCCTCTTTTTTTTCCTCTTAGAACAGGCAGTGAGTAGAAGAAAATCTGACTCATAGCCTGTCTCTTCACATAACGTCTTATGCTCTTTAGTTTACAGGGCTCTGTGTGTGCTGTGGCTTCCTCGGTCCCACAGTGGAACAGCTGAGTAGTTACGTAGCAGGGACTGAATTGCCTGCACAGATGAAAGTGTTTGTCATCTGGTTCTCATAAGAAAAGCAAACAACAAATAATTGATCAAAACAAACAAACAACAACAAACAGTGCAAATTAGTGCAGTTTGTATGGTGATTTAAAGAGCTAGGCCACATTCTTCAGTGTGTCCCTGAGAGGTGACTCTGCAGCCTGACCTCAGTGTCCATGCCTGTTGAAACAGAACCTCTGGTCATTGGCCTCTCTGACCTTTAAAAGCCAAGTTAGAAATATAACTTGTCCAAAAGAGGTAGATTTTCAAGGTGGTTCAAGGTGCAGCTAAAGTCTAGTGAAAGGAAAAGCAGAGACAAAATCTTGAGACCCTCAGCTCACTGAACCCCAGGCAAGTCTCCCAGCCAAGGACAGGCCACACACGTGTGATCTTCTTCCCACTATTCAGCTTAATGTTGTGAAGCAAAGCGCAGCTCAGTAAACAGCAACCAGCAAATCAAGGTGCATGAGGTGACTTTTCACACAGCCAGGGAGACCACTACTCTCAAGGCAAGTTCCTGATCCATAGGACAAGACTGGGATTCAGAGGAGCAGGGGTTGGGAGGGGCTGTTAATAAAATGAAGCCACAATGAAGTGGTCAAGGTGAACCAGGGACCCATAGCCTTGCATGGTGTGGTAATTATACTAGAGCAAAGGGCTCTTTGAAACAGTGACATAATAAAACTCTCAAACCAGGCATAATTTCCCAACACCCAGCATGCATGAATAACAAACACAGTCAAATAGAAGAGTAATCAGACTTGAAATATTCCTTTAATAATACGTTTGCCAGATCAAATATTAAAAATAGAAGATGGAGAAAAGGAGCAGCCATCCCCCGTGGTATCAGCTCCATAAATATTGCTTCATTAAGCTGTCTGCGTCGGTTCAGGGAGATGGATTTCCAAATTCAGCCAAGGTTCCAGACTGCTGGCTGGGATGGAGCAGAAGATGCAGGGCTGCAGGCACCACCTTGCTTTCCTGGGCTGTGTCTGTCTCTGTGGTGAGGGCATCACTTAACAACCAGAGCTGGCCCAACATCTGCCCAAAGGACACTGGCATATTTATTTGGAGCCAAATCTCTTCCATTGGTACACCTGTGGCTTTCAGCCCAACCAAACAGCAGGGAATTAGTAACGATGGTACTTGATTTTCTCAAGATGCTCTGGTGGTAGATCTTTCAGCCATCCTTCTGGTGTCTTTCTGAGACCAGGTATCAGGCTGAGAAGGCAGAAACGTTGTTGTTGCCATTCTAGGCCATTGCTTGGAAGGAGGCATATAGGAAAATGGGCAAAAACACTCAATATATGGGTGATTTTTTGGTAAGAGTTGACAAATGTTTGGAAAAGGCCAAGGGTGTTGGTGCAGAGGGTAAAACAAGAGGACAAGAAGTTCAGAGTCAGGCTGGGCTCTATAGTAATACCTTGTCTCAAAAGTCAAAGGGATAAAATAAGCATTTGGAAGGGTGGGAGAATATGCCTCAATTCAAGGCCACAGACACTTACCTTTGAGTCCCATGCACCATGCCAAAAAGTAAGAAAAGATCCATAAAAATCCACCTGCCTTTCTCCATGAATCCTGGGATTAAAAATGTGAGTCACTGGGGTTGGGTATTTAGCTCAGGGGTAGAGCACTTATGTAGCAGGAACAAAGCCTTGTGTTTAGTCCTAAGCTCTGGGGAAAAAAAAGGGTGAGTCAGTACACCTTGTTTGAAATTGCTTCTTTGAACTTTAAACATATTTTATTTTATGTGTATGGGTGTTTTGCCTGCATGTGTCTTTGTACTAGATGAAGGCAGTGCCTGCAGAGGTCAGAAGAGGGCATCAGATCACTAGGAACTGGAGTTACAAATAGATGTAGGCCTCCGACTGGGTGCTAGGAATTGAACTTTGGTCCTCTGAAAGATCAGCAAATGTGCTTAACCACTGAACCATCTCTCGAGCACCTAACTTTTAATAATTTTATAAAAGTAGCAGCTATGAGGTGGTACCCCTCCCCTCCACCCATCCGCAAGTTCACTTAGGCCCATTCCATTCACCAACCAGCTTTATGTGCCATTGTCATTGCTCTGCACATGAAAACTTTGGGGATCTGCCTATTGGTGATTTGCGAAGGTGCCTTGTAGTTCTCGCACTTTATAACTCCTTGTTCTTCCCACCCCCACCAGTACTTGCCAACTCCGGGCAGGTAGCCCAAGAATGGCTTCAAGTTCACAACAAATGATTTTCATTTTATTTTTTGTCAGATTGAAGTTTCTCAAACTTTAATCACCATAGTCCATTTTCAGAGCTTCCCAACCTTAGAAAGTTTTATAAAGTTAACACATGCACCGCAGCAAGTGCTAAAGACTGCTAAAGACCTATTAGCACCCAGCTGACTTTCTCCCTGATGCAAATACATGGACTGAAAGAGCTTCTGATGACCACATTACTCAAAGTCTTCCTGGTCACATCATCTTCAGCTGAACAGGCATTATCTCAAACATAAGAGGAACTTGCACACTTTCTGCAGCCTTTTAGTAACCCTGATTGGCCCAAAGGAGCTCCAGTGGCTGTGGAATTTGCCATAAACTTGTTTGAAGAGTTACTTGTTTGGTCCTCTGGGGTCATATTAGGCAGACATCATGGGTGAAGCTCAAGTGTTTGGCTCTTTTGACCAATGCATCTCCAGTTAAGAGCAGCCTGAGATTTTCTTTGGAGGCAGTCCACAGTGAGCTCAGTATGGTGAGGGTGCATACGGAGCCTTTTGCAGACTTCTGAAGATGCAGCTGCTGAAAATGCAGATCAGTGCCCTGAAGGAGAAGAGGGATGCAGACAGGTGGTAAGGCTGCCCACCCATGATACTTCTGTAGCTTGCCGGAGTTGCTGGGCAGATGTAAACTTAATTCCACTGAGCATCTAGCTCCTCTGTATTTTCAAGTGGGCTCAGCATTCTAGTTCTGTGTGAACGATCAGCTAAAGCCTGACCTTCCATGAAGTCAGCCTTCCCATCCCAGGGTGTCTGTCTCCTGGAGCACAATACCTTGTTTCCTGGGGTTATTGCTGTGGTTTAACTCCATCTGGTATCAGGTTCTTGTTTCCTAATTGCAGGGATGAAAACTCACAGATGAGCAGAGCTTTCCTCAGGTGTGAGGTGATTAGGGTAACTGCTGCAGCTTCAATACAGGGAGGCTGCCTAGGCCACATGCCTACTGCCCCGTGCCTAATGCTGAGTAGCAATGGCTGCTGACTCCAAGAGAGCCCTTTCCTGGGCCTGGCAATAGACTTGTGCTACAGCCTGAAGAATCAAGGGCACTGTCACATGTAACCAGATGGCTTGTCCCCATGCTGCCACCTAAAGAACCATTCCCTTTCCCATGTGTGGAGTTCTATGAGGCTGTGCTTGTGTCTATTGTACACAAGAAGAGCTCTGAGGCATCCTGGGGATATGAGCCTGGAGGGTTGGTCACACATAACTTTCCTGTGGACCTGCACCATTACTAAAAGCATCCTGATGATAGATCATCTGGTATTAAACTCAGTGGCAGCCCCTGTCTCAGTATAATCATGATAAATGGAAAACCCCAGACAGGTGAATTTTAATAGGCATACAAATGCACTCAGATTAATTAGATTGCATTTAAAAAAAAACACTTTTCTCGTTCACTCCATAAATCTAAATGGGGGCCTCTAAAACATAATAGCCATCACACACTAAAATGCATGATGACGCGATAAAAGATTATCAGTGCATGCACACAGTTAGGCAGGAAGTTGGATGCATTGGAACAGGACAGGCACAGTAGGAGTGTGGCAGTACAAGCCCCAGCAGTGGTTAAGGGGACTCCCATAACCAAAGGGGTGACCAGACTGAAGGGAATCTGGGTATGTTTCTACTTTGGGACAGATCTCTTAAATCTGCCCATTTCCTCCACTATCCCACTAAAAGCAGGGGTGTTAGATGAAAGTTACAACATTCCTTCTCTACTTGTGTATCCCAGCTAGATACTGTTTTACGGCCAACAAAGGCTCCTGAGGTCAGGGGAGAACAGAATAAGCAGGAAGTCTGGAGATTGGAAAACACAGGATATCATTTTCAACCTCATCTTTTCGATGTGAAACACTGAGTTCCCTATGACTACTCATCTGAGAAAACAACTGTTTTGCAGGGAGAACGTGTGTGTGTGTGTGTGTGTGTGTGTGTAGAATAGTCTGCATAAAAAGTTCCATTTAGAAGTAACTAAAAGGCAGAGCATGAGAAGGGAGAAGAGTCACGAAGTGCTCACTTCTTCAAGCTCACATCCAAACTATGAGCAGCACCTGGACATCATCCTGAGCCCACACCACATCCTTGAATGTTCAGGGACAATGCTGGTGGTCACTTGGAAACAAGCTAGAAACAAAGCTGAGTCAGGAAGCTCTTTGCTGTTGAGGGCAAGCAGCATATAAGAAACCCAGTTAAGTTTGCAGTGCGAGTGAGCAGTGGGTCATTTGTTAGTTTAAACATGTCCTCCATGCATGAATTCATCTCTTGCTTATATAAAACTCACATCAACCTGGGTACTCCGTATTCTACATGATGACCTGAACCCAAGATCAAAACTACATAACTATCAGTTGCCGGTGTCTGTCCTTAAAAATCCAGCCTCATCATGTGGTTGTTTTGTCTTAAGACTTCCACCCCATTTGTCACTAAGCTACACCTCCAGATCACTCTCAACAAGCTGGACTGAACATATCAGAAACCCCCACCTGTGATTCTTGTTGACAGAATCCTTGGTGGGGTCCCCAGTGGTAGTTGTACCACAATAAATGGCTCAAGAGCCAAGGAAGTGTCCTGAGTCTGAGATATAGCACGCTGCTGCTAGGCATAGAGGCTTTGCCACAGCCCAGTGGAGGTATAAGTGGCAGCCACATTCCCCATGGTCTCTGTCAGGGCTGTAAGTGGGCTCCCTGTGGCTGTGAGGTTGTCCTGTTTCTGGCTCACCTGTCACTCACCAGCCTGACTCTCTCCCTGCCATCACTCCCAAACCTACTGTTCCAACTGCTCACTCACTTTCCTTTAAAGCATAACACCAGCAGGTCAACTGCAGGTGGGCTTGGAGCAGACATTCTCTTCCTCACCTTTGCTGGCTCACCTCCTTGTTTTGGCAGTATCTGCAAAGGATCAAGTTCATTCTCTAAGTTTCTTCCGAGCCACTTAGGAATGCCACCCCACTGTACATGTTTCAAGCAGCCAAGGGGGACATATTCTTCTGAAAGCCTGCCCCAGAGAACAACTGTGCACAGTTTAAGACCTTAACTAAGGAGAGGCCAGTCAGAATCCCTATTAGAAGTCCCAGCTTTGAAACACGTGTCTTTTTAGTTCATGACAGGTTTTGAAATGTGACATTTGGATGCAGTCAGGGTCCTTGAAGATTCTGGTTTGCAAAACAAGTTAGGGGCTCAGATTGTATTAAGGCATGAAACACAGATGAAATCTAAATGTAGCTAATATACATACATGAACTGGACACACAAAAGCCTACATTGCTTATTGAATCATTTATTATTTAAAAACGATTACTCTATGTGCATTGTGTGCCTACAGTGACTCTAGAGGCCAGAAGAGAGAAATAGATTCACAGAAACTGGAGTTACAAATGGTTGTAAGCCACCCCATGGGTGCTAAGAATTGAACAAAGGTCCTCTGGAAAGGCAGCCAGTTCTCTTAACATTTGAGCTATCTTATAAGCTCTTACTAGTTTTTATTTTTATTTTTTTGAGGTAAGATCTCACTTTTTCTCACAGGCTGCATTCCAAATCATGATGCTCCTGTCTCTGCCTCTTGTGGGATGAGAGGTGTGCAAGAGTGAGAATGAGGAGGAGGTAGTGGAGGAAGATTCTGGCCAATGTGATTGGGTTTGCTCTTGGAGGACAAAAAGGTTTAAGATGATATGGCATCCTCCACCCCCATGATAATCTACTGTTTTCACTCAGCTACCATTTAAGTACATGTAGCCTTCAGAAACTGCAACAAAACAACAAGAACCAACAGCTACACAGGAAAGCTCAGAGTACCATGGCTCCATTTATTATTTGACAAAGACTTAGATAGGAAAAAAAAAACCCAACAACCTATGGAGTTTCTCCAAGCACTGGGGTTGCATAGTTTCTGTAATTGCAACTATATATGTGTGTGTGTGTATATATATATATATATATGTGGGTGTTCCTTGCCTTAACCGGTCCATATGACATCTGACAGTGGCCAACAGTAAGCCCATCTGAAGAGCAGAAGGGGCATGAGGATACTGACTGGAAGGGGTGCAAAGGAGCTTTCTGAATCTTATGATAACTGTGGTTACATAAGGATTACCCTTGGGCATTTCTTTTTAAAAGATTAGTGAATTAGTTAATTTATTTTAGGTGTACGGGTGATTTGCCTGCATGTATGTCTGTGCACACACCAGGTAAATAGTTGGTGACCATGAAGGCCAGAAGAGGGTGTCAGATTACCCTGCAGCTGGAGTTACAGACATTTATGAGCAGCCATATGGGTGCAGAAAATCAAACCCTGGTCCCCTGTGAGAGCTGACAGTGCTCCAGATGACCATTTCTTAAAATTCATGAAATTGTGTATATAAATAGTTGCATGTCCGTATAACAAATTAGATCCCAATAAACTACTGAATAGTTCAAGTTTTTTTTTAATATAAGTAAGAGCTGGTCTTTAAGAACCTGAAAATATCTGAAAGAGCGTCCTGTTGGGTGTGTCTGTCTCTTTTTCTCTGTGTGTCTCTCTACCTCACTCTTTGTCTCTGTCTACCTCTCGGTCTCTCTCTCTTGTGCTATTGAATCTGACTTACTAGCATCTTGTTGAGGACTTTCACACCCTTGTTTGTCAATATTATTGGCTGTGATTTTCTTTTTTTGTGAAATCCCAGTGTGGCTTTGGTGTATGGGTCATGCTGGCCTCTCATAGGACTTAAAAGCACGTTTTTCTTTTCAAATATTTGAAAATGTCTAGAACATTAGTTCTTTGTGTTTGTTAAAGTTGAGTCATGGAGTTTTCAGATCTTAGGCTTTTATTTGTGGAGTGGCTTTTCTACCAATGCATTTTCCTTCCCTGCTCTGCTTGGATTTCTTCACTGTTCAGTGAAGACACATACGTATGTGTCTATGAATTTATCTGATTGTTCTAGATCAATGTTTTGATCTCCACAGGTGCTTTAGTATATTTTGTGATATTTGAATCTTCTCTTATTCTTAGTTTTTTTATTATCTTTTATGTTTTCAAAAAGCCAATATTTAGATTTTTTTTCTTCTTCCCTTTGGGTGATCTTCCTGATCTTGATTTTATTGATTTCTACTTTTTTTTTCTGCTAATTTGGGGCTTATCTTGTTCTTTTTTTTCTAGTTTCGTAAAGTATTCATGCTTATTTGACATTCTTAATACTTGGCTTGTGTAGACATTTATTACTATAAAAATTATTAGAATTGCCACCTCTTATGGGTTGCACAGATGACTCAGTAGTTATAAAAATTGATTGTTCTTACAGAGGATGTGGGTTTGGTTCTCAACCGCACGTTGTGGCTTACAACCATTTATAACTCCTGTTTCAGGAGATATGATATCCTGTTTTTACCTCCTTGGCTTTTACATATGTATGGTGCACATAAACATACTCAGGCAAACACTTCATGAATTATAAAATAAAATTTAAAAAACAATAGTAAAGATCTGCCTTTGCTGTAATCAACACATTTTTTCTTTTCTTAAATCTAGTTATTTTTATTTTTATTAATTAGAGTTTATTCACTTTGTATCCCCCCTGTACCTCCCTCCCTCCTCCCCTCCCAATCCCACCTTCCCTCTTCCTCATTCATGTCCCTCTTCCAGTCCACTGATAGGGGAGGTCCTCCTCCCCTTCCCTCTGATCCTAGTCTATCAGGTCTCATCAAGCGTAGCTGCATTGTCTTCTTCTGTGGCCTGGTAAGGCTGCTCCCTCCTCAGGAGTAGGTGATCAAAGAGCAGGCCAATCAGTTCCTGTCAGAGACAGTCCCTGTCCCCATTGCTATGGAACCCACTTGGACACTGAGCTGCCATAGGCTACATCTGTGCAGGGGTTACAGGCCATCTCCATGAGTGGTCCTTGGCTGGAGTATCAGTCTCAGAAAAGACCCCTGTGCCCAGACTTTTTGGATCTGTTGCTGTCCTTGTGGAACTGATGCCATCTCCAGGTCTTACTATCTTCCACTTCTTCATAATATTCCCTGCACTCTGCCCAAAGTTTGGCTATGAGTCTTAGCATCTGCTCTGATACCCTTCAGAATAGAGCCTTTTGGAGACCCAATGTGGTGCAAATCAAAATGACTCTGAGATTTCACCTTACACCCATCAGAATGGCTAAGATGAATAATTCAAGTGACAACACATGCTAGAGAGGATGTGGAGAAAGGGGAACCCTCCTCCACTGCTGATGGGAATGTAAACTTATACAACCACTTTGGAAATCAATCTGGCGCTTTCTCAGACAACTAGGAATAGCACTTCCTTCAAGGTCCTGCTATACCACTCCTAGGCATATATCCAAAAGAGGCTCAAGTACACAATACGGACATTTACTCAACCATGTTTGCAGCAGCTTTATTTGTAATAGCCAGAAGCTGGAAACAGCCCAGATGCCCCTCAACTGAGGAATGGATATAGAAATTGTGGTACATCTACACAATGGAATATTACTCAGTGATAAAAAGCAAGGAAATCATGAAATTTGCAGGTAAATGGTGGGAACTGGAAAAGATCATCCTAAGTGAGGTATTCCAGAAGCAGAAAGATACACAGGGTATATACTCATTCCTAAGTGGATAATAAACATACTAAGATCTGTATACCTAAGGAAGCTAATCAAGAAGGAAGACTTTGGCTAAGATGCTCAATCTCCATTCAGGAAGGCAAAGAGGATGGACATCAGAGGAGGGAGAAAACAGGGAACAGGACAGGAATCAACACATTTTTATATCAAGATGTTTTTTAGGTTTTCTTTTCATTTGTTCAATGTTCTGGAATAATTTTAAAAATTTTCACCCATTTATGAATTTTCCAAAATTACTTTTTATTAGTTCCTAGTTTCATATTGTGAGCAGAAGGCTGATACAATTTCAGCCTTCTTAGATTTTACAGAACTTGTTTTGCATACTTGAGCTGTCCAGAACATTCCATAACGTATGGAGAAGAGCATACATTCTGCTGCTCTTGAATCAGAATGTTCTGTATATGTCTCTTGCACATCTTTGGTTTAAGTTACTGTCCAGATCTGATCTTTCCCTCACTGCAAGTGGGATATTGAAATCCCTCACTCTTTCTGTATTGCTATCCTATGTCTCTTCCCAAATCTTTCTTATTTATTTTTATAAAATTGGGTGCATACACATTACAGATGCTGTATATTTTTGATGAGTTGGCCTATTTATTATTGTATTTTGCCCCTGTATGTCTTTTTAATGGAGAATTTAATCAATTTACATTTAAGGTAGTTATTGAAAGGTAAGCACTTACTGCTGCTATTGTTTTGTTAAGTGTTTGTGGTTCCATTATTATTATGTTCCTCTGTGGATTGATGGTTTTCTGTAATAGTACGCTTTGAATTTTTTTCTGGTTTTACTTCATGCTTTTGCTAAAGATTTTTGCCTTGTGGTAACTGTGAGATTTCTGTGGAATATTCTGTACTCATTTCAGACCCATAATAATTTAAACTCAGTTTGCATGCAGCAACTCTATACTTACATTCCTGCATATTTTACAGTTTGGATGTCATGATTTACATGCTCTTCTGTGTGTTGTCAGTTTATTTTGTCTGCAGTTGATACTAATATTCTTGTTTATACTTTTGCTGTGGAGATAAAGCTGCTCTGCACATCACGGTCCTGAGGCAGTCTGAGTACTTACACTCTTCAGCTTTGAGCCTTCACGTTTTTGTTATTAACGAGCAGCCTTTGGTTTCAACTTAAAGATCTCCCTGTAGCACTTCCTGCAATGTAAATCTAGTAATGAAGATCTCCATTAGTCTTTCTTGATTTTGAAAAGCTTTCTATGTAAAGCATTCTTATTTTCCAGCTTTCCTCTCTCAGAATGTTGACTTCCCGATCCTGGAAGTCATTCTGCTGAGAAATTCACCTCTATTGTATTAGCACTTGCTGATGTGTTATGTGCTTGTATACTTTGTTTCTCTCAGATTTTTTGTTTTTGATTTTTTAAAAATATTTTATTTGCTTCATTTTACGTGTGTGTTTGCTTGTGTGTTTATGCACTATGTATGTGCAGTGTTTACGGAAACCAGAAGGAAGTATCATATCCTCTATAACTGGAGTTATAGGTGGTTGTCAGCTGTCTTGTGGCTGCTAGGAACTAAAACCAAGGTCTTCTGCAAGAGCAAAAAGAGTCCTTCGCAACTGAGCCATCTCTCCAGCCCCTTTTGTTTATTTTTTGTTTTGTTTTGAAAATTTATATTTTTTTGTTGATTTTATCGAAAAGCCCTTCATTTCTTATATTTGAATGTTAGAATCTGATCTATAGCAGAGACATTTTAGCCCATTATTAAACACACTTCCTGGACTTTTTCTGCATCTCCCTCCATAGCTCCTGTGCAAATGTTTGTCCTCTAGGCAGAGGTCTCCTAACCCCACAGGTATTCCTGATTTTATGCATTCTCATTTTATTCCTTTTCTTTAGTTTTTCTCTCTCATTTCAAATTTTCTGTCTCTATGCTTGTTGATTCTTTTTTGAGTCTGCTCTTAATGTTGTCTCCTGCTATAGATGCTTTCTGTTTCTAGAGAAGGTGACTGCTGTTATAGATGCTGCCTGTTACTGTAAGTTCTGTCTACTAAACATTCCGGCTCAATCATTTTATTTTTTTTTAACTCCTCAGATTTTTGTGTTTCATTGCTTTTATTTTTTTCAAACTTTTAGGGTTGTGTACTGCTTTCTAAATTTCACTCATCCTTAGTAACCATTGTCTCACTGTCTGCCTCTGAGACTGTGACTTTGCAAGTGAATGGAATTAGTATCTTTGCAAGGGGGCTTATTTTACTTTGTACAGTATCTACAGGTGTTGGGGACCTGCAAAGTCATAGCTAGCAGGAGGACAACCCAAAGGAGGTTAAGAATGAAACGCTAGTCAGCACCACTTTTGAAGGTGCTGTGTTATAAATAGCGATTAATATTTACTACTGATATATCTTTTAGTAAATCTGCGGTTAGTCCTAAACAGCTGTATGACCAAATCACCACACAGAGACTAGGTTTATTTAGTTAACCCAGAACACAATGCTGGACAAAACTCCCTCCTAAACTGCCACGCCCTCACTTTCCTAACATTTAGATTTTACCCATTATACTTGCTTTTTGTGAAATATTATGTCCAATCCATCTCCACGTAGTTCCAAGATCTGTCCCCAGCTCTGCTCTCCTAGCTCTCCTCCAAGTTCTCCCTTGCTTTTTCTCCTCCCACTCAATTCCTGCCCTCTAGCTCCTCCCCTTAACATTGTGCCTAGTTGCTTTATTTTGGCCTGTTTACACAGAGTTGAGACAGGATGCTTAGAATGAGCATCACAATACAATATCCAGATTGAAACCAGAGAGTGGGGTGGGGGCAGAAATCAGCATTTGAATGAACAAGGGTAAGGTGTATACATTCCAAAAGAACATTATACCAACAGAGCTGGGTCAAAACTTGCAGAGTCTGACCTTGAAGTTCGTTTCTTTTACACATTTAACTACTGCAAAACTGGTTTTACTGTACGTAAAAGTGGTTCCCACTTGACAACTGTCATAACAAAGCTTTACAAACAGCTGTATCAAAACTCCTCCACAAACTGGCAGAGGACCTTTATTTTAAGAATGAATTCTATTGGCTGTTAAACAGTGCTCAGGATGAGGGCCTAAGGAGGAAGGATTTGTAAAAAGGATAAATATCTTTCTACCAATGGAGGATACAAAGTACATGGGAACTTTTTCGTAAAGATGGGCTCTATTCACTGAGAGACTATGCTCGGGATAAGGGCCTAAATGAGGCTCAGAATATTGGGGAATTCAGAAAGTCTGGTTCCTGACATCACTAGGTTGTCATCACATCAACTCAAGTCTCTCAGGTGATCAGATGTCAGTCATTTGCTTCCTTCGAAGAAAATAGGCCCATTAGGTTTAACAAGTCTGGTTCCTCCAATGCTTTCTTTAAACTGTGCCTCCTACACTCAGGTTTCATCAGGGCGTTTGTGTATGTCAGCATTGTCTTCCTTCTTAAGGCTGAGTGACATTCTACTCTTAATCCAATTTGGATCTGGTGTGTGGAGAGTATTGTGAAGTACAGCCAAGTTAAAGATCTTTTGGCTACTGAGGGCACGCCCTTGAAAAGGATATTGGGACTCTGTCCCCTTCTTCTTCATCTCTTCTGCACATAGACATAGGTGAATGGTTTTGCCATGTACTGCCATAATAATGGACACCTTACCACAGGTCCAAAAGTGATGGAACGAAGTAGTGATGGGAGGATTGAAAACATCAAAACCCCTTTCTTCACATAAACCGGTTAATGAGGGCATTTGGTATAGTAACAGAAACCTGACAAACATCTGTAAGTAACATATCTGTTTATCTGCTCACTGTCAGCATACCTAGGATACATATTTTGGTGTTCTCTCTGCCTGTCTGTTTGTCTGTCTTGTGTACCTCAAGATGACTTTTTAGCTCTCTGGGTAGCCAAAGCTGGCCTTGAACTTCTGATCTTGAGTGCTGGGATACCAGGTGTATGTTATCATGCCTGACCCTGATTTTAACTTTTGTGACTAAGGCTCATTTCACTTCCACAGAAGTGCAGTTACTAGATCTGACATGGCAACCACCATCTGTCACCAGAATGGTTGTTACCTTTCTTATTGCTGAAAGTTCCAGCTTTCTCAACATCCTGTGTCTAATGTTGCTAATGATTAGCCATATTCAGTATCTTTTCATGGTTTAATGATTTATTAGTCCACTTTGTCATAATTTTTTTGATGAAAAAGATTATTCAAGTCTTTAGAACATTTTAGAAAAAGTTTTTTTAAATATTGTGGACCTTGTGGACTTTATATGTTCTTTACATATCCTGATATTTAACTTCAGTCAGATATATTATTCTTTTTCATTTTATGAACTAACTTTTTAGTTTATTGATAATCTCATTCCTCCCTCCTTTTTTCCCCCTCCCTCTGTGTGTCTACCTATCTATCTGTCTACCTCTCCATCTATCTCTGTCTCGTCTCTTTCCTTTTCGTGGTGCTAGAACCTAATGTCTTTAGCACATTAGCCAAGCACTCCAGGCCTTGATAACATCTTTTGCTGAACAACTTTCTTTAACTTTCATGGAGTTTAATGTGTTTACATCACTCTTGCTGCTGTCAAATGCTCCTTGTCATTAGAGGCAGCACTCTTAATGTTTTGCATGACATTTTTATGTGTTTTTTTCATATATAGATTTCATTACGTTCTTCTAGTCCTACTTGTTAGTGTCTTTTAAAAGTATTTATTGTTATTTATGTGTATATGTCTATTTGTGGGTATGTGTATATGAGTGCAGGTGCCTATGGAGTTCAGGGGAGGACATCAGATGACCCTGATACAGGAGTTACAGACAATTGTAAGCTGCCCATCGTGGGTTCTGGAAACCAAACAAGGAACCTCTGTAAAGAACAGTATACACATTAATCACTGAACCATCTTTCTCTCCAGCCCTTTATTAATATCTTAACCATAAAATTATAAAAAATTGAAAGTACCTTTACATATCATTTTGGGTTGTCATACAGCATTTTCTTCACTCTTGTAATATGGTGTATTCCACTGACAGATGTTCATCTGTTATATCATTCATACATCTTAGGAATATGCCCTACTTAGACATAGTATATGATGCTTTTAATATGTGCATTAATTCTGCCCTGATAATTTATCATTTTCTTCCTTTTGCTCTGGGTTTTAGTTTTCTTCCTTTTTTTTTCTTCCTTGAAGCTATAAAATTAGCCCAAAAGAGAGAGAGAACTGGGTGAGACAGGAGCTGGGGAGGGAAATGAAGATGGGATCAAGTGTGGGGAGAATGGACTGAGAGGTGAGAGAGCTGGGAGAGAGAAGAGAAACCGATGGAGAGAGCATCTCTGGGATAATCTGGAGGCCTGAGACAGAGTAGGCTCCTCGGAGGATATGGGAGTGACTGCAGCTGAGACTCTTACCATCAGGAGACAGGGATACCGAAATAGCCACTTCTGATAGCCAGGCAGGACTTCCAGTGGAGGGAGGGGGACACCAACCTACTCACAAAACGTTTGACCCAAAATTTACCCTGCCTACAAGATGTGCAGTGATAAAGATGGAGCAGAGATTGAGGCAGTGGCCAATGACTGGCCCAACTTGAGACCCACTCCATGGGAGAGAGCCAACCTTTGACCTTATTAATGATATACTGCTATGCTTTTAGACAGGAACTTAATATAGCTGCCTTTTGAGAGAACAGCAGCAGAACGACACAGATGCTGAGATCCACAGCCAAACATTAAGTAGAGCTTGGGAGTCTTGTGGAAGAGTTGAAGGAAGGATAAAGGGATCCGGAGGGGAGAAGAATGCCACGAGAATACCAACAGAGTCAACTAACCAAGGATTGTGGGGATTACAGAGACTGAACCATCAACCAAAGAGCAAGCATAGACTGGAGCTACACCCCTACACATATGAATGTTGGTCTTTCTGACAGTCCCCTAGCAATTGGAAAGGAGGCTGTCTTTCATGGACATGGACATGGACATGGACTCTGTTGCCTACTTTTGGATCCTTTTCCCCTAGCTGGGCTGCCTTGTCTGGCCTCACTGGAATAGGATGCACTTAGTCCTGCTGCAACTTGTGGAGCTGGGGTGGGTTAAAAGTGGAGTGCTCCCCTTTTCTGATGCGATGGAGAGCAGAGAAAGGGGGAAGAGGGTGGAGGGTGAACCAAGAGGAGAAGAGGGAGGGGGCTGCAACAGGGATGTAAAGTGAATAAATTGATTAATTAGAACAAAATAAAATTTTTTTAAATGGTAAAATAAAATAAAATTAGCCTGAAGATTTGATGTTCTCCTATTGTGTGTGTATGTAAGTACTTTCATTGTAAAGTTACTGCTTTTCTCCATTGTTGACTTCTGGCCTCTTCATGTTGTGGTTAGAAATGATATTTTCTGTGATTTCTATCTCTCAAAATTTATTGAGAATTTGTGAGCAAATTTGTGGTTCCTTAAAAAATCTTCTACATGCACTTGAGAAAAATGTGCACTTGGTTGTTGGAGAAATGTTCTATATGGTTCTGTTGGTCACTGTGGCTGGAGTCCTGCATTAATTGTTTTGAATCTGCCGTATAACCCAAATACCCAAGGTTCAGGGAAAACTGTAGAAAAAGGGGAAGGAAGGTTTTAAGAGCTAGAATACCTGCTGCATGAAGGTATCTTCTAGACACAAAAGGGAAGCTGTGCCCACAAATTCTGAACACCTGCATGAGAATTACACTTGACATGCCAATGTAGGTGAGGGAAATTTCACAAGTCCCACCTCTGGCTGAAGAAAAAGAAACTACAGAAAATCAATTGCCGCTGATAGAATTAGTATTCTCTTGGAACCAGCCTCCAATCCCTCATGGTCTCTTGGGACATACATAGTTAAGAGCAATGCTAAATGTATGTAGGAGTTCGAATGAAAATGTCTTCCATGGGCTCATATATTTGCATGTTTAGTCCTGAGTTGGTAGGACTCTTTAGAGAAGGATTAGGAGGTGTGGCCTTGTTGGAGGAGGTGTGTCACTCTGGGTAAGCCTTGAGATTTCAAAAGCCCAGGGCAGGCCTACTCCTTCTCTCTTTCTTTCCCTCTCTCTACCAGTGTATCAGGATGTAGCTTTCAGCTATAGCTCTAGTACCATATCTGTCTGCTTCCTGTCATGATGATAATGGACTAACCCTCTGAAAGTGTAAATGACCCCCCCCCCAATTAAATGCTTTCTTTTATAAAAGTTGCTTCAGTCATGGTGTCTTTTTACAGCAACACAACACTAAGACAATGCATATAGATATCATATGTGCATATATTTGTAATAATAAAATTAGAGAACTTATGAATTTGAGGAGAGAAGTAGGAGAAATTGGAGGTGGGAGCAGCCCCCACACACACACACACACACTAGACTTGGTTCAATGGAAGCAGAAAGGTGTTATGGATATGAATGTGCTCGCTCTCTCTCTCTCAGTCTGGCTTACCATGAGCCAAACCACCACTTAGATCCTCCATATTCCCCACCCTCCTGCCCTGCCTCTCCATAAGCCCAGAGGCATAGGAGCCAAGTGACCATGGATGGTAATCCCCAAAACTGTGACAAAGATACTCCCAACCTCCAGTCCTTAAATTGCTTTGCTTGGGAATATTGAAAAGGAAATCTGACATATGGAGGGCACATCTCTGAGAGCCACAAGACCGAAGTTCAAGTCTGAATTTTATCTTGCCCTGCCACGTGAGCTTTGGGTGGGTCTCCCTCCACCGGTGCTGTTCCACATCTCAGCCATTTCTGGAAGCATCTCTGCGGATGCACAGAGATGAGCCAAACTACCTTAATCGTCTCTCAGTCCAACTGTTGACAGTGAAGACACTGTGCTCCCTCTTTTTTTTTTTTCGTCCTATTCTCGTGGTTTTTATAAACCATTTTGTTTCAAGAAAAGTTAGAACCAAAGCAGTAAGCAGCCCAAGGTTTGTGGTAACTTTCAAACATACATCAGTGTCACAGGGTTCAGTTCCCAAGGGTGCCAGGTTGGATTTACCCAGGGTTTTGCAGCTGAAATTGAGCTGGGTAGGTGGGGAGGCAGCAATGTTGCCCTGCATATCCTGCTGGGTGTGGAGATATAGGCAGCAGCTCTTCTCTTCTCCTTTGTTGCTTTCTGTTTTCTTCTCATCTTAGTTGAAGCAGGACAGGATGGAGGGTCTTCCTGGACCTATTTCAGATAACTGCGCTTCTCCAGTCAAAGCAACCCTCTGTGGAAGATGCTGCTGAGGAGATAGCTCCCTGCACATTGACACTGAATTGACTGATGATACTGTTTCATGCGTGTAGTTAACTTACAGTAGGAACAGAGACAGGACAGAAAAGGGAAGAGGGAGGTAAATGAAAAATGTGTAAATGCACTGAGTAATTCCCACCCGTGACTCCATTCAGTCTGGGAAGATGCAGGAGCAGGGAAAGACACGCTCCTGTTCCCTTCTCCAGGCTAATCTGCTACAGCCCCCTTGCTGTGCCAGCCCCTGGCTGAGCGGAGGGTGACTTTGCATCAGAATCTTTTTGTTTAATGTGCAAAATGGCTTCTAAATACAAACCAAAATGCTGGTGCTTTGTTGCAGTCTGCAGCTATTCCAACATCTGGTGGACATTTTCAAAGGTCATTTTCATAGCAACTTTCATCTCTCATGAGGATTTTTAGCATCTGGCTGCCATGGAAGATACAGCTTCATAGAAGCTGCTTGACTCGGCCTTGACCTCCAACAACCATCTCTTATTATCTATGCAGAACATATAAGAACATTTGCCACAGACACGGAATAGCAGGAGAGGGAGAAGAGAAGGGGATGGAGAACGATGAAGAGGAGAGAGAAAGAAAAAGAGGAAGAGAGGAGGGGGAGAAGAGATGGAGAGAGAAGGGAGGAAGGAGAGAGATGGAGGAAGGCAGGGAGAGAGATATTTAAAGAGTATAAGAAAGAGGGAGAGGAAGAGACATAGATGGGGAAAAGGGAGAAAGAAAGGAATAAGGGATGTCAGGGAAGACAGGGAGGGAGAGATGGATAGATAGCTAGCTAGAGAAAGAGAGCAAGAATGTGAACGAAGAGATAGAAATTTACTCAGACCCTCCGCTTTAGTAGCTCTACTTGCCTTTTTTTCCCTCCCTGGAGGCAAATTCAACTATACCTGAGTGCAGTGCTGACAGCCAACTGGGAGGCATTACCTAAATTTAACTTTTTCAGTCATTAATCCTGCAAATCTGCCCTGTGCATGTTCTTAGATGTCTGCAATTACCAATTTGCTGCTTGTCATAATAGTCATCAGGAGCAGAAAACATTATTAAATGACTTATAGGAGAAATAATCTGGGAACTATAATGCTTTCTCTTGAGGCTTTGGGACCAAGAGTAGAGGGAGCCTCAGCCTGGGGCAGGTCACAGGCTGAAGTCAGCAAACTCTAATCAAAACTGAAAACTTTTAATTTGAGATATAGTCTAAAGAATCCCAGGGCTGGACAAGATGGCTCAGTGGTTAAGAGCATTGGCTGCTTTTCCAGAGGACCCAGTGTCAAGTCCTACCACCCACACAGTGGCTCACAACCATCTGTCACTTCAGTTCCAGGGAATCTAACACTCTCTTCTGGTATAGACGGGCACCAATCACACATGTGTACAAAGGCATACACAAGCAAAACCTTATTACACATAGATTAGTATTTGGTAAAGAAAGAATCACAGGCTGGCTTTAAACACACTATGTAGCAGCTCAGACTGCCTTGAACTCAGGATCCTCTTGCCTCTAACTCCAAAATGTAGGAACTGCAGTTACGAACCACTGTCTTTTACTTTTATATTGCTGTATACAGCATGGCCAAGTCAGCTTATAGAAAAAGAGTTTATTGGGACCTTAAAGATCATAGGGTAAGCACATGGCCATCATTGTGGGGAATCATGGCAGCAGGTAAGCAGGAATGTCCCTGGAGTTATAACTGAAAGCTTATATTCTTACCCAAAAGCAGGAGGCATAGAGAAAGCTAACTGGGAATGGCTTGTACTTTTGAAACCTCAAAGTTCACTACTAATGACACAACTCCTCTAACAAGGACACACCTCTTAATCCTTTCCAAATAGTTTTATCAAATAGGAACCAAGCATTCAAATATATTAACCTATGGGGGGCATTCCATTCAAATATATTAATCTATGGGGGACATTCTCCTTCAAATCACCACAGCCACCATGCTGGATGACCTCATTTTTAAAAAAAAAAGATGTGTTTATTTACTTTTTACTTATTTATGTGTATGTATCTGCATGGAGGTATGTCATGCACATTTGGGCACCCAAGGATACTCTGGAGCTGGAATTACAGGGGTTGTGACAAGCCCCATGTGGGTGCTAAATCCCGGTCAGATCAGCAGGGAGTGTTTTTCACTATTGACTCATCTCTTGAGCTCCTAGATGACCTCATTTTTGATAGTATTGTCTTTTAAGGCATATCTTGTTTGGCTGGTTAAGGTAGTGATTCCCAAATAAGAAAACCAAAACAAGGCGGTGCACACATGTGTAAAACTAAAGTAGCTGTAGTATATTTCCCCTTGTTTCAAGAGTGTTTGCTGGACATGTCATGGTTAGTCTCGGTGATTCACTTAACTGGATTGAAAAACACGTCCAGGTGTGTGTGGCATTTTCAGGGATAATTAGATTAGGAGGGCTGGATCCACTGGTGGATTTGTAATTTGATAGTATTATTAGGAGATGATAGAAACTTTCAGAGTAGGTGCCTGTTGGCAGGAGAGATACTGCTGGAGGTGTGTCCTATGTGCTGTCTCATCATAGCCCTTCTCTGTATCCCTGCTTCCTGGCCACCATAAGTGAGCAGCTTTGCATGGCTATGCCCTGCCACAGTGATGTTCTGCTTTACCACATTGAACACAAACCATGGATACCCAGTTTATTTTTGCTTGAGGACTACTTAAACCAGAAGCCCTTCTTGTGTGTCTGCCATGGCAATGAAAATCCAGGACAGGTTGTGAGTGATAATCAAGGGCTACTTGAAGCATTGTCTGAAATCAGAAGAGTAAAAGAAATAAGCAGCATGGGCTGTTTCCCAGTGTGGATCCCCAGCTGTGGGTAGCTACCTTTGCTGTTCTGCTCTCTTTACTTTGATGCATTGTGTCTTTTGGAGGTTGCCTCCCCACGCTCTTTTGTCCTCAGAGGAAATTTGGTCCAGCCTTCTAAGACAGATAGGTTCCTCCCCTGAGACATTGCTCCTCTGTTCTTGTCTGCAGCTCAGTTCATAACAGTGGCTCTTCCTTGTCTGTGGGGGAGGCTCTGTGTGTATACAGAATGTGACCTGGGAGCCTGTGATAGAGATTCCTGCATCATTTCCATTTCCCCATCAGAAAGGGAACTTCGGAACTAGGGCAGACAGCAGGCTGTTTATTTTTCATGTTCTTAGCCCCAGATCTCAGCTGTGGACTGGGCACATTAGAGTTCTATCTTTGAAGATTAAGCTGAAGACACCGCCTTGACTGTATCAGAGGGTCTGAAGAGATTTGTGTGGCTACCCACAGGACATAGACAAGATCCAGAAAAACTGCAGGAGCAGGACATGATCCATGGTCACTGCCTGCACAGCTAGAGAAGAAGCAGGAAAGCAAAGGCTGGTGTACAGGAGGAAACCTGGGAAAAGCTTAGATTCATCCACAGCTGTCCTAACATTAGGGTGGGCTTCCTTCAGTCTTCTGTTGTGGGGACTTATCCCTTGCAATGCTTGGCAACAGTGGAGGAAAACTTTCCCATTTCCATTAGGATTGTGCTTCCTCAAAGTGAGACCTGGCTTTAATCTTGGGCTATGTAATCTTCTTGTTACACTGAAGCCCTTTTTACAGATGAGATATCCCATGAGTCTTTGTAAAAGAACTATGGCTGTATCCCAGCTGCAATCCCCCTTTACATTACATACTGTTAGCTTCTTGACCTCTTGGTGTAATCCTCAGTTAATCACTCAAACAAAGGATTCATTTGTTTTCTAATCTACCTTTTATTTCACCATGGATGAATGAAGAGATGGAGACATGGATGACTGGAAGTGGAGAGGAATGAATGAATGAATAGAAGGATGGGCAACTGGATTCTTAAATAGAGAAGGAAGCTTGACTTACACTTTTCCTTTGTTTCCTCTTAAAATTGTTATTTTATTTTATCTTTGTTAAATAATTGTATTTACAGGGTACAATGCCATGTGTTTATATATATTCACATCGTGAAAAGGCTTAAAACAAGGTAAGACACATATTCTTCCTTCATCTATTTAGTTTTGTGTGTGTGTGTGTTCAGAACATTTAAAATGTGTGCTATTTATTACTGGTTTTTTGTTTTTTTGAGAAAGAGTCTGCATGTTAAATCTGCTCTTAGAAAGGTTACAAGATACTGGGGACGTAAGGCCCTGGAGGTGAAGCTATTTCTTTTGTTAAATGGTCATGTCCCCTCCTCAAATTTATTTCTTCTTGCTATCAAATTTAACAAATGTTTTTATAAGCCACTGAGTCCTATTAATGCTGCCCTTCAGTGTGTGAGTGGGGGCTATATTAGTCAGAGTTATCTAGAGAAGCAGAACTTATAGAACAGGATCTCTACAGATAACTGGGATTCATTAGAGTGGCTTACAGTCTACGGTCCAGTTATTCCAACAATGGTTATCTTTCAATGGAAAGTCTAAAAATTCAATAGTTGTTCAGTCCAGGAGGATGGATGTCTTGTTAGGTCTTCAGCAGACATCAGAATTCTGAAGAAGTGGGCTCTCATACCAGTGAAGGACTGGATTTTCCAGTGAGAGCAAGAGCAACCAGATAAGGAGCAAACACTTCCTCCTTCCATACCGCCAGAAGATGCGGCTCACTGTAAATGATCCAGTCAAAAAAATACCTCACAGGAATGCTCAACAGCTTAGGTTTTGGTTAATTCCAGATGTAATCAAATTGATAAATGAGAAAAGCTATCACAGGGGTCATCCACTGCCATTGAAATATTTTATTTACAGCTATAAATATAGTCAGTTCTCAACCTTGGTCGGAGAACTTTCCTTTTATAGAAAATAGTGGCTAATGCATAAAGTTACACCCTGTCAAAGTTCTGAGAATAAGTGACCATGAGTGCTGAGCCCTAAACAGGACACCTACAGCAGTCCCCAACCTAAAAGATCAACTCAAATTTCAGAAGGAAGGGTAAAAAATATTGAAAGAGCCAACAGATGGGGAGGAGTGCTGTGGGATGCTATCTTCTGGACGTGATGTGACTGTTGTACTCAGGAGTTCTTACAAGTCCCATCCCTATCTGAAAAGCTATTGGCAGTTTATGGCTGCTGAGGGGGAGAGGAGGAAGAGCCATTTTTCCTTTGGTGATGTGGCCACTGGTCAGTTATCCATGTCCCAGTGGATGGCCCCACACTCATACTTACACAGGTATAGACTCCGGGGGCTACACATTAAAAATAAATAAGCACCAAGTTGAAGACGACACACATGGGAATGCTTTTCATGGGTAAGGGGAGAGGAGAATGTATGTGGATATAGTAAAAATATATTGTATACATGTATGAAATTCTAAAAGAATAAATCTAAAATATTATTTTAAAATATGAAAAATTCTACAATATAAATATATACTGCCCCCCAAAGAGCAAACTTAACCAGTTTGAAATCCACAGCCAACTTCATGTTCCACAGTGAATAGTTGAGAACTTATTCTCTAAGATGAAAAACAAGGAAGCATGCCATCTGTCATCCCTTCTGATGTTAGAAATCCTAGCTGGAGCAGCTCAGCAAGAAAAAGTAATGTGACCTGTGATATATGAAAGTACATGCTTACTGATAACATGTTTATATAGAGAAAAAACCTGAAGATTACAGAAAAACAATATTAGAACAGGTAACAAATTCAATAAAGTGGCATAATATAAAATCAGTAGTGTTTTGACACACTAAGAATGAAGAGTCCACAAAATATGTCAAAGAAATAGCCTTATGCATCATCACTACTAAAAGTATAATAAATTTAGGCTTGCAAGATGGCCCAGTGGGTAGAGGCTCTTGTGGCCAAGTCTGATGATTTAAGTTCAGTTCTTAGTACTCATATCATGGGAGGAGAGAACAGACTCCTACAGGCTGTTATCTGACCTCTGCACATGTGTTATTGCATGCACACACACACACATGCATGCACACACAGTTTTTTAAAGCCCATCCTCTTTAAAATTGCAATAAAATAAAATAAATTTAGCTAAAGAGACAAGAGATCTGTAATACTGAAAACCAAAACATTGATGAAAGAAACTGAACATGACATAAACAAGTTGGGGTACAGTTCCATTCTTCATGCTGTCTTTCTCTACTTTGTAATGTATTGGGGAATTATTCTCTTCAGTCCATAAAAATAGGCTCTATTCTCTTTTTAGGCCACCCGTTCTTCTACAGTGTGGACCTTCTGTGAGCTGTCAGTCACTGAAATAGAAACACACGAAGATGCCCTTGATATATCCTTGTTGTGTTGCTGTATCCCCATCCTGTTTTCATTGCTCTAGAACAATCTGTGTTTCCTCACATGCTTACTACTTTGCATGTACAAAGTGAAGATGTGTGAAGGAAATTGCAAAAATGTCAGAGAAAGAAAAGCACAGAGCCTCACATATTCCTGTTTAAATTCTGAATAGATGTTTCCAAATAGATTTTTCTGTCAATCAGGATAAGCTGGATCCTGGGGGAACTCTGAATCTCCCTACTTTAGAATAACAGAGGGTTATTTCCTGCTAATGCTTCCTGTCATTGTGGATTCTGAGGACCCTGCTTGGTATGCCCTCTGACGCAGAATGATAGACAACTCATCCACATCTGGAGCAACTACGGTTACTACACGGCAGGGCAACTTCTTAAATTGCACACTGACTCACAGCTTTCTACTCTGGAGTGACGCCTTCATATTCAATTTCTCTGAATAATCACCATAGGTAAGGTCCATGGATGCCTACCATGTGTTTAAAAGAAGAGCTGGCATTCCTAGAGGCCTCCATTTCCTGCAGAGAGTGTGATTAACTTGGACATGATAGCAACTGAGGGTGTCCCATACTCTCCTTAATGTGGAGAATCTAAAAACATCACTATAAGCAAATTCTTAATATATATAACATATTAGTTTATGTATATAATGTATTAGTAATATATATAACAGATTACTTTTCTATCATCGTGATGGAACACCGTAACCAAGACAACTTATAGAATAAGTGTTTGTTTGAGCTTACCAGTTTAGAGAGTTAGAATATCACGGTGAGAGGGCATGGGAGGAAGCAGTAGGTGGAGGCAGGAACAGGAAGCTGGAGATTGATCTTGAACCGCAAAAACCAAGTGCAGAAGGTACACCGGGAGTGACTGGAGGCTTTTGAACCTCAAAACCCACCACCATCAGTGACACACCCCTTTCAATGAGTCCACACCTCCTCAAGCGTCCTCAGACCTCACCGACAACTCTCAAATTCCTGAGACCATGGAGAACATTTCATTTAAAGCACCACAAATAGCATAGCTGTTACGTTCCCTTCTATTAAACAATAACTTTTTTTCGTTTTTGAAATTTCATATTTTATTTTTATTTTTTTATAAATTTATTTATTTTTATATCAATCACAGGTTAGGTTTTTTGCATCCCAGGTGTAGCCCCCTCCCTCACTCCCTCCCACCCTCCCAAACCCTCCCTCATCTCCTCCCCGACCCCTCCAAGTCCACCAACGGTGGAGGATCTTCTCCCCTTCCATCTGACCCCAGATCATCTTGTCTCCTCCGGGCTGGCTGCAATGCCCTCCCCTGGGATCTAGCCAGGCTGTTACTCCCTGGCATGTATGGGGGAGGGTCGAAGAGTCAGCCATCAAGTTCAAGACTGAAACAGTCCCTGTTTCTCTTACTAGGGTCTTCAGTTCGACAATGAGCTATCATGGGCCACATCTGAGCAGGGGTTCTAGGCCATATCCATATATGGTCCTTGGTTGGAGAAACTGTCTCATATAAGACCCCTGTGCCCTGCTCAGTTTGATCTTTGTGGAGCTCTTGTTCTCCCCCAGTCTTACTAACTTCCCTTATTTTTATTATTACTTCCCGC
>CM053758.1:8825714-8870239 GCA_028658305.1 Pachyuromys duprasi
AAGGTGAAATCTCAGGGTCGTTTTGATTTGTATCTCCCTGATGACTAAGGATATTGAGCATTTCTTTAAGTGTTTTTCTGCCATTCTATAATCCTCTGCAGTCAGTTCTCTTTTTAGCTCCATACCCCATTTTTTAATTGGATTACTTGGTTTCTTGCTTTTTAACTTCTTGAGTTCTTTATATATACTGGATATTAGCCCTCTGTCAGTAGTAGGATTGGTAATGATCCTTTCCCAATCTGTTGGCTCTCGTTTCGTTCGGGTGACAGTGTCCTTAGCTTTACAGAAGCTTTTCAGCTTCATGAGGTCCCACTTACTGATTGTTGATCTTAGAGCCTGTGCTGTTGGTGTTCTCTTCAGGAAGTAGTCTCCTGTGCCAATGAGTTCTAGGGTCTTCCCCAAACTAAACCGGTTAAACAATAAATTTTTAAAAAGTGCTACAGGTCATTTAGTGACTGTGAGTAAGAGTGCCTAGGAAGGAACTGTGTCTGCAAATGGGGACTGACTGCTGGACCTTCAGTGGTTACAATGTGCCAAGTATGGGGCTAAATTATCCCAAGGCATCTTTGTCTCCTACAGTCAGTTGTTGCCCCTGCTCTGTGCACGGACTAACATGTTTTGTGAGCATTAGGCAAAGCCTTTGTAATGTATGAGCAGACACCTAGTTTCCACCAATCAAAGGGCCTATCGCAGAGTTTCCCTGCTTTGCTGTAGCCCGCCTACCTTATGTATCCACCAATGTATTTAAAAAGTCTGACATTTGTAGGCTTTTTTTTTTCCTGTTACTATTTTAAAAATCAAAATTTCTACCTCGCTGCAGCATGGTATTTGTGGAAACTTGAATGTATATCCCCAAGCCATGGTCAGTCATATTTGGCTCCAGAGTAAACTGTCTCTTCTATGTCTTTGAGTGGGAGATGTCTCTTTACTCCTTCTTTATTCCCATCCCCTGATCTGTAGAGGCATTAAAGATAGCCACAGTACCCTGAGAAATCCATCCATTCCACACTGAGCCAGGCTCTGAGGGCTGTGCTCTGTGCTGAACCAAAATGGATGTGTCATGTTCCCGGGAACCTGCCAATTGGCATTGTGAGCTTTGCTGAGCCTTGGGCCTCATATTAAAAATCTGGCCTGTTTATTAAATTTTTGTTGCAAAAGCTGTCTCCTTAATGGTTTATTTTGCCTTTCTTGAGATACGACCTCATTATAAGCCCAGGTTGGCCCTGAATTCAAGGTGCTCTTACATCTGTCTTTCCAGTATGGCAACATCGGGTATGCATTTCCACGCTGTAAGAATGTAATGTTAGAATCCACCTGCTGCTCATGCGGCAGCCTCTCTCTTTTAGATTCCAACAGGCACCCTACTGAGACCCTGTCCATAGGGCTCTGGCTCACAGACTTTCTGGTATCAGGATTTCATCTAGAAAGTAAGTTAACTCCCTCTTAGCCATTTTCTGACTTCTGCCTGAAAGTCAGAGAGCCTCTTGGCTCTTTCTGTGAACAATCCCCTTCCTCAATATCACAGAGAGCTACAAGGAAAGGATCCCTCTTCTGCCACAAAGCAAATTCTACTCTTCAGAGAGGCCACACTATTTGTCTCTAGTGCTAGGCCTGAATGTTCCTCAGAGTTCTGGCTGTTCTGTTGCTTTCCTGTCTGTCTTCCAGTGGCGTTATGTTACTAACTCTTCTAATGAACTGTTTACTCCCCAATAATCCAGCTCAGTGTCTGTCTTGGACCCCCTGACCTACTTCACATGCTATGCTGATTTGTTATTGTTGTTATTATTATTGTTGTTGTTGATATTCTTATTTTTGCTGACTGTTAAAAGGAGAGTAAAAATTGTTATCCAGCAATGACATACCTTCCTGCTCCCCATCCCCGAACTGATAGGCACACTGTAGTTCTGACCATTCCCTTGTGCAGTGGTTTGAATAAGAAATAGGTAGAGTTCTTGCAGGACTTGGTATTTGAACACTTGGCTTCCAGTTGGTGTCCCACTCTGGGAAAGTGGTTCAGCTTTGTTGGAGCAAGTACACCACTTGCTTATAGGGACTTATTTCACGTCCAGTTTGGTCTTTCTCCTTCATGCCAGCTTCCTGATGTCACGTCTGTTGCTTGTCACCATACCCACCTCCATGACAGACTCTCTGGAACCATAAGCCCAAATAAATGCTTCCTCTGTAAACTGCCTTGATCGTGGTATATTTTTGCCGCTGCAGTGAAAAAGCATGAACACACCCTGTATGGAAGGTGTTTTAGAAGCTGAAGGGCTAGAGTTTGTTGGCAGAGTTCAGAAGTGAGCCCAGGGAAAAGAGTGAGAACTGAAGAGCCTCTTCCACTTGGACGAGTGTTTGATGGTAGTGGCAAAATAAAAGCACTGCATATGGATCCTCAGTGTGCCTATGGGGGACCTGGGGACAGCTAATGCTGTGGTTTCAATTAATAATTTTTGTCCCCAGTGGCATGCTGAGGTCCAGCAGCTCTGTAGTGTTTGTCACAGAACAAGGCAGGCAGCAATAGCATGTGCTGATCTTAATTTGCAGAGCTTGTAAGATTCAGGAAACAGGAATTGACAGAATCATCCAATTGCCTCTGGAGAATGACATGCAAATCCAATCCTAGGCTGTCTGCATCACAAGGGTTTTTGCTGGAAATGGGATGATTCAGCAGAACTGGCTGGGTTGGGGTATTGTAAGAAGTCTATAGCCTGTCTGGTTGGATCTGGAAACTGGGAACTCACATCACAGGCTGATGGTTTACAGGTGTGTGGTGAAATGAACATATTCCAATCCAAATTGGCATTTGTTGGGTCAGTGGCTTTGTTTTTCATTTTTGGCTTTAAATCAATTTGACCTACATAGTTTTAAGAAGGAATGAAAGCAGGAAGAAAATACAATATTCCTAGGCAGAGTTCGATAGGTCCTGGGTAAGGCTCAGATCTTAGATACAGTATTTTAGATCTTACAAATCTTTTCAACAATAGCCACAAAAATGAGGAAGAAAAGGAACAACGCAAAACAAATAAGCAAAAGAAAAAAAAGATATCACATAAAGACCACCATTCATCACATAGCACAAGCACCTGCACATCTATAGCATTGTTCTCGCCAGCCCAGTCGCAAGACCAGTCCAGGTGCCCATGGGCAGCTGAATGGAAGTTTTCACTCAGTGAAGTTTTACTCAGCTATTTAAGAACAAAACACTGTCGTTTGCTGGAAAATGATGGAACGGAGGTTTAGCACGTTGAAAAAAATAATCCAGTCTCAGAGACAAGCACCATATTTTATTTCATACAGGAAAGATGGGTTTTTTTGAATGTTATGAAAATTGAAAGGGGAACTATTTGAGAGTAAAAAAGAGAGCAGTAGGAGATGGGAGAAGAGAGGATAAATATTGCATTTATCCCCAATTACATTATACACATGTGTGAAAAGTTCCCAGGCAAATATATTACTTTTTAAAAGCGGACTTTAATTTTAATTATGTGTATATTGTGTATCTGTGTGCGAATGCAGGTACCTTTGGAGTCCAGAAGAGGGCACTAGCTCCCTTGGAGCTTGTGAACTTAGCAACTGAACTGCCTGGTATGAGTGCTGAGAACAGAACAGGAGTCTTTCACAAGAGCAGTGTGAGCCCTCTTTAACCACTGAGCTCTCTTTCCATTATTTTGTACAGTTCATATACACCAATAAAAACCAGTATTTCTCATTTCTACTTAAAAATACTGGACATTTTGTCATTATTGGGCCCTTGTCCTCTTGATAGCTTGTTACTATAGCTCAGTGGCTCCCTCTCAGGTGGCATGTAATCATGTGCTTTGCCCCTTGCCAGCTCTCCCCTCTACTGGATAACTGTCCACTCCTGGAGGCTTCTGACTATGTGTCAACTGTCATAGAATGGAAAGAAACTAAAGATAACTACTTCAAGGCTTAGTTAGTAACAGTCATTTAAGACAGACCTCAAACAGGTGAAAAGTTAGAATCCTTTTGGAGACGCTAAGCCTTGGTTTTTTTTTTTTGGTGTGGTTCAGCATTATCTTACAGGCCCTCCAGTTGTTTGGAGCCTGGACCACTCTGTTAATTCAGAAGCAGGTGTGGTTGGTGCATTGTTATTACCTTACAGAAAAAGAACCCAGTACTCATGAGAGGTCACCTTACTCACCCTGGGTCATTCAGTGAGGTAATGAGAGCTGTTTGTGGCTTTTGGGGCCCAGGTAAATCTGTCTACGATAATTAGGCAATGACTCAAGGTATTATTTACTTAAGGTTTTTCTTTAGATTGAGGGACTCGTTTATATTCTGTTAATTCCATTCTGTATAATAAAATCTGACAGTGTGTATTATAAATTAGTGTTGTGGATCTTCAGGTATGCACATTCTGAGGGTTGGGGAGCTTTGGGAAACCCACGGTGAAGTCATTTTTGCTTATTTGCAGTAGCTGTGGGAAGCTATGGGCTGGCTCTCTTGGACAGTGTGGAGAAGGCTGATGTTGGGCATCTAGCTGGGGAGTAGGACCTGAAGAGAGAAAGACTCAGACTTCTTCCGACTGCCAGATGCAAGAAATGTGTCATAGGACTTATGTGGCCAGAAAAATTGAATTTAGACTGAAAAAAAAGCCATCATGAAAATGCTTAAAGAGGAAGTACGTGAAAATGCTTTGCCTGCTTTTGATTGGAAATCTGAGGTGGTAGGCGCAAGAAAGTTCTTCTACCCATAACATGCCTAGAAGTCTAGAATGAACACATGGCTGGAGGTATCTGGGTACTGACTCACACTCAGCAGGACCCTTGTCTTATGTATTCTTTTTACATTCTGTCATAACCCTCAGCCAGCAACCTCAAGAGGGAAAAAAGTATCTTCGTCTAATATCAATGGATGTCTGAAGGATCTGATTACCCAGAAGGCTTCTTTCCCATCTTGAACCAGTGACTTCAGGTATGGGGGAGCAGTGTCTGGAGTAGGCATGCCTGGCCATGTTGCTGTTGTGGAATTGGCATGAGTGGGCAAGAGAGTGAGTCTTCATCAGAACATTTAGGGCACAGACATTACCACCTGGGCTCAAGAGAGGGACTCTGAGAGTGGAACAGGTCCCATTTGAAAAGACAGACTGCAATTCAGCTACTGTGTACAGTGTCCTCTCTCTGGTGACCAAAGAGAGCTTACAAATATATTTCAAAAGGCACAGTGGTCAGTGGGTAATGTCCATCCCTTTCTGTCTCTCTCTGTATACATGAAAATGAGCAGGTGTTTCATTGTGCCCAGGCGGGAGTGCTCTTCCTTGTGAGATCTCACAATGACTCCCTAACAGCCAGAGCTGCTCTGCTCACCTGCAGTAAAGGATTCTTCCCACTACCAAAGTGAGAAATGTCTTCCTCTTGCTTTCTAAGAAAAGGTCAAAACCCAAAGAGTGTAATCACCATATCGCCCAACAACAGTCACCTGGTAAGTCAATGGCATTGATTTCCTTGCTGTGTGACTTTGCTCAGTTCATTTAATCTCCCTGCTTCCCAGAGGCACTACATTAGGTATACTCTTACACCCTGTTTTGGTAGCCCCTTCCCCCCATCGTCCCTCCCCCGGGAGCTGTCCTAGGTACTGAAACAGGCCTCTTCTTGTGCCATCCACTGGAGAACAGCTACACTCCAGAGAGTACAGACTTCTGCATCCAGTTTCCTCTCTGGTGGCTGAGCTGTCTTGGGAGGCCATTTGAGTAACTCTGCTGTGCTACATCACACACACACACACACACACACACACACACACACACACACACAAAGCAAAAAAGTACAGCATGCCCTGCTTGGCCATGAGCCCAGGTGGCTTCCCTCTCAGCCTGGGCGCTTTGCCAAAGCCAAGCAAATGCCTGTCTACCTGCCCCCAAACATGAGGTCTGGGGATCTGGGGCACAGGGGTTCCAGGATGAAAAGGAATTCTCCTAAACGATTGTATCTAGGGTTGAGGCTAAGCTTCAACTCTGCAGATGTGCAGGCTCCCCAGAAATCCTGGAAGAGCTCCATTTCTTCTTTTCTATCCGCTATAGCCTGTCTGGATTTCTCTCCTGGAGACTGAGTACTATTATCCTGTCCTCTGCATTGGGAGACGCCACCCATAGCATCCACTTCCTGAAGTGAATCTGAGTCCCAAAGATGCAAGGCTCCATTCTGTCTGCCACCCCAACAACACTCCTTCCTCACCCCCCCCCACCCCCAGAGCTCACCCTGGGCCATCTCCTTCTTGTAGAAAGCTTGTTTCTCACAGGCTTGTCTCCAAAAACCCCATACTAGGTGGTATCTCCCAGAAATTCTCAGACAGGAGTCTCCTCCCTGAGGTCTCTTCTTTGTGGTTTCTCTCCTTATGAACCACTGCTGTAGACAAATATTGTGGAGGGAGTGAAGCAGTGAAAAACCAGGCTCATGTCTATGGACATCCATCCTCACCAGGTACCTCTATGAGCAAAATCATCACCAGTGATTTTGCATTGAATTTAAATATTCATTTGCATCTTCTGTGCCAAGTCTGTGAAGTTGAATCCCCAGGCAGTTTTCAGGCTTAACATTTCTGGGCTGTCACCCTTTAGACTGTGATTTCCTTTGCTTTCTCACAAACTGATGTTGACTTTCAGGTTCCCATCCTGAAAGCTAAGCAGGGGAGAGGGAGGGTGGAAGAAGTCTGGAGAAGGTACAGAAATGAAAAGTGAGAGTGTAGTCATCTCCTCCTCCACAGTGCTGGGCTCTAGCTTTGGGACTTCACTCCATTCCGAAGGACCTAGCTGGGAGTTTCAAGCTGTTGTTCCTTCAGAGCTCTGCTGATCCGTGTGAATGAAGCAGTCATCCCCGGCACTCTGTCTTCAGGCAGGCTGCTCCTGGTCCAGAGGAGAACAGATTCCTGCCAGGGTAATGCAGGGGTGACAATTGCTGGAGCAGCCAGACCCGGAAGGAGGATGCCAGTGTCCCTTGCTGAGAGGGGGTGTGGCAAAAAGCTTCAAAGAGATGGTGTCTTTGATCACCTGAAGGGTGAGAGGTTTTCCTCCAAGTAGGCAGTAAAAGGAAGACCTTGAGAAAATTCTGGGAATGTGGCATAGTTCAGCTGAGTCTCCACGGTGAGGCTGCAATGAACAAGCAGAGCAGACTGGAGAGGGTCTTAGGATTGGTCCTCTGAAGCGGTTCAAGGAGATCTCTGTTAGTCAGCTTTTTACTCTGTCAAAACTGGGAGATCAACTTATAAGGAGGAAAGGGGTTTATTTTGGTTCTTTACTCCAGAGGTTTCAAATGAATCCATGATTATTATTTGACTCATGGGCCTGTAACCAGGCAGAAAATTATGGCTGAAGCACAGAGCAGAGATAATGTGTTCACTTTATGGTGGCCAGAAGAGAGGAAGGCAGAGTGGTGGGGGTGAGTAGAGAAGGAAGGAGAGGAGCACAGAGGAGAGGGAGGGAAGCTGGGAGGGGAAGGAGAATATGAATGAATCAGGGTCAAGTATTAAGTGTGTATGCCAGTGGGGAGTATTTAAGATCCAAAAAATAAAAAGGGCGACTGGAAAGGTTAAGCAGGGTAAGGTATGGACTGACCTGAATGTTGCTTTCTTGTCCTTTAGTTCTGTAGGTATAGCCTCCTCAGTCTCTGTCTGCCTGTCTGTCCATCTGTCTCTCACAAGAGTGCTGGTCTTCTCAAGGGCAGACGCTGTTAGCCTTAAGTAACATTCGTCCACAAAGTCCTTGCCTGACTGTTACCCTCAGTAAATGCAGTAGGCACCACAGTACATGTCAAAGGGTAAGTGGAAATATGGGCTCCAGGAACAAGCAGTTGGTCAACAATGCAGGCAATATTCACACTGCTGAACTTCAGACCATAGGCTTTCTAATGGGAAGGAGGAGGCTGCCTTGAACCAGGCATCCTAACAAAGAAGGTGGAATGAAAAGGGACAGTTGATGGAACTTAGGGCCAGGAGGACCATATAGATAGGCCAGAACCACAGCGACACCATCTCAGTTCTGAGTCACAGCAGCCCTAGATATCAGGGGTCTGGGGTCAGCCAGACCCTGAAGGGGAGTTGGAGTTAGTGGGGTAGTCTGATTTCAACTACTTCTAAGTGACTCACAGAGTTGAGGGTTGGGTTTCTTTTCTCCTCCTCTGTCATAAATAACTCGGGAAAGAAGAAATCAGGGAACTGAGTGCCCTCAGCTAGTTATAGGGGCCCTCCTTGGGAGGCAGAATACAGAAGCTTGATGTCCCCTTGACAATGCTGCCACACATACCAGTAGAAATATTACCCAGGCACCCTTGTTGAACTGTACTATTTTTTTTGTTGTTGTTATATTCATCTATCACTGTAAATTGCCTGCTATTATTGCCCAAAATTTGTTTTTGCAGCTTGGGGATGTTGGGTTTTATTTAAAAGGGTAGAACAAAATAAGCAATAAGAACTTCTGTCTGCAAAAGAAAATTCTCCAAATACAAACCTTGAACTTACTGAACAGATACAAGATCTAGGAGGTAAGAGGGTGTGTCCCACGAGATATTCTGTTATCTACATATTACCCTCAATATTTGAATGCTAGAGGTAAAAGATGAAAGGAAGATGAGAATCCAGCTTCAGGCAAGATTTCTGTGAGGGTTTAGAGAGCTGCAATTCCATGGTACTGTGTGTTACTAGCAAGCTATGACCTTTGTCCTGCCATGCCTTTCTACCCTTGGGATGTGTGGTGATTAGGACTATTGTGTGGGGGATGGCTATACAGTCATAGTGCTCTATACCCAGGAGGACTTGTTTATTGGATGAATGCCTTTTCTGGCTCCTTGGGTTTTTCAGCCAGCTTCTAAGACAAGGACAGTGACCTCTATCCTAAAAGCATCATGTAGAACTATGCTCCATAGATTCATGGAGGCTGCTGCTGCTGGTGGTGTGTGTGTGTGTAGGAGTGAACGTAGGTTCCTTTCCAGAGCCTGCTCAAATTACTTCCCACACCCTCAGAGACTGTGAGTCTCTCTTTCCTGTGCAGGGCAGCTGCTGTTTACCCATCAATTCAGATTCATCAGCCACAAACTAGGCAAGACCTGAAAAAATAGCAATCACGTGTTTATTCACTCCATGAGTACCCAGGTAGAGACTAGCACCCACAGGAAAAACCAGACACAAGAACCATTGGATCACATGGGGTTTGATTGGATATGGAGTGCCCCAAAGGCTAGTGTTTAAGGCTTGGTCACCAGATGCTGGAAGGGATTGGATCATGATGGCACTGACTCCGTGAATAGATTGGTCCCTGTTGGATTAATAACACATGACATTATCAGGAGGCGATGCAACCTTTAAGATGTAAGGCCTAATTGGAGGAAGTAGTTCACTCTGAGTGTTTCCTTGAAGGCTATGTCTTGTCCCAGGCTCTTCTCTTTTTATGCCTGCTTCCTGGCTGCCATGAGGTGGCCATTTTTGTTTTTTACACCCTCCACCACTGTGTCCTTCTGTCTCATCACAGGTCAGAAGCAGCTGAGTCAGTTGAGAAAGGACTGAATCCACTGAAATTTTAAGCCAAAACAGTTCTTCCTCCTCCTGACCATTTCTCTCAGGCATTTTCCACAAAAGCAGAAGTCTAACACACATGGTGAAAATGCCCACCAGAAAAGCTGCAGGGACCCTGTTTCAAAACAAGTAGGAGCTGGAAAGATGACTCAGCAGTTAAGAGCACTTGCTTCATAATCCCGTGTAATGGAGAAAGCCAGACTCCAGAACTTACATAACAAGCTGAGTGTTCTCAAAAATGCCTGTTTTGTGGAACCAGAAAGCACCATGCATTCAGGTCTCTTGGTGGCTTTACCAGAACCCCAAATAGTACATAGATTTCAGTGGGTCTGATGTTTGGTGATCTGCCCCTAGCAGACTTGCAGAATCCAAGGGGTGTCTAAGGTTCTCCCTCCATCTGCTTTCTTTGGGGTTTAGTGTGCACTCCACTATTTTCTGTTGGCCACATAGCAAAGGTAGATCACCTCAATTTGACAAACAACATCATGCTCCATCAGCTTCCATAAATGAACTTCATGAAAATGACTCTTTAGGAAGAATCACTGAAAACAAACATCCCTATGGCCTCAAAAGAAGGGGGAGTAGAAATTGAAAGACAAGCCCACTCCAGCAGATGGATAAAACATGACAAAGAAATACAGTTAACATGACACAGCTACCATCGGTGATTGATCCCCAACCAACTAACAACTCTTTAGTGGAATCTGAAACTACAAAAATAGCCAAAATGTCTGAGAAAAAATGCAGTCTTACTTATTAAACAGTTAATGATCATATAGAAGATTCAAGCAGACAGACAAATGAAGGAAATGTATTCAAAACCTTGACAAGAGTCTTCAAACTGAATGTAACAGTTAATCAGAAGCACAAGTTCAAAATATGGATTAAAACTTCAGCAAGGAGATTGAAACATTGGAAAAGAACCAAGTAGAAATACTGAAAATGGAGAAAATGATCAATCAAACAAACAACACAACAGATACATACCATCATTAAGAGCCAAGCCCATGTAGGAGAATGAATTTCAGGGAAGGAAAGCAAAGTTGGAAAACTAACATGAAAATTAAAAAGTGTAAATGATATTTCCAAGAAGTCTGGAATATATCCTAGAGACCAAGCCTAGGATTCCTGGTATAGGAAGATGAGCAGAGGTAAAGTCAAATGGACTAGGCAGACTAATTACATTAAAGTACAAAACTTTCCAAGTTTACAGAAAGATGACCTTCAAACACAAGAGTCATAGAGAACTCCAGATATGGCCAGAGAAGAAACTCTCATGACATATTAGATGTCAAAAGCAAAGTAAACAAATAGTTCAAAAAACAGCCTGAGAAAACAGCTTACATACAAAGGTAGAACTAACCATCAGAATTTCCCCAGACTTTTTATTAACAACCATAAAACGCATGGAATATTGCAAGTTTTGAAGGTAATCAACTGTGAACCAAAAATGCCATATACCTAGCAAAGCTAAGCTTCAAAACTGATCAAGAAATTAGGGAATTTAAAAACAAACACAATTTAAGGGAATTCATGACAGGCAAACCGTAAATGGAGAAATTCTTAATACAATACTTTACAGGGAGGGAAAAGAGTAGGTTCCTACTTTGTGTGAATATACAAACAGATACACTCTATAAGAACAACAGATAAACTTAGACACAGGAAAGAAACAAACATGCCCAGCACAATTCTTAAAGAAAACACCCTTAAAACTAATACAGTTTTAAGTATGGTGGCACACAGCTTTAATCCTAGAACTCAGGAGGCAGAGACAAGCAGATCTCTGTGAGTTCAAGGCCAGATTGGTCTACAAAGTGAGTTCCTGGACAGAGTTACACAAAGAAACCTTGTCTCAGAAAACAGGAAACAAAACTAAACAAAACCCAAATACAGGAAAAGGAAATACCGATAATTCAGCAAAACAGAGTATCTCCTAACAAATGTATAGAAAATTGGAAACCTATTTCTATAATAAGCCAAGGTGAACTTCTACTCACCTCTAAAAAGACATAGACCTAATGGACTGTATTTAAAAACTAGAACCAACTGTATGCTGTCTCCAAGAAACACACTTAGCCAGCCAAGATACCCCAAAACTCAATGTCAAAGGATGGAAAACAAACTACTAAGCTAGTGGAAAATGTAAACAAGCAGGTGCAGCTATCCTTCTATCAGATAAAATAAAGTTCAAAGCAACACTAATTAGAAAGGATAAAAATGAACTCTACATATTAATAAAGAGGATTCATCAAGAAGAAAAAAAGCAATTGTGAACATTGACACACCAAATACTAGAGCCTGTCATTTTATAAAACAAACACTAAAAGGGCATAAAACACCACATAGGTCTTCAGCAGAGTGGGACCCTTATCTCTAGCTAGGTCTTCCAAACACAGCTTATTTCATGAGAAATATTTTCATCTGCTGGACTACTGGAGTCAGAGTGTACCTGGACCCCTCCTTCCTTTGATAGTATTCCTCAGCAATCACCATCAACTGCATGAACGCTTTGTCTTTCTACAGTCACACACTATGCCATCCACCCCAGCCTCTACAATGGCCTGGCTGCACACTTGCTAGCTGCCTGCCTATGCCTCACCTCACCCTCTAATTGCTTTCAGCTCAATAATGGAGACCACTACCATCTCTGCTGTTGGCAGCACCTGTACTTCATTACTGCACTGATTATTTCCTCTCTGTTCGAATAGGATTGAGTACACCTTAAATATATAAATATATAAATGTAAGAGTCACTTGTCAGAAATACAGGTGTGAAATCAAATTGGGGGAGGGGTGGAGTAGATGCAGTGAACCCAACTTGGTTGAGAGTGCTGCACCACCAGATGAAGTTTTCACTCTCAGTTGAGTGACAAGCTTCAGGAGGGAGTAGGTATTCTCACCTGGGGCTAGGGAGGCATGTAGAGAAATTGTGTCCTTTGAGTGTGGGTTTTCAAAACACAGAAATGGTTTCTAAGTGACTGCTTATTGAGAATATTAACCACATTAGAACAGTAAGTCATAACTGGTTAGAAGAATTTCTAAGTGAATATAGGATATGCACTTTGCATTTCTTAGCAAATGCAAACTTGCTAAGCTCTGGGTTAGCAGAAAAAAAAAAACCGCCCTCATTTTCTTCAGAATCTGAGCAGAGGAAAGAAGAGAATGAAACAGTTTCACAATAACCCAAAAGGGAGCAATGAGGACATGGCAAACTAAACTTTTTTTTTCTGGCAGCCTGACTCAGTTGTGGCAGTGTGATGTCATAGGGTGACACAAGCCTGGTACAGTTAGTTCACTTTTCAGGAAACATTGGAGGTCTAATTTGTATCATGGCTCTCAATCTTTACATCAATCTGAAATGTTATTGAACAGAGTGAAGCATTTGGGAGTTTGTTGTTATTGAGTTGAGAGTTACCAGAAGATATAAGTGTTTTGAACCTTCAGAATCCTCTGGTCAACCCTGAGTAACTGTTCATTCCTTAAAGGAGAAGAAACCCTCTTTGCAAAGCCTGGTCCGCAATAGGAACTACCTGAATCAAACTGCCGATAGGGCATGATTCTCCTAGACATCTACCATCTTTGGTGCCATCCTTCTTCTCCTAGATCATGAATACAAGATGCTGCCCACAATGCACCTTGACATATAATAGGTGCTCAAAATACTCCATTTGTTTTTATTTTTATTTATTTTTTTTCACTGTGGGGATCAAATACCTTACAAGAAGCAATTAGAAGAAGGAAGTTTGGTTTGTTTGTTTACAATTTGGGAATACAACATGGAGGGCAAGGACTGGTGGTTGAAATGTTTCATAGCTGGGGCGACTGAAGCATGTAAGACAAAAAGCAGAGAATTCTGGAACTCATCTGACTCTCTCTTTTCCCCATTACATTCAGTCTGGGCCACAAGAAAAGGGATTGTGTCACCCAGTTTTCCTCCTTGGTTAACCCTATCTGGAAATGCTTTCAAGACATGCACACACCAAGAGGGGCACTTCCTAACTGATTCCAAATCCAGTCAAGTTGGTAATAGAGATTAACCCTCACACTGACCACAAAGAAAAAAGAGCCAGAGGCCTGCAGCAGGCAGGAAAGGGGGCTTTTCTGTAGTCACAGCAACAAGATGGGTTGGATTCAACCCAGGAAATTTTGTCTGAACATAAGGAAGGAGATTTCTCCTGGAGCTGCCTGATGATCCCAGGGTGGGAAACTGCTTCTCTACATCCTCAAATTCACTGATTTCTGCAAATAAATGGACTCCCTAGGTTGCCTTCACAAAGTGAAGCTAATCCCCCACCTGTATCCTGTTGTGGAGGTGATGCCTCCTTCTCATGGACTTCTGGATTAGGTAAAACCCTTCCTGCTACTTAGCCTGATTTTCCTGGATGCTCACACTGCCTACCCCAGCTCATACATGTGTAGTGGCCGCCAAGTGCCCTCTCCTCGAAGCCTCCTGATTAATTCTTTGCAGGTACAGACCGACAATTATTATGCCTCCCATTAGTCATTTCTCTCTGGGCTGTACAAATTTAGTTCTCCTGATAGCAATGAATCATGGGGCAGAGTGTTCATTTGCATGATGTGAAAGCTCTTTCAGTCAAACTCTGTTTTTATAACACTTCATTGCAGATGTCTTTAACATCTCTCCGGTCTCAGCATTCAACCCAGAGATCTAGTGGCATGGAGGCAGCCATCCCCCTTCTCTTCTCCTTTCTTGTTGACCCCTGTGCATCTGGCATAGAAGGTGGATCTGGTGGCTGCTGCTGTTTGCCTCATGCTCTCACTTGAGCCAAAGCAAGGAACAGATCAGGACTCAGTGAGAGCTGACAAAAATGGATAATAATGAGCCAATTTGCATGAGGAGACTCTTTAGGAAGTCAATACCTGGGTTGCTGGCTTTCTTCCAATAACTTGGACCTCCTGCCGTGAGCGGTTTTGTTTTCTTTCTTTCTTTCTTTCTTTCTTTCTTTCTTTCTTTCTTTCTTTCTTTCTTTCTTTCTTTCTTTTTTTTTCTATCAGATTCTAGGAAATCTCTCCAGTTTAAAAATACTTTAGGGAAATTATCTATACAGTGAAAGAAGCCTACAGAGAGGTGTACGTGTGTGTGTGTGTGTGTGTGTGTGTGTGTGTGTGTGTGTGTGTGTGTGTGTGTGTAAAAACAGGTGGCATACTGGGACACTGAACCATCACATAAAGACCTCGATTATTTTTTTTTATTATTATTTCTTCCTGTCCTCTGGTTTCTTGCAACATTGACACAGTCAGACCTGCATTCTAGAAGGTCCTCTCATATTACTATTTACTTTTTGGTACAACAAGCCTGGAAAATGCCTCTGTCCCTCAAGTGGAATAGAGGCAAAATACTTGTGACTTAGGTGAGCTGTGTATACCCAACCTGCTATCCCAATACTTAGGAGGTTGAAACAGGAGGATTTCTATTTTCAGGTCAGCTTGGACTACATAGCAAGAGCCTGCATTAAAGACAAAATTGTAGGGTGTCAGGGATATGAACTTGGACTGGGACAGGGAGTCAAAGAACTTGTTTCTGTTTTGTTTTGTTTTGTTTTTTACCTAAGTTTAAAAAGTCCTTGTTGCAATTCTTTACAGAACTTGAAAGAAAAATCCTCAACTTCATATGGAAAAACAAAAAACCTGGAATAGCTAAAACAATCCTCTACAATAAAAGATCTTCTGGAGGTATCTTAATCCCTGATCTTAAACTGGACTATAGAACAACAGTAATAAAAACTGCATGGTACTGGCATAGAAATAGGCTGGTGAATCAATGGAATCGAATAGGAGACCCAGAAATAAGCCCACACACCTATGGACATCTGATTCTTGACAAAAGATGCTGAAACCAAACAATCGAAAAAAGACAGCATCTTCAACAAATGCTGGTCTAACTAGATGTCCACATGCAAAAAAATACAAATAGACCCACATCTATCATCTTGCACAAAATTAAAATCCAGGTGGATCAAAGACCTCAACATGAAACCAGATACACTAAGTCTGTTGGAAGAAAAAGTGGGGAAGAGCCTCGAACTCACTGGCACAGGATACAACTTCCTGAACCGAACACCAACAGCTCAGGCTCTAAAACCAACAATTAATAAATGGGACCTCATGAAACTGAAAATCATCTGTAAAGCAAAGGACACTGTCAACAGAACCAAATGACAACCTACAGACTGGGAAAAGACCTTCACCAACCCTAGAGGGCTAATATCCAGAATATTTAAAGAACTTAAGAAATTAGACACCAGCAAACCAAACAATCCAATTAAAAAATGGGGTACAGAGCTAACCAGAATTATCAACAGAGGAATATTGGATGGCAGAGAAACACTTAAAGAAATGCTCAGCGTCCTTAGTCATCATGGAAATGCAAAGCAAAAGAACTCTGAGGTTTCACCTTACATTCATCAGAATGGTTAAGATTAAAAACTCAAGTGACAATACATGCTGGAGAGGATATGGAGAAAGGGGAACCCTCCTCCTTTGCTGGTGGGAATGTAAACTTGTATAACCACTTTGGAAATCAATGTGGTGCTTTCCCAGACAATTAGGAATAGTGCTACCTCAAGATTCAGCTCTACCACTGCTAGGCATATATTCAAAATACGCTCAAGTACAGAACAAGGACATTTACTCAACCATGTTCATAGCAGCTTTATTTGTAATAGCCAGAAGCTGGAAACAACCCAAATGTCCCTCAGGTGAGGAATGGATACAGAAATTGTGGTATATTTACACAATGGAATACTACTCAGCAATTAAAAATGAGGAAATCATGAAATTTGCAGGGAAATGGTGGGAACTAGAAAAGATCATCCTGTGTGAGGTATCCCAGAAGCAGAAAGAAAAACACGTTATACTCACTTATAAGTAGATATTAGACATATCATGTGATAAACATACTAAAATCTGTACTTCTAAAAGAGCTAAGCAAGAAGGAGGACCCTGGGTAATATGATCAATCCTCACTCAGAAAGGCAAACAGATGGACATTGGAAGAGTGAGAAAACAGGGAACAGGACAGAAGCCTACCACAGAGGGCCTCTGAAAGACTCTATCCAGCAGGGTATTAAAGCAGATGCTGAGACTCATAATCACACTTTGGGCAGAGTACTGGGAATCTTATGAAAGAAGAGGGGAGATGAAAGACCTGGAGGGGACAGGAGCTCTACAAGGAGAACAACAGAACCAAAATATCTGGGCACAGGGGTCTTCTCTGAGACTGATACTCCAACCCAGGTCCATGCATAGAGATAACCTATGTTAAAGCCCATGGCAGCTCAGTGTCCAAGTGAGTTCCCTAGGAAGGGGAACTGGGACTGTCTCTCACATGAACTCTGTGGCTGGCTCTTTGATCACCAGGCCACAGAGGAAGACAATGCAGACAGTTCTGATGAGACCTGATAGGCTAAGGTCAGAGGGAAAGGGAGGAGGACCTTCCCTCTCAGTGGACCTGGGGAGAGGCATGGAAGGAGATGAGAGAGGGAGGGTAGAATTGGGAGGGAATGAGAGAGGGGGCTACAGCTGGGATACAAAGTGAATAATCTGTAATTAATAGATTTTTTCAAAAAAGAGGGATTCTAGGAGGATGCTTAAATCTCATTCAGAATTGCTAACAGTATAGACACCAGAAGCAGCTTTAGAAGAGAGGGAACAGGACAGGAGCCTACCATGGAGGTCGTCTGAAAGTCTCCACCCAACAGGGAATCAAAGCATATGCTGAGACTCACAGCCAAACTTTGGGCAGAGCACAGGGAGTCTTATGGAAGAGAGGGGGAGATAGAAGGACCCGGGGAGGACAGTTGCTCTGTAAGGAGACCAAAAAAAGCAAAAAATATCTGAGCCCAGGAGGCCCTGCAGAGACTGTTGCACCAATCAACGATGCATGGAGAGGACCTAGACCCTCTGCTCAGATGTAGCCTAAAGGCAGCTCAATTTCCATGTGGGTCTCCAAGTAAGAGGAGCAGGGGCTGCCTAAGACATGAACTAGGTTGCCTGCTTTTTTATCACTTCTCCCTGATAGGGTGACCTTCCCAGCCCACAGAGGAAGAGGACCCAGCCAGTCCTGATGAGAGTTGATTAGCCAGGGTCAGATGGCATGGTAGGAGATTCTCTTTTCAGTGGTCCAAGGGAAGGGAATACAGGGAAAGAGAAAGGGAGGGTGGGATCAGTCGGAAATGAGGGAGGGGGCTACAATTGGGATATAAAAATCAATAAATTGTAAAAATTAAAATAATAATAATAAGAAAACACCTTAAAATATAATCCCTATTGCTAAATTTTGGTGGTCATTATTTGAAGATCTGTATAACAGAGCTATGAGTGCTGGGTACAGATGGCCAGAGGCAATACTTTTCATTGGAGTCTCTGCTTTGTCTCTCTTGTGTGAATGAAGACTCTAATAACAGAGACATGACTTTGAAGAGCCAGAACCAAACTGCTGTGAGCTGGTCTTGGGAGCAAATTCAGAGAACTGCTTGCTCTCCACGCCCATTCCTTCTCTAAGCACTTTCCCATAGGGCCAAATCTTTGAAACACACCAGAACTGGGTCTGCGTAGTCTGCCACCAGTGCTATTTGCTTCATGCAGTGAAGTAAATCCAGGACACATACAAAGTGGCTTGGCCTCTGAGTTGCTTGCAAATAAATAGGCCCCTGAACCCACAATAGCTTTGCTGTGGGAATACATGATGGCATCTGGCTTTCTCTCCTGGAGCAGTGCTGGAAACAGAGCTCACATAACAGATGATTGTGTGGAGAATAAGGACTGGTTTACTACTGATAGATGCTGTGGTCTTCTACAACAAGTGACCTCTAGGAATGACCATGAGGAAAGTGAAGGATACATATCTCTGATCTCCAGTAGGGGCCTGCCTTGCATACAGTCTCACATAAGTACCTTTCATGTGCTGAACTCTTTCTGTAATTTCTCTGCTTGTTGGTGGTTTGAAGGAGAATGGAGCCGTAGGCTCATATATTTGAATGTCTGGTTCCCAACTGATTGACTAAGAAGGATTAGGATGTGTGACCTTGTTAGAGGTGGAGTTTCCTTACTGGAGGAGGTGTGTCACTGGGGTGGGCTTTGAGTTTCTACTTTTTAAATTACAGCTTTATTTATTTGTTATTTATTTATTTATTTATTTGTATTTATTCATTATTTGTGCAGTATTTTGTCTGCATGTACGCCTGTGGGCCAGAAGAGATCACCAGATCACATTGTAGATGGTTATGAGCCACCATAGTTGCTGGGACTTGAACTCAGGACCTTTGGAAGAACAGACAGTGCTCTTACCCAGCCTGGGCTTTGAGTTTTCACGAGCCCATGCTAGGCTCAATCTTGCTCTCTCTCTGCCTCTGTCTTGTGGATCAGATAGAAGCCCTGCTCTAGCACCATGCCTGCTTGCCTGCCCACATCCCATTCTGCTTCCCACTATAATGATCATGGACTAACCTACTGAAACTGTAAGCAATCCCCTAGTTAAATGCTTCCTTGTATAACTTGCCTTAGTCATGGTGTCCTTCACAACAGAACAGTAACCAAGATACTACCTCCCCTGCCTGTGACTGACATGGACTTGGTATTCAACTATTCCAGGGGCTGATGGCAAAGCATGAGTAGTTTAGAGCCTGTAGGCCTGGTGTGGGGTTGGCTTCTAGTCTCCCTCTCTCATTGTAGCACCCAAAGAAAACTATTAAACTCATTTTTCCCCTGTTTCCTTTTAAAAGTTTCCTTTTAAAACTTTCAGTTCTGGAGTCTGAACCATATTTTTCAGATTTTTTTACCTGTAAGCTAGAAACAGCCATGTCTTCTTTCTTTGAGCTTGTGAAGATGGTAGGAGGTGGCAGACAGTAAGGATAAGCACAGGGCCAGCCAGGAGTGCTGGGTGCCGATTGGCTGTCATTGGACTGTGTCTGTAGTCTTATGCTGGAGAATCTGGTGGGAAAGGTACATGGAATGGTCCAAGAGTCATTGTTGAGAATGGAAGCTTCCCTGAGCTCGATAGGGTTGGTCACAGGGCAACCAGCATTCACATACCGCACTCCTCAGGAAGTGTATCACCACCTGGGAAATGGGAACAGAAACAACCAACAAGGATCCTTCAGGCAGAGGATGCCGATTGCATAGCAGGTATGGGGTACGGAGGGACTGCTGACCTCCAGCGAGCCAGTGCTGTGAGAATATAGCAAAAGCACATCTGACGGACATCTCAAGGGGATGGGCTGGGTGGCTATAGTTACAGGGAATATGTGACCTCAGGTAAACTCCTGACCTTCTCAGTCCTTATCTGCTTCACCTATAACATGGGCATGGTATCTTTAACCTCACAGGGTCCTACTGGGTCATATACCTCAGAGCCTGAATGGTTCACCCATGGCATCTCACTCCATCTCTGCCTATGTGCTGGCAACTTGGGGAAGTTCTCTAGGAGATTCTCAGAGGATTATAAAATTGATTCTGCCAAGCTCTGACAGCAGTGTCTGGCTTAGTCTCAATAAAAATAGCTTCTATTATTGCTACCATATCTATTCAAGTTTTTTTTTTTAAACAGGGTTTCTCTGTATAGCTCTGGCTGTCCTAGAACTCTGTGTAGACCAGGCTGGCCTTAGACTCATAGAGATCTACCTGCCTCTGCTTCCTAAGTGCTGGGATTCAGAGTGTCTGCCTCCATACCAAGCTTATTTGATTTAAATTATCGAGTTGTCAATGTGTTGGAAAGTTGTCATGCTGAGCATCTTGACCCTGAGTTTCTGCACACCTATGTCATCCTTTACTGCTGGAGATAGATTTTCGGACTAGGAATCCAAGGCTTAAACACATATGGTGGAACTGTAGGGTCTGGGAGTGTTTGGGTACACGTAGAGTTTAAGGTCCTGCAGAGCAGGCTGTTATTCTGCACTCATCGGAAAGATTGAGGATACAGGCCAGCTATCAGTAGTAGCTCAGGGTCACACACAGGTTTGACTCAAGTTACAGCCTTGTTCTCTGATCCCACACCGGGCTCTTGTGCAGTGTTGACCAGGTGTTTGGAATTAGAATGTCTTCATCTTGGGTTCTCAGCATCTCCTGCCATTGTCCCAGGCATCCTTCAGAAAGAGTTGGTGCCTCTTACACAATATTCTTACACTTACCTTCCCAGGGTTTGGATCCCAAATCTGCATATGACTGAATGAGTTGGTCTTCTCCATGGGCTGCAGAAGCAGGTTCAGCTTTTCCTTTTTTCTTTCCTGCTTTCTGAAAAATGCATGAATTACAGATTTCTTTCTGTCAGCCTTCACTTGTCCCAGCTGCCACACCCTGGGGCTTGTATGCTTCCTCTAGAAACCCCCTCAGAGATTACAAGAGGACACTTGCTCCCCTAGAACAGAAGATAAGGGTGTTTGTGAGCTACCATGTAAGTGTTAAGACCTAAATCTGGATCTTCTGTAGCAGCAGCAAGTGCTCTTAACCAGTGAGCTGTCTCTCCAGCCCCCAAGTTATTTTAAAATGCTAACCCCTCAGCATGAGTTTCTTCTGATGCTTTTGTTTACTCACAGCTGGGCGCTGTCCTCCTCATTATGTCATTTACAGTTCCAGATTCACGATTGATCTATACATAGTCAGTGTCATTCAATATCCACCACCCAAGAAGGATGGGACTTGGACCTTTCTTGCTCTAGATATCAAAGAAAGCATAGCTTCTCTGGGAGACAAAGGTAAACTAAACATTCTCAAAATTCCTCTAGGAGTAATTCTCTCTTTGGGGAGGAGACGCTAAAGAACGAGTGAGGGAAGATGAGGAGAGGATGGTGCAGGAGTCTGGTAATCTTGGACCTAATCCTGAACTTCCTCTTTCCTTTCGGAAGGGTTGGTGTCTTCATCTGATCAGTGAGACTGAGGCATGAACCATCTCAGTCCATGAAGCAGGCTTTGTTGATCACAGACTTTCTGTCCTTGGCTAGTCCTGTGGCCTGGTAGGAAGTCAAAGTTAATTAGTAAGGAGGCTCTGGGGATGGAGCCCTACAAGGCCAGACTCCTGGGGCAGGGGGCATAATGGGGGCAGGAACAAGGCAGGAACAGATAGATAGGTCACCACTTCCCCTTTGTGAGTGTCATCTGTCACACAGGCTTCCTGAAGTCAGGCCCTCACAGCAGTTGTAGTAGTTGGTCTGGACTGTGTTTGTTTCCTGTCTCATTGCTATGACAAAATACCCAGCAAGGGCAATGTAAGGGAAGGAAGGTTTATTCAGCTCGTGGAAGGCAAAGCATTGTGGCAAGAGCATCTCCATCTAGGATGGCAGGAGCATGAGACAGCTTCTCATACTGTACCTGGTTATGAATGAGGCAGAGTATTCAGTTCAGGATTCCAAACACCTGGGATGGCTATAGCCGCACGCATGGTGATCCTTCTCGCCTCTTTTAGACCTCACAGGCACTCCTAGAGGCGTGTTTAGTGGGAGATTTTAATCTCAGTCAAGTTGTCAGTAGTTCTGCACACTGGGAAGTGACATGTCAGGGTGCCAGACGCTTGTGTGTTGCATGTCTATGTCTCATGTGGTGCTGATTGGTGTCCTTACTCAGCAGAAGGGGCCTCTGGGGTGGCGAGTTTGCTGCTTAGGCGTGGTGATGGTTAACGCTACAAAGTTTAAACTTACTATGCTTGAGAGACCAAAAGGAAAAATAGCAAGACTCTCTAACATGTAAGCCCCTTGCTTTAAAGGCTGTACCACTGCAGCCCACTTCCATTTTTTACCCCAGATGATAAAGACTATTATTTTGTTTTGTTGTTTGTTTGTTTGTTTTTAGTTAGTTAGTTTGTTTTGAGACAGGGTTTCTCTGTGTAGCCTTGGCTGTCCTGGACTCCACTGGCCTGGAACTCATGGAGGTCTACCTACTTCTGCCTCCCAGAGTTCTGGGATCACAGCCCTGTGGACCACTCCCTACATGAAGACTATTCTTAGACTGGCTTCTAAAATTTGCTGCTCTTGCAAGATAATTCGTTAAGGCTAAATGCTATTTCCTCTTTTGTAAAAACTGCTTGCTTACTCAAGATAACCAAGGGGATCTGCAAACATCTGTTACAAAATCAAATTCTGCTTACAAAAATGTAGCATATAAGCTAATCTATCCCTGAATCGTAACTATGGGGTTTGCCTTTATAAGCCCTGGGCTGATATGGCTAGGCACTGCAGCTTGGGAGTGCACTCAGGTGCCGTCTTGATGCCAGGTGGCTGGAGCCAATAGCTTTCCTCCCTTCTGTCTGTTGTTTTGGTCAGAGCAATACAAAACTAATTAATACAGGCAGGAATCCCGTCCTCCCAAAAGTCTCACCTCTGAATAGCAACACAGTGGGAATTTCAACAAGGGAATATTGAAGAAACACAAACATCCAGAGTGCATGACTGCTTTTTTTTTTTTAAGAATATTTTTATTATTTTTTTGAGAATTTCATACAATACATTTTTAGCATGGTCATTCCCTTCATTACTTCCCCAACCCATCCCAGACCTACCTTCCCCTATTTATCCCCAACCCAAACTTCATGTTCACTTATAAAACAATAACCCACTGAGTCTAATTTGTCCTGCCTATATACTCCTGTATGTGGGGCTGTTCCACATCGGAGTGTGGTAAACTTAACCAGAGAGGTGAAAATTATATGTGTTTATTTTATTTACTGTGTTGGAGAAGGCTTGCCCAGGAGACCTTCTATCATGTAGGTATAAGGGATTGAACTCAAGAGAGTCAGTCTTGATGATAAGTGCCTTAATCCTCTGAGCCATCTCCCTGGCCCTTAAGTACTCGATTTCTAAGCATTAAGCAGGCTCTAGGGAGTGTGAGCAGATCACTAATGTGTTCCATGCACCAGAATCGACACCGAGCTGTACCTGCCTCTCAAGCACTGGAATGGAGTAGAGAGGTACGTCTCCAGGAACTATCATTTGTCTAAATCAACGGTTCCATGTCCCTGTCACTCTGAGCCTTTCAGCTAAGCCACAAATTTACTCCACTTAAAGGATGAGAAAAGACAAGTAAGAGCCACCAAGGAAAGTAGTTTGGACATATAAATGTAAGAAAATTGGCACTTTTCATCCGAAAACCTACTCACACAGGGGCACAGACAGTATGTATTTAGTTAATTAACCAGAAGAGTTTTGACAGTGTCACCTCCCAGCTGTCTCTGCCGCTGCCACAGCTCGGTGAGCAACCCTGGAGACACACGCCAGTGGGCTGGCTTCTCCGCCACACCCACAAGCCACAGGATTGAATAGCAGCAAGCTAATGCTTCCTAATCCCGAAGGCACCTGGGGAGGTAAAGCCCTCCTGCCGCCTGGAGGGTGGCTCCTGTGCAGAGGTGTTGAGGCTCATTAGTGTTTCTCCAGCAATAGGGCCTAGCCACTTCTGCCCTCTGGGTTGCAGTTCTCTGTTTACTGCACCCAGGCAGGCATCTGTCACTCCCCAGGAGACTATTTAAACACAATATGTCACCTTTAACTGTCTGCTAATGGAAACACTGCTCTGGGATTTCTTGATGATCAGTACTACAGCCAATTGTGCTCGGACATGCGCATGTGCACACCACACACACACAAACACACACGTGCACACACACGCGCGCGCGCGCACACACACACACACACACACACACACGGGCGAGGAGGAGGGGAAGGATTTAATAAGCTGAATTCTAGTCCCATTTGAGATTCATGTTTAGGTGGTTTAGCCTCAACAGAAAATGAACTGAGTGTGAAATACAAAGGGGGAAATAAAAAACAAATCCAGAAAAGGGTTTTGTTTTGTTTTGTTTTGTTTTTGTGGTAAGCTGTTTGTCTTCATGTAATTCGGAGAGTGGTGAGTGGTGTCCTCCACGGCACATCAGAATGTTGCTCTGAGTGGACTAACACAAGAGATGTCAGCTTTGGGAGACTGGGGGCTTCACTATGGCAACTGGAAGTCCTACATTTTAAAGCATCCTACGTTCTAATCCACCCTTCGTCCGTTCATCTCTGCTCTGACAGGGTGACCAGGTGACTAGAAGGAGTAGGGCCTTGGGGTGGCACAAACATCTTCATTGGCTCTGCAGAGGAGAGGATCAGTTACTTAGCAAGCCCATTCATTAGTCTTTAATGGGGGCTGAGACCCAGGAATAGGGGTCGCTGCCAGCTTCTGGAGCTCTACTGGACACAACGTGTGCGTGGGTCACAGGGACTAGGATGCCTGCTGCTCAGGAGGCAGCCACTAAGGTTCCAGCCCTCTCCAGCCCACCCTGTCAGGTAGGCACACAAATGAGATAAGGCTGGACTCAGTGAGGAAGCCTTGGGTACCAGATAGTCCATGTGAGCCACTCTGACGGTTGCTGGGAGCAGAGGAAACATAGTCTTTCATGTGCTAAGGAGCAGGTAGCATTTCAGAAGGCTCAGACTTCCAGGCCAGGCTAGTCTTCAGGGGAAGAATTTGAGGGGTTGGTATAAAGACTGGTAAAATGAAGACTTCATCCTGTGGCTCTGGGAAGCTACAGGGGGCTAAGTGTGGCCTGAAAGAAGCTGGCGACTGCACAGTAGAATACTTGGCTCATTCTAGGAAGTCAGGGCCACAGGTCCCTTGATGAAGTAGGGGAACTGGGCTTTGCTGAAGAGCTCAGGCTAACCTCTCCAGTGCACCCCTACCCTACCCCCATCCTATGCCACCTGCCATAACTCGGCCTCATTCCTGCTTCAGAATAGCACAAATACTTCAAGTCTAAGCTGGGGCTTGATGCATTTCTGTGTTGGAAGCAACTGTTTTCAATTTTCATCCTGACAGGTAGCTTTGAGAACCATGAGGTATTGTGTCTTGCTAAGGCTCAGGTTTCTTGTTAGACTCTGTTGCTGGTGCTTGGATTGCAGGTGTTGGGATAAAGTGGCCTGTACCAAGAGGCACACAACAGGTACTCAGCTCTACTAGGTCTTTCTTCCTATCCAATCCTTTCAAGCCAAGGCTACAAGTCTACATCCCCACCCTGACTTTTTACTTTAATAGACTCAGCGTTATCACACAAAATGTTTCTCAATAACAGCAGTAATAATAGCCAGTGCTTATGTGGTGACCAGCCTAAGTGCTTGCATTGGTCTGTTCTCCTGTCATCTCTTCCTAGTGCGCACATTGTCTTCCTCTTTCTTTTCTGTGGACGGATCTGGAGGTTTTGTGATGTGCAGGTGGATTGATTGGTTGTCGATCAAGGGTGAATTATGAATGATTCCTTCCAGTAAAACGATTCCCGTAAACTCAGTTTAGTAGCTCCCACCACAGCCTCAGCACCCAAGAGATGAGTGTCTCGGGACTCCCACGGGGTAATATTTCATGTTTGCATCAGCAGCACTGATGGTACCAACGGCAGCTCACTGGACGTGCTGAGGAAGGCTGGCAGCCGGGGCTTACCCCTGTCCGTCACCCTTGCTCCTGGGCCTTGATACCAGTCTGTAAAATGGAATCCTGATATTCCCTCTGCTCACTCACCTCTCAGTGCTGTTGCATTTTGGAGCACTGGAGCGGTGTTAGCACATGTTCATTTATTCTTCCCTTCTCTATCAACCAAAGCTTGTTTATGCTGAACTTCAAAGCCACTTCCAAGCAGCTCTTTCCTAATTGCTGTCTTTATTCTGGTTTGCCTCATTCCAGCTCTGCCCCCGCCACCTACACACACATACACACATACCACACATACCACACATACATATATATCACAACATACACAACACACATATACATATTATGTATACCAAACACACATATAATACACATCACACACATACATACACATATATCACACACACATACTAAAAACACATATAAGCATATCACAAACACACTTACACACACACCACACATACACACACATACATACCAAAACATGAACCTCACCATGTAGACACACATACATGTGGACATACTCTCACATGCACACTCATATAAACACATACCACACACAAACATATATACCATACACATCACACACATATACATACATATATCATATACATTATATGTACACATATTAAACACACATGTGAGCATATCACATACACATGCCAAAACATACACCTCACCACAAATACATATATGGACATACATATACACATACATGTGAACACATATACTGCACTTATATATATCATACACATATATGTACACACACACACACGCACAGAACAATACCACACAGCCATCTGTCTCTGTCTTTCACACACACACACTTTACATATACTCACACCACACACACACACACACACACATACCATGCACACACACTATAGTTACACATATACCTCTCCTCTCTCTGGCATACACACACACCCACATACGCCTTCATCTTTCTCTGTCTCACACAGACACACACATACACATTGACAATACCACTCACTATATCTGTTCTTATCCCCAGTAGGACAGAAGTTCATAAGCAGAACAAATAGCAGAGATTCTATTTTGAGGCCAACTCTAAGACCACAGAGGCAGCAGTAGCCTCAAAGAGGGAAGGGGCATAACTGAGACTGACTCAGCACAGCAACCTTTCACCAGCCCCCAGCCTTCACCCTTCCAGTGGTGGTGCTGGCCTAGGATGCCCTTAAAGTTCACCGTACCTCTTCAGACACCCTCTACAGCAGCCACTATGCACTCAGTGGTGAGTGCTTTACCCCTTCGCTGGGCAGCATCAGTGCCTTTTCTTTTTATGCATTTTCCTTGGCAGCTCACCTTCCTCTTTGTCTGTGTTATGCAGCTCAAGGGTAGAGCGCCTCCCTTAACTCCACCAGTGAGGAGCTGAGTGTGTGTCTCTGGTAAATGATTTGCCTATCATATGTACATCCTAATTTCAACCCCTATTAAAGTTACTTTTATAAAATTGTGTTTGTTTCTTAGTTTCTCTGGACTATCACTGAAATAATTGAGACTCTATGATATTACTTTTTTAGCAAGCTTCACAGCACAACAACTAAGCATATATTCTTAGTTAATTACTATACTCTTAACCCTCTAGGCTAGTCTGGCTTCCTCCCACAGTAAATATTTGAGATACTTTCACTTTACAGATTGGATTCTCTGCTTAGTTCCTCTCTCCTGGACCTCTGTCTTGGCTGAATCCCCTCTGCCTCTTCCTCCTCTGGCTGGCAGGAAGTCCAGCCCTATTCTCTCCCTGTTCAGCAATTATTGGCATATCGGAGGACAATGAGGAACAATGTTTACATAACATTTGACAAGAGGTTCTCAGAACAAGGATTGCAACCAGATAAGGGAGGGGGGAGGGTTGTACAGAAATCAGCATTTGAATTACACAATAACCTTATGCCTACAAACTCCTAGTACTTCTTTTCTGTGTGCCACATCACAAGAAGTTCAGGAAGAGAGACAGAAAAACTGATTGCTCCAAACCACTCATATATTAGGCTTCCCATCAGATCTGCTGACTTCAAGGCCACTGCCACCAATACCAAACTAAAGCATTACTTTTCCAACTTTCTGTTGAAAACAGGGAATTCATTTGTCACAAGAAATCTCAGCCCTTTGTGAATGGTGGTAAGGGATTCCACTCCTGTTGCCCTAGGCCACCAGATCATGAGCATCCCTAGGAAAACAGTTATATTCCCAAGAGGTCATGGAGATAGTCTTTCCCAAGTCCATAGCAATTGTGTTGTTCCAGGAGGACAGAATCATGACCTTTTTCTAGGAGATGAGTCCTTTTCTTTTCCCTAATCATTTATTTGCCTTCCAAACAGATTCTTCTCAACTTCTTACAGCAGGTCCAGGATTGGTGTGTTATAATCTCCCCAGGAAGAGATTGTTCTCATGCATCTGCCTGCCAAATGATCCATCCCTGGTTCTTGTTAGAGGAGCAGGTACCCGAGAACCTTACCCACGGTTACCCCCCTCTGCCCTGCCCAGAAATAGGCTGTTTAATAAACCAATCAGGTATGTCTTAGGCAGGTTTACAAAACAAGGATATGGGTAACTAGATCTTGAGGGCCAGTAGCATGCATCAGACCAACCTCCAACACTGGAAAGAGGGCAAAGGTTTCCAGTGGGGAGGGAAAGGAAGGAACACACAGGATAGTGTGTAGTTCTCATCAGCATGGATGTGTCTTTACTGTGAAGTTTATAGGAGAAAATTGTCAGACATAATGGAGCATGCCTATAATCCAGGAAGCAAAGACAGGAGGATTATGAATTAAAAGTTATCCTTAGCTATATAGCAAGTTTGAGGCCAGTTTAGGCTGCAGACAAACCAATCTCAGATGTGCATGTATGTGTGTGTGTGTGTCTGTGTGAAAGAAGGATCATGGCAATTTCTATTGTGCTTCATTTATAACCTTCATGTAAGTTAGTAAATTACTATAGGTGCTTATGGAGATGTTCTGTGTTTTTTGTTTCTTTTGCAGACAGGTGATCTGAAGGATGAATAGCTTGGACTTTGGGCCCTTAGAGGCCTGGTAAAATCCAGAGACACTGACAATGTCTTTGTTGAGGTATGGTTTATGCCTGCCCAGCAGGCTGGAGAGTTGGACCATGTCATGTGTGGTGGTATTCCCCAGAGCAGGTATGAGGATGAAGATTCTTGTGCTGGTGATTTGTAGAGGAAACACTCTCCTGCTTTCCAGAGAAACCTTTGGGAGGGTAAAAGAATGAATCATGGTGAAGCCAAGCCAAGATTCTGGCTTCACTGAAGTTACCACTTTGTATTCCGGGTGCTCAGGAGCAGATATGGCACGCGTCCATCTCTCCATTCAGCAAGGAAATGGGCTTTCATCTCCCCATCAGTACTCTGGGGGGTGGCCTCTAGGATGTCTCTGGGCCAGGTGGATGCTCAAGTGAAGGGCAACACTGAGCCATTAGCAAATCAGAGGCAGAGTGGCCTGGTAATATCTACTATGGAGGACTTTGAGCCAGACTGTGCTTAAATCCTCCACTCCTATGTTGTACAAGGTTAACTCCTCTCTGCTTCAGTTTCCACACCTGTAAAATGAGATGTAGTAAGAATGCCTCTCTCAGATGTCTGTGATGATGGAAGGAAGAAACATGTACAAGGGTTTAGAGCAGCTCCTGGCACATGGTGAAGACTCTGCAGGGAGACAAGATGACTGGTACATTTAATGGGCTAGAACTTCCTTGGAAGTCTGTAAACTGTCCTTCTCCCATGTCTCCATTGTGTCTGGACAGACCCTGGTGCAGTGGAGTTCAAGCAGGCTCAAAGGAGGGGCAAGGACCAGTGTTAGGAGGGAGAGAGGGGCGGAGGAGCCCAGCCTGTGGGTGGTCTCTTCCTGCCTCTTTCCAGTTTTCTGAGTAGGGCCCCTGCCTGCCACAACTGGATTTTTCATGCTCTTCCAAAGGAGCCTATAAAAATTCAGCCCATTTGGTTTGCAGACAGAAACTTTGCTTTTAAAAATCTTTGAGTTATTTCCTTCTTTCTCCCTTTTCAAGGCTGAAGTTATTTCAAAGGAATAGGATGCAGAGAGGAGGTGGGGTGTGCATTTGTCAGCCTTGTTTCCCAGTGGGTCTGTAACCATGGGGGACTTTGCTTAAACCCACATGGCATTTGTCACTTTGCTATTGCTTTCTTACCCAGAGGGGCTCTGTCCTCAGTGGCACATTTTCCTTTTTATCTATCTGAGAGGAATGGATGAGTGGAGGGAGAAAAGGAGCCTGAATTTGCATTTTTATGTATGCCTTCTGCCACAGGCAGACATCACCCCCAGTCCTCTGTCAGCTCCTCTGCTCACTCCTGGATAGGAGGGATAAATGAGGGAGGGGGGTGGGCAGGAGTAGCCAGACACACAAATGCAGCTGCCCCTCCCCCAGCCTGGGAGAATGGGCTGGAACTCAGTGTTCCTCAGACAGGACACCTGCTTCTTTGTGCCCGAACTACGCTTGGAGCTGCTGATTGCCTCTGATTTCATCCATTCACGGTGCAGCTCCTGATGGTGCCTACTGTGTGCTACATCCTGGAGCATGCACATTATAGGCACAACTGGTACTCAAGGGCTGTGTGTTTAGAATCCAGTGAATCCCAAGCTATCTCATTTCTATTTGAGGCTGAAGATGCAGAGATAGCAGTGACTGAGGCATCTGACTGTCAACCTTTATACTGCTTTACTCCAGACTACAAAGGTCCCCATAATCATGTTAAATTTCAGCAATAACAGAGCTCAGCAGCATAGACCAACTCTCCAATGAGGACACTAAGCCAGGCACGTGGTGCTGCATCCTGGGTCAGGGACCACCACCTCCTGAGTCTGCTTGTTCTTTGTGAGCAGTAAGGACTCCTTGTCTGCCTTGGAGAATCAGAACTGAGAGCTCACCCTGACGCAGACTGCTTAGTTAGGCTTACCTCTTGCCACTCTGTCCAGATTCTATTTCTAAACTCAAAGAGCTAGTCAGTTCCTTGCATACGATGGGTTACAGAATGCCTGTATCTGTTCTCCTTACCAATGTGCACTTAGATTAGCTCTCCTTCCTCTGCTTTCCACCATTACTTATTTCTTTAAATGCCATAGTAGGATGGATGATGCAGTCTGTTTTGGCTCTTAGAGTCAAGACTTACAAGAATGTTGCTAGAGTTGGATAGTCAATAGAAATCAGGTAGTTGAAAGTGGGGTAGGGGTACTTCCCAGGCAGGCAGCCTCACTGAGGCTGAGATAAGGTAGGGTACTCCTGAAGCTGCAGGTTTTTGCACAGCAGGTAGCTCTGGGGGCAAATGGAGGCAGTGATGAGGACAGAAGAATAATATGGAGGAGGTGAAGAAAGCCTTATAAGTTGGGCTAAGAATGTCAAGCTTTAGCCTGTGCAAAGGGGGTGTGGGTAACAAGAGAGATTTCTTTGATGCACTGTGCAGATGTAATGGATAGGAAAGGGAAGGAGGAAAACCCACTGAGATCATAAGTGATGCTCTTCTCTAAGAGGCAGAGAAGGCACCGAGAAGAAGAGAAAATCTGATCCCATCCCCAACTGAGTAGGAGGAAGAAGAGTACACCTGAGCAATGGAGAAGGCATCACTACATAAACAAGAACCTTCCAGAGGAGAAGCACTATGGCCTCCAGCAATCACCAAGTTAGATAAATGAACAGCTGTGCTTGGTTGTGTGGGTGCTTCCTCCTGTAACTAATTTATAAGTCAGATGTAATTCCAATTTTAAGAAAGTTCAGCACATTTTATGGAATTTGTCCAATAACATCTACAATTTACTTCAAGCATTAAGAGAGAACAAACACAGAATAAAGAGATGGTATTGTTTCAATCAGATTCAAGATTTAGCTGAAGTTATGAACACTGTTAAAACTTTGGGGTGGAAACTAAAAGGAAGGTTTGACTGTATATGAAATGTCATGACAGAACCTATTAATTTGTATGGATAATACATATTGTAATGGCTAATTGTTTGTCAGCTTGATACAACTGAGAAGAGGGAACCTCAATTGAAGAATTGCTTTGGACAGATTGGCCTGAGGGTATGTCTGGGAGCCTTTTCTTGATTAGCAGTTGACGAGTGTGTGTTAATGTATGTGTGTGTGGGGGGGGTGGGGGTGGGGAGGAACCACTGTGGGCAGAACCATCTCTAGACAGGTAGGCCAGAATTATATAAGAAAGGTAGCTGATTCTGAGCCTGAAAACAAGCAAGTAAGTAGCATTTCCTTGTAGTTCCTGCTTCAAGTTCCTACCCTGGCTTCCCTCCATGATGGACTGTAACCTAAAAGATGAATAAACTGCTTCCTCCTCAAGTGACTTTTTGGTCATGGCATTTATCACGACAAAAAATGAGAGGTCCAAAATTTGAAATTTAAATCTTGGGGAAACATAACTGTGGTCCTGGGTACAAGTTTAGACAAAGGAGCGGGCAAGTTGAAACCTGCCCTGCTGAAGTAAGTAACCAGGCTTGTGCTAGAGAGGTACTGTTGCCTGGCAACCCATCCAGATGATCCCTAGTTCCCCACCAGATAACCCCTAGTTTGTGACCAAAGTCATGCAGCCCTGCTTCTAAGAAAAACCACAAGATGTGCAAATCTCTCCCCCTCCCTAGCAAACAGCCAAATCAGTATGTAACAGGACATTCCAGGCACTGCTCATGATCAGATATTCTCCAGATGGCTGGCCAGGACCCATCATGCATGGTCTTGGCTCCTAAAGTAGATCAATTATTTTAAAAGTCAACCTCCCTTACCCAATCATGTGATGCCAAGGCTTAGCAACTCCCCGCTTGTGGTTTTGCCCTTTAAAAACCCTGTTCCCCCCAGACCTGTGGCTACATTCCTCTCCTGTTTCAACAGGATCTTGTGCCCTGGGCTTGAGGTTGTATCGAATAAACCCTCATAGGTTTTGCAATGGACTCTACTCCTGGTGGTCTTTTGGGGTCTCTTAATCAGGGCACAACATTTAGAGGTTCCACTGAGATTCTGAGATTGTCCAGGACATCAGGACCTCAGTCCAGAGGGTCAGTACTTGCTGCTGAGTGTTCTTTGTCTCAGTGTCTCTGTGCTGTGTCCGTGTTTGCATCTACTTTCTATTCTGAAAAATCTGTTCTGAAAAACCTTGGGGTGTGTATAAGAGCAGCAAGATGTGACTATAGGTCTTTTGGGATCTTGCGATCTGGGCACAACAAAAACAAAACGAAAAACCAAACCCCTATTAAGGAGAGCTGGAGGGTGGGGAGAGGGCTCTCTCTGACATGGACTCTCTTGCCAGCTTTTCATTACTTTTGCTGGAGGGACTGCCTTGCCAGGCCACAGGGGAAGAGGACATGCTCAGCTCTGATATGACTTGATAAGTTAGGGTGGGTGGGAAGGGGGGATCCCTTTTCTGAGGAATAGGGGATGGGGATGGGAAAGGGGGAGGGAGGGTGAAGCTGGGAGGTGGAGCAGTGCGGGCCTATGACCAGCACGTAAAGTGAATAAATAAATAGATTAATTACAAAAGAAACTGATTAAATTCCAATTATCCGGTTAGATACAGATCAGATTATAACAACAATTCAAATCAGCCAGAACAACCTATTCCATTAGGCTACTTTTCCTTCTGCACACAGTGTCTTATTAAAATAAAGTTCTTTATAACACACATGTAAAAGAAAAAAGTCTAAATAAAAAGCAAACCCAAAGAGATGTTAGTAAAAGAAAAACTCTACCCATATGTTTTCTTGTAAACGACAACCCCAACAACCAAGTAGGAAAAGGTTAAGACCAGGTGCTTAAGAACAGGAAACTATCTGTAAAACACACAGAACCTCATTTCCTACCAGAGGAATGGTTCCAAGCAAGATGGTAACCCTGTGCTTCTCATACCCACGCAGTGGGAAAAACCCAGGGATGGAGGTCAAGAGAAGCACTTCCACTACTTGGCAAGGGGCTTTTTCATACACTCTTCTTATGCAGCCTCTGATAGTGTTGAAGGTGAGAGTCCTCTTCAGCTTAGATAATGGTCTTGTGCCTGATTGTCTCAGAATGTACACAGGGACATTCCTAACAACATACATCTGTAGTAGTAAAAATAGAAACCGCCCAATAGTAGACTCTAAATTATAGACTGGTTCAGCCAGGGTTACTATGTGGCAATTACACCAGCATGAATCTGTCTTGGAAAGCTAATGGTTGGTGATGGCAGAAGAAATTAGGAAATAAGCTATGAAACGTTTACATCAGTCCTGAGGTCTAAAGGCAATGATTTTGTTCTGTCTATATATCTAAAACTATGACCAAATCAAATGAAAACATTTATAATTATATAAGAATGATAGATCAAGCATGGTGGTGTACCATGCTGAAGCTGAAGCCAAGGATCACAAAGGATGGATCAGGAAAGAACCCTTATAAACATAAGCAGACACTTTAAAAAGAACACATTAGCTTACAAAGTGGCAAAGTTCACCTTTCTTCACGCACATCTGGAGAGAGCCTGAATGAATACTGTGTGTTTCAACTTCCCACTTTTTCCTGTTTCTGTATTTCTCATCTTCTCCTCCCTCAACATTGGGACGTCTTCTTTTGATTTTTAGATGGTAGCCACTCTGTCTCTACCCTGGATGGAGGGGTGAGATGATTGTTCTAGATGCTGCCCCGCTTGTCTACTCAGATCCAGCTTGTAGCTCCCTTGCTTGGATGGGATTTTGTGCTGATCATGATGCCGTGACTCACTTAGGGTGGTGGGAAGGTGATGTTCCTCCCATCTGACACGGCACTTAGTAGGGAGGCTGTTCTCCAGATCAAATATTAGGTGAGTGGATTTTGGGGGGTAGAGCTGATGGCTGTCTGTTTTGGGGAGAGGGGGCTGACACGTGTCGGAAACGAAGAAATAGTGGTTTGCCTCTTCTGCAACGCTAAGATGAATTTGGGTGAGGGAAGATTGGGACATTGGAAGCTCCTCCCTAAGTATATGCACAACACGTTGATCCTAGTTAGCAGTTCCTCCAAGCTGCCCTCTAAGAGGTGACGTCCTGATTAGCATCCCAGCAGCTATGGACAAAGGGTTTTAAGGAGCTATAAAGTAGACAGCAAATTTTCAGAATGCAGAGGTTGTCCCTACCGATGGAGGGGCTTGGTTACCCAAGATTAAGCTGTAGCTTGGGTACACCATAGAGGATAGAGCTGTGTTGAGCTGTGAGTATGAGGTGTGTGCTCGTATCTGGGGCATGGTGCTGGTCATTAAGGAAAAGAAACCACATGGCTTACCTAATGTTGCATGGTTGATAGTATGTGGCAGAGGAGTGGGCGTGATGGTTTATGCAAGGGCTTCAGGTTTCTCTCAGCAGAAAGCTACAAATAGGATTAATAAAAGGGAAACTTCATATGATTGTGCCAGCAGTGGGTATGAGTTTGTTTAAAGAAAGCCCCCCACCCTCCCAGTTTTTCATATCTGGTTACCCGGTCATCCAGTATGTAAGCCAGAGTTTCTGAGAACCTGGAGGAATGCATAGGACTCTGCCTGACTCCAACTCAGGGCCAGGAGCAGAGGCTTAAAGAGATTATGTTCTGGGAGCAGCTGCAACAGGAAAAGCAGAAGTTTCTTAGCATTTGCTGAGGCCCCATGTATGCCCTACATGTGCCCTTACATGACCCAATGTGTGCCTTGATGCTCTGTATTGTGTCTCCTGTGTCCAGTGTTTACTTTATAGTGCCCTGTGTGTACCCCATGTGTGCCCTGTATTTACCTTTTATCAGGACCTATGTGTGCCCTGAATATGCCCTTCACTGTATCCTGTTTTTTTTTTTTTTAACCTTCATTGTCATTGTTATCTCTCACAGCCTCTCAGCTCTATCAGTACTAGTGCATGGCTGCAGAAACCAAACAGGTCAGCTCAAGGTTATAAAACTAGTAAAGGCCAAACCTTGGCTGTTTCTAGAGCTCACACTTAAAGCACGATGCTTGTCTGTGAAAATTGAACCAGAGGATGACTGTTTTATGAGAATGCACTCTCTGAATATTTTCTCTGAATACTCCTGTCTACCATATTATGCTTTTGCAAACAGTTGCTGTTTTTTCTTCTTCGTCGTCTTCTCCTTCTTCTTTTCTTTTAGAAATTCCAATCAGTATTTGAAATTCACAATGGGAATCACTAGAGAATGACAGTAGGCAACTTCCTTTGTTAAATGAATTTCACCTTCAAACACAAATTGCTTTGACGAATTGAAGATGTTCTTATAGGTACCCTGTATGGTTGGACAATACTTCCCCCAGAAGACATGGGTTAGTAAATGAAAATCCCAATGCCAGGGTAGTATACCTTCCTATTAGTTAGTGGTCACGTAGTCCCAGAGAGCACTCAACTGACTCAGGCTTTTGCAGTGTTCTTGGCTGCCCACCTTTGCTGAAGACACAGCACACTCTGGACGCTGCACTTAGAGAAATCAATGGGGGAACCGATCTGAAAACCTCCTCCCTGATGGCTAGCTTTCACAGCACCAGAAGATGCTATGCATACTGCTAGGGGAGAAATACCATCGATGGTCTGGCCAAGCAGCAAATCCTGCATATTACAATATTGACCTGCTAGGCAAGATGTGGCCACTGAGAAAATAGTGGCATGAAGACTTTGGAGTAACATGATTTGACTTGAAGTCTGCTCCACAGGAGGGAATTATTGCCTGGTGCTCTAAACTTTGTTATATGTGAGGAGGTCTTAGGACCTAGTGGGGGAATTACTACCGCTGTTTTGCTAAATGGACATGTTGTCAAGCTGTCTTCTAAATATTTATGTTTATACCCATAGATTAGTGCTGCTCTCAGCTTTGGCCAGAAAAGCTTTTGTCTGCAGTGGTCAGTAGTTAATGCAAAGCGGTCAAAGTGCTGAGAATAAGCAACTATTGAGTGCTTAGCCCAAACTGGGACATCTATAGCAACTCCTTTCTCCAGTGGCTTAGGTCACATAGCCAAAGAGAATCAGACACGATGTAAGAGCCTGAGGATCAGGGGAGCACTGTGAAGTGCTGCATTCTGAACATGACAAGGTTGCCTTACCCACAACCTCTCAGCAGTTTAGGTTTCCACATAGGACCTGTACAAGATTAAGCCAATATTCCAAAAGACAGCACTAACCTGACTCAGTGTGTTATTAACAACACAAAAGGAGAAAACATAAAAACGAAGGGATGTGTTGGGGTGCATAGGAAAAATGGGAAAGTAGGTGGTAATATGATCAAGATATATTGTTTATATACATGAAGTTGTGAACAAAATAATAAAAAGATGTCCCATTAAATTATTTTAAAATAGTTAAAAGATGTTCTTATTAATTAGAATCTAACAGTCATAGACTGAGTTTCTTTGTGGTGTCAGGTATTGCTCTCATCCATAGTGCCAAATGTGCTTGAAGAGTCCATGATGTGATGTGGTATGGACCTGCTCCTTGTCCACTGAACATCTTTCTGCTTTCCTCCCAGATCACAGCTGTCATACTTCCTTACAGGTAGGAATGGGCCTGAGCCTTGCCTCATGAGTTAGAGGTGTAAATGACAGATGTCACTGGCACATAAATATCTTCTGATTACAACCATATGCTTTCCCCTCTCTTTGGGACTATGAAAATCATGTGATAATAGTGTTAAGGTCACTGGGTAGACAGAACCAACTTCCACAAGTCATCTACCATTCAGAAGCTTTGGAGTGTGTCTAGAGCACGATACCAAAGTCCATTGTGTGAACTGCTGAGACTACGGGATAGTTTTTTCCAGAGGCTGAACAGCTAGGTTCAGATCACTAGATATTATTGAATCTATTGGTGGATGAATAACACATTTTGTTTCCATATTTTAATATTTCTGAAACTCCTGGGCTTGGTTCTTATAGCTCCTAGTTTCTTTTACCTGCTGTTCCTGGCCTAGACTGCAATTTAATCCCAGTGGAACAAATTTCTACATGTTTCCTCTGTCAGGAGACACCATCTTCCACATAAGGTGTTTGTGAATATGCTTCTCTGCTTCAGGTCTTCTGGAACACAATGGCTAGTTTGAATTCTGGCTGGCAAATGGCCCAAGTACCAGTTTGAGCTTCAAGTGCTTTGGAGAGACTTGCTTCCCTCCTTTTATCTGGCGCCATGCTTTAGACAAGCATGATCCCTTGCATTCTCTCCTCTGCAGTGAGTTTATTTCTTTCTCTGTGTCACACATGCATGCCCATACATGCATGTCTACACATGCATGTGCACATATAACCCTGTGGTTGGTGTGGGCACTCTTATTAGATATTCCTTCTGTGAATCTTTCTCTAGTGGTAAGAAAAGTAGCATTGCGTCTTACAATTAATTGCATTTTAGGTTCAACAAAATACAGTGTTGTTACATCCAATCTACAGACAGAAATGAAAACACACAAGGCTCAGATATTAGGAAATCTGGATCCAGATGAATGGGATTCTGGTTCTTGGTGGAAAACAATTCTGTCTTCATTAATAGTTTGAATTTAGATATGGCCCTAACCCCAAGTTCTTTGTTTTGTCTCGGTAGATAAGAAACTGGATATTTATTTGTTTGTTTTTTCATTATTTTCAGACAAGGTCTCACTATACAGCCTAAGCTTGACTGGAGTTTGACTGCCTCCTGGGAGCTGGGATCACAGGTGAACCAGCATGGGTTTTGCCTACCACAGCATGGGGCTCCTGTTCTGTGCCTGCTTTGCATCTTCAGACCCCCTACTCCCTACCCTCCCTCTGGCAACCTGGGAATCACTGGACCACCTTTCTGAGTGATTGCATGATTTACATACTCCAAAACTGCTTAAATGATAGTGGTCACTGTGCTGAGGAACTACACTGCAGAGAATGTTTAAATGAAGGGAGGAATGCATAAAAAAACCCACTACATAATCCAGGTTTTTAATATTTCAGTCACGAGACACAAACAATCTTCTCCATAAGGGTTACAAGTACAGGACCACAGAGCAGGTGAGTCCAGGGAATATTCAGGGCAGAGGGACCTAATGTGACTTGGCAGTTGGGTCTCAGGAGGGTAGTGAAGATCATCTTTGCTTCCTAGATAGCCAGCTAGGGGCTGCTGCCCACTGCACAGCTCTTGTGACCTTTGGGAAAGGGTTCGGGGTGGATGGTGAATGCAGCTGGGTGGGGTGCTTGGCAGGTTGTGCAAGACACACTCTGCAATGTGCCTTCCTGCCACTGTGAGTCCAGTGAACAGTTAACACAAGGGTGACATTTTGGCTGAGGTCTTGATAATAACAAGGAACCAGTTATGGTCTGAAGAACAGAGCTGAGTTTAACCAGTTCCTCCAAACCCTCCAAAGGAAGAGGGGCTTATGTGCACAGAGACAGTCTGAAGCCTAGGAGAGCCAGGCAGCCATGGTCAGAAACTTGAGGGGTAAAACCATTACACTGTCAGTATGTGTGTATTACATGTGGTACATGTGTATATGTGTGGCACATGGTTTTTCAAGCTTATTGGGCACTCATATGCATAAATGTGGAGGACCAAGGTTGGTGTTTGGAATTTTCCTTCATCAGCAGCTGTTCTACATTGTTCATTGAAACACAGATTGTCCATAAAATGCAGAGTTCAGTGATATGACCAGCTTGGTTAGCTAGCTTAATCTGAGGATCCTGTCTCCACCTTCTGAGGCTTAAATTCTACACAGACCACCATCTTCACCAAACACAGCATTCTGGAGATGCAATCTCACATCCTCTCAGTCCTCACTGTTGCTAGGTAGGAGATTTAACCCTTGAGCTGTTTACTTAGCTTTTAGTTTGGATTTGAGGAGAAATAGGAACACTTTTAAAAACATATTTATTTATTATTTATTCATTTATTTTTGTAGGTTGAAAGGTAGGAGTGTGAGCAGTGATCCTCTAGGTCACAGGAAGTGCTCCTCAGCCAGATGCACTGACTGAGCTGCAGAGGAGAGAGCAGCAGGTTTGCTAGTTCAAGATCTATTTGACATATTTTGGAGTCTGTATTCTCAAGATCTATGGAAAACTTATACTTGAAACCGAGCAAACAGAAGCCATAAGCACACGTCCCTCTCCGGTGTCTGGTTTCAATGATGAGCTGTGATTGACTTAAATACAGGAGGCCAGGTTCCCCACTGGATGCTTTATGTGAGCTCAAATTAGCAATGCATAAGGAAGTGTGTGGAGAGAGCTCTTAAGAAAAGTTATCTGCATTATTTAAGGCCTATGAGCATCTAAACAGCTAGGGAGAGAAAAAAAAATAGAGCCAAGACCTGCTCTGAGCAAATACAACCTAGGTAATTTAAGGGATGAGGAACTCACACAGAGAGAGCTTGGAGGACCACACACCTGAGGCAGGCAGATTAAAAAGATGAGGGGTGGGAAACACCTGCAATGGATGCTGTTCACAGATTTTATAGGGTGAGGATCTCCCCTGAGGTTGACTGTGAGTGGTGATCAGCCCAATTGGAGTGATTGAAGGTAGAACGCTGTAGGAAGGGAATATCAGATATTGTCAAAACTAACATGCATCTACACAGTAAAAAGGACAATTAGCAGAGTAGAAAGAGACAGAGAATGAGAGAAAAGCTTTGCTGAACATTTATTCAAAAAGAAATTAATAGTTAGGATATATGAACTCTGAAAATTAAACAACAAAAAAGAAACAGCACAATCAATGATTGGGCAATAAAAATGAGCAGATATGTTTCAAATGAAGAGTTGCAGATGGCCAATAAACACATAAGAAATGTTCAATATTCTCAGCCACTAAGGAAGTGCAAATCATTGAGATTCCATTTCAGCAAATCAGAATGACCATGACTTGACTGTCGTTAAGAAAACAAACAAGCGTTGGCAAGAATCTGGGGGAAAGGGAACTCATGTTTACTGCTAGAGGGATTGTAAATTAGTCCAGCCAGTATTAAAATCAAGATGGAGTTTCCCGCCAAAACCCAAACTAGAGCTACTGTTTGATCCCACTCCCCCACTTCTGTGCATGTACCCTGAAAGATAAATGTCATATTACTCCAGAAATACCGGCACCCCGTGTTTACTGGAGCCCTGTTAACCACAGCCAAATTACACAATCAGTACAAGTATCTGTCAGTGGATGAATGGATAAAGAAAATTTGTATATACACAATGGAGTTTTATTCAGTCATAAAAGACAATAAAATTATATCGATTGCAAGAAGATAGATGGAACTGGGGATCATCACGTGATGATAATCATCAGATTCAGAAAAACAAATAACAAATTAACAAGGCTTGTCTGTTTTCTACCAGATGCGGAAAGGGCAGGAAACTAAAATGGAAACACTATCAATGTGGGGAGGGAAAGGCCAAGGGCAGTGGGAAGAATAGAAGGAAGGCTGAATACTATCAGTGCATTGCGTGCATACATGGAAACATCATGAAAAGTCCTTGCTTTGTACAACTAATATACAGAGGTGACTCCGGGGACAACCAACTTCCCATTTCTGCAGAGGAGGCTGCTCTTTCCAGGCGAAGGAGCTACAAGCCCGAGGCACTTCCATCAGCTATGTTTTCTGGTGGCTGTGGGCAGCATCTCCTGCCCTGAACCCCGTAGATACACAGGTCCTCCTGTTCCTTCCTCTGTGTTCTTCTGCACTCATCTCCCTGGTGTTTGTTACTGAACTGAGCTGGGGTTGGTAGACAGGATGAACAGATGAATGGTCTCCACAGATTTCCGCTCCCCACCCCCATACCTTTCTCTGCCTCTGCACCTAGTGAGAAGAGAAAGCGGATGAAGGAGGGAGTTGCACTTTGTTTTCTTTTACAGTCCTGCGTTGCTGCTTCTGTGCTTCTTGTAGGCCTTTCTCATCCATCAGCAGCTAGGCATCTCTCAAATCAAGTATCTGCAAGCCCTCCCAGGAACAGATTCTTGCTGCCTGTTGTCGATCACGGGATAGTCATCCATCAGTCGGCTGAGAGGCTGTTATTAATAATGGGTGGGAAAATGTCTGGTCCGCTGCTTCTTCATTGTTATTGCCCTTAACTATTACTTAAGGAAGAAACATAGTCAATGCGTTTAATCTATGGTTTTCTCTGAGCGTTTTAGTAACAATTCATTTTAAGTAGATGCAATACCCACAGCGTGGCTACAGTAAATCTGCATTTTAGCACGGACAGGTCTCTGATCTGAACAGCTAAGTAGAATATGCATATTCCTATTTTGTTTCATGGCCAACATGCAGAAGGGCTGCATCTGGGGAGACATGCTGCTGTGTCACGCACTCCGGTTCCACCAGCCCAGAATGCACTTGTTTCTGTTAGTAAAGTGGTGCCTCTCTGCATTCTGCATTCCAATCATTTGTGAGATATTGGCAGGAGTGTCTAAATGCATCTGATTCCTAATGCTTAGCCAGCAGCTCTCCATTATAAGCACTTCTGAGTGTTTGGCTTTGGCCAAAATAGTCCTTCTATATCCAAAGTTTTTGGAGGCAGCTTCCAACTTGACAGTCACTCTTCAAGGCCAGACCTTCTCCCATAGCCTGGCCCCAGTCTGCAGAATGAAATCACTCCAGGAGATAGCAGGACAGACTTGGATCCAATAGGTTAACTGTCACTGTGCTGTCTCTATTAAATTGTACTTTTTTATTTTTATTTTTTTAAAAGCAAATCCTTGTATTGCAAAGCGCAGAATCAAGCCAACCTGATCCTCATATATTATGGCCTTCATAGACATCATCAATCTTAGGAATCAAGTAGTGATTTTTGTGGCTCCAGAATGTTCTGCCTAGTCATTTGTTTTTTAGCCACTCATTTCTGTGTGATTGTTTTGAGGTGGTCTTACTTGTAGCCTACCCTCCCTTAAGTCCAAACCCTCCCGCCTTAGCTTTCCAGTGTGCCAGGATTGTAGGTATGGTAGTTTGAATGAGAATGTCCCCATTTATTCTGACTTTGAGCAACACTTGGTTCCCAGTTCATAGCTCTTTTGTGGGGGAGGTCTAGGAAAAGGAGCTTTGCTGGAATAAGTCTTATGTTATTCCCAGTTCAGTCTTTCTGAACTGTGATTGCAGTTCAAGATTTGAGCTCTAACCTGCTGCTCCAAGTAGCCAAGTCTACTGGCCACTACTTCCACTCTGACATCATGGATTGTAACCCTCCGGAAAGGTAAGCCCAAATAAACTTTCTTCTATAAATTGCCTCATTCATGGAACCTTTTCATCGAAACAGAAAAGTAATACCCATGTATGTGGCATCATACCCAGAACACTGGTCTGCTCTCTCCTGGGGATGGACTCCGGGGTTTTGTACACAGTAGACATGGACTCTGTCATTGAGGTACACCCCCAGCCTCCTATATGTGTTTGAGTGACTTCTAGAATACGATTATATTATGTTACTTCTGACATCTTCTGAATGATAGTGGTCATTGTGGGCGGGGAAGACTCTCTGGGACAAAGGAATCCAGGCATCAGCAAACATATCCCAATAAATGATATTTACCTCCTCAGCAACTTCTATACCTGAAATCTTCAATTACCCTACCAAGCTAGGGAGGCACAGAGTTACATCCTTGCTCAACATGTTGGTGACAACCCAGAACCAGGGCCTTCTGGCAACTTCCTGACAGCTTCCTAGGTAAGTGAAACAGTGTAAACCAACCTGTTCAGCTGGCCTCTTGGGGGATGCTATTAGGACTCTGAAGACACTTTTGGATCCCTCCTCTAAATTCTACCCACCTGCCTGTCCTCCCAAGGCAACACTTTCAGCCTGATGAGGGAATTCCTGGGGCCTAGCAGGCATGTCCAAGTCTGCTGCACTCTCAGAGGCATCTCAACATTTTCTTGGTTTCTATTTCCTCTTTCAGGCTGGTAGCTTCGGACTATCTGACAACCCAACTGCCTTTGCCTCCAGACAGTGCAAACCCTGAGGCATAATTTATGCTTCACAATTCTCCCATCATCAGGTCCAGGATGAAACTCCACTGGGGACATTTTGCAGAAATTGCTGACCTGACCTCATGTCCCTCCTGACTTTTCCTGTATGGATTATTCTTTGTGGATTAGTTACCCATGCACAAATGGCCACCTGGTTAGTCTCTGAAGATCCTGCTCTAGGATGAGCCTGTCCTTGCTCTCAGGGACTTCAAGCCTGCCAGGTGGCTGACAAGATTAGCTTCCTAATCACACCCCCCAGATGGCCTCTGGTATATTGTCCAACTGATTTAAAAACTGTGCTAGCAATTTTAAAATGCTAGGTTGCCTGTATCAAGCAAGTCACAAATGTATTTTTTTTATATATTTTTTAAAATCATGGTTCCAGTTTTCTTTTAAGGACTGACTGCAACCCTAGAATTTTGAATTTCGGATCACAGGAACTCCTGCAGGTGCAGGTAGAGGGTGTCACTGCGTGAGGCAGCTAGTTCAGTTTTCTTTGAGTCTGTGATTCTGTGGGTCACACCCGCAGGCATGATGATTATCAGTGCCTAAGCCTGGTGGGTGAGCTGGAGCTGCCAGCTTGTTGGCCTGCGTTCTGGATGCTCTCTTAAGCGCCTCTCACAGTCTCTCTGAGACTGTTGTAGGTCTGCCTCTGTTAGGCCTTTATGACTTCCATTTCTGGTTGAGTT
>CM053758.1:8870339-8896407 GCA_028658305.1 Pachyuromys duprasi
GAGTTCCTGCCTCTCCTGAGTTAACTGAGGAAGACTTCTCTCAAACAAATAAACCAAAACCAAAGACTGTGGAACTTGTAGGCAGGGGTTAGCTGAAGATGTAGGCCACCAGGAGAGGGTCTTGAAGATTATTATCGCAGGCCCTACCGCACTCTCGTTTCCTGCTTCCTAGTCAGCCTGGATGGGAACAACTGCCCTGCCTCACATTCTTGCCACCACCACATGTTGCCCTCCTGCAGCCATGCCAACCAATCAAAATGAACCGAAATTTTCTGCAACCATGAGCCAAGATACATCTTCCCTCCTTTGCCAAACACTTTGTCACCCTGAATGTTCTTTGTTCCCCAAAGCATTGTTAATAAGAAGCTGAGAGGCTCCACACGGACTCAGAACACCAGGTAGTTAATATGAACAGAATGGATACTGCCTTGAAATGGGCATTTCATCAACTATTGAAGCCCCATAGTTTCCTCCACATCCGTTCTGGGGAATATCTGCGCGGCTTCTTCCTTGCAAGGTCAAACCACACGGTTTGCTAGTGTCGACGGAGCTGATCTCTCACTCTGTGCCACTGTGCCTGGCCTGAATTTTCACATGCACAAAGAGATTCTCTGAAGCGTTTTTATAAACCAAAAAGCCATCTCTTTCTCAAGAAGACCTTGCCCTCTTCCTGAGAGTTATGTAGCCACATGGGTCATTTTTAAAAAAATTGCATTTTCTCTTCTGGTTATTCAACAAAGTTGCGCTGCTGGGCTGGTCCTGAGGGTCAACTGCCTACTCCAAAGTTTACTAGAAGTTTCTCCTATCACTCATTCCTCAGTGAGCACATAGCATGCCTCTGGGCACAGCTATAACCACAGATGGCTGTTTTTTTTTTTTTTCTATGTTACATGCCAGGCCTGTTTCACATAAGCACTGTAGTGGTGTTGCCAGACAAGCCATCAGGGTACAACTTGGTTAGGCAGCTGTTCTGATTGTTTTATCTTTTTGAGTTTTGACTCTAGTCAACTATGCAAGGCACAGCTTGCAAATGTGGGAGGAATCGCTCTCTATGGGTTGAGAGCCAGTTCTGGGGTCTGTCCCACCCAGTTCTCCAGGTTAGCCCAGTTACCCACAGGGTGCCCAATTCAAAGTGCAATGTTTTATCAGCTTTCTTAGGCCCCCTCATTCCTATTGCCCATCTTTCATTTTCTGTACCGAAGTCTCTATCTCATATATTGATTTTTAAGAACATTTTATGTATTTTTTTGTATGTGCTTATGTCTGTCTGTGGGGGTGGGTCACATACATGCTCATAAGTGGAGATCAGAAGACAACTTAAGGGAGTCAGTTCTCTCATTCTATTATGTGGGTCATGGGGATCAAACTTAGGTCACCAAGCTTGACTGCAAGTGCCTTTTCTGGCTCAGTGCCTGCTTTGGTACTCCTTTAAGGGGCCTAGACCAGATTCTCAGTGGCCCTGAGTTCAGCCACCTTCAATGGCAATTTGTGAGGCTGAGTGGGAGTTGCCAGTTACTACTAGTTTTTACGGCTATTCACAGAGCTTTCCTGGCTTTTTCTTCCATCCTCGCTCCTGTTTCTGTGGGACAAGCATCGGTGTGATGGATCTGCCTATATATCTCTTCACTCATCTGGAGTGTGGCATTAGACATCACAGCTCTGGAAGCTTGATTCATCTGGGGAAAGTCTTTTACCAGCCTGAAAAACCATAAAGTTCTCCGGGTGTGACAAGGAGCAAATGACTCCACTGTCACATTACTGCCCCTAAACTCAGATAGAACCAAGGTCTGAGGTGTCCCATCTTTTCAAATAGAGGTGTCCAGAGAGGCATTACTCACTGGGCATTGCCCAGTGCTGGCTGCTTAGGAGCTGTGGGGCAAAGCCAATGTTTTGACAGGGAAATGAGGGCCCTGAGCCAGAATAACTATAAAGCTCTGCCAATGAGCATCTGAAGAATTCCATAGCACCGTATTTGACACTTAATTTCCCCAGAACAAGTTGCTTTTCTCTGCTAGGGGCCTGCTGGACTCACAAATTTTGCCAGAAAAGTCACTCTATAGCTTACCTCCTGGTTCTCTTAAAACAGCAAACCTCTTTGTCCAATCTCCAGAGATTCTCTGCAGAACTCTCATACCCAGGTCAACTTCACCTTGTCTTCACTTCCATAGCCCTAAGTGAACATGGCCAGGAGGCTCCTGAACTCTTTAGATCTGGCTATAAGCTGAAACAGAAAATTAAAGTTCCCTGCTGTTGTGGACCCATGTGTGACTTGGTCATTGCCATCTTAAAATTAGAGCAGGGCTGGTGAGATGGTTCAGAGCATAATGGTACCTGCTGTAAAGCCTGAGGATGCTATCTGGTTCAATCCCTCAATCCCACGTGCTGGAGGAAAATAACTGACTCCATTAAGTTGCCTCCACATGTGCACCATGGCATGTGAAAACACACACACACACACACAAATTAAATTATATTAAAATAAATGTGAAAATCAGAGCAGCTGAGCAAACACACAGAATACTCTTGTTTGTGGAAGGACAGTGTCATCAGACGCTCATTTAAGGATCCTCTCCTCCCAGTCCTTCCTGCTGTACATAGTCTTGGTGGTGCCTAAATATATAAGTCATGAAGGTTGACTGGGATGGAGACTCTGGGGAGATAGCTTTTATGAGTCATCATTTGGTGACATAGCTTCCATGAGACTCACTTATGTGAGTGTTAGTAACCCCTCACCCATGCTTCTTTGAAGAACCACAACGAACTCATTGCTTCACCAAGCTGAGTGGAAGCATTTCTTTCAGCTACTGATAGTTTGCATAGTCATTTCTGTTTATCTCCCATGAAAACTCATGAAACACTTAAAAACTAAAAACACTCTTGTTGGAATCAGACCTTGCATTTTATGCTGTACATCTGTTAAGTCTAATCCTCATATTCAGTCCAGTCCAGGGGGGTTTCCTGGGTTTAATTTACAGTGTATGAAAATGAAATTTAGAGAGTGGTTTGTGTGAGGTCACACAGCTAGATGAAGCACAAGGACATCCTAGGTCTCTGTGTCCACCTCAGTGTTTTCTCCAGCAATGCATGCTACCTTGGATGGGGAAAAGGCTTATCATACACCTACCCTTGGGGACCAGGCTATCTGAAGTAAATAAAATGGCCAAGTCTACTAGTTTTTGGTCCTCTAGCAGCTTCCTAGGAACACTTGGTGTTCTATCTCGAAGGCAGTTGCTCTGTACTACTCATTAGATAAGAGTGTTTTGGTTTTGATTAGCCACTTGGAAGAGGTGTGGATTGTGTGTGTTTGGGGGGGGGAGGGGCATTACAAAGCACTGAAAGGGTTTTATTAAGCATATGGGTCCATAAGGTAAAGAGTAGAAGTTGGTTCATAGTGTTCCCAACAGCTGTGGACCTCTTTCCCCACCCCCTGAGGTAGCCAGTTGGCCTTGGTAGCCAGTTGGTTCCCTGATGTCCCTTTGGAAGCAGTCACCAAGGCAGTACAGACACAGATTTCACCTCTGGTAACACATACTTCCTATCAGACTTCAATCCTCCACAGGGGTAGACATGCCTGGTGCTAGACTCTGAAGTGAGGTGCATGGAGGCCCATGCTAAGTATCTGTTCCCTCCTCCACAGCAGCCACTCAGAAGCAAACCCTAGCTCAGAGCCTCATTGTACAACTCACGCCAGGACCAGTGTTTTTGTGTCAGGAGAGGTCGACCGTGTGTCTGATCACAGACATCTTTTGTGTTGTTCACAGTCAATGCAAAGCAAACTCAGTGTCATTATGTACAAGGTTGCACATGACAGGACAGCTCGTCCTTTGGTGCATCACCCTGCAGTCACACTGACCTTGGTCATCTTACTTTATCTGCCAAGGCAGTTGGTTTCCATGAGGCTTTGCAATGCTCCCTTTGTGCCATCTTTGCCCCATACCCCACCTCCACGGATGCACAGAGCTGCCTACTCCTCAGTGTACCCTTACTGATCACTGTGTGTCCCCGTGTGTCATCTCCCCAAACTCCATCATTAACTGGACTGTTTTCTCAGTGTCTGATATCAACACTGTCTATTGTTCACTTTACCTTATTAGAATGCAAATGGTTAGTGGTTTAGCACCTCTAGAACAGTGCTCCACAAAACATTGTTGCATGAGTGAATTCCTAACAAGAAAAATGGTCATGGCTCTCAGAAAATCCGTCTGGAACCCATAACAAGTTGATAACAACTTGAAATGATCACGTCTCTTATTGTATCACAGTTGGTCTCTCTCTTCCTTTCCCTGTATTCCTCTGGGAGTAACCTGTTACTTAGCGGACTCTTACTCTGTGACAAAGCACCCAAGGGGAATCAGTTTAGAAGAGAAAAAGTTCACTTGGACCCACAGTTTGAAGGGCTTCAGTCTGTGGTCTGGGCTGAGCATCGTGGTTGAAGGGTACAGCAGAGCAAAGCTGTTCCTCTCACAGTGCTCAGGAAGGATGGAGGTGAGAGAGAGAAAGAGTGAGAGAGAGAGAGAGAGAGATCAGGGCTCTAATATACCAATGAAGAGCACATCTCCAGTGATCTACTTCCTCTCAGTAATCCCCATTTCTGTAATTTCCGCTACCTTCCACTGGTGACACAAGCTAGCCTTTGTACAACGCCTTGGGGATATTTCAGATCCAAAATAGAATATCTCCTCTCCTTTAGGTTGTGCTGCTCTGTCCTCTTTCTCCTGCCTTCTTCTTTTCTTTCTTTCTTTTTTTTTTGCCTGCTTCCTGGCAAGTAAAAGAGTCCTATTTGTCTTTCTAAAATATGTATTTTTATATATTTTAACGTGTATAAGTGTCTTATCTGTCGCACGTATGTGTATCATGTGCATGACTGATGCCAGTGGAGATCAGAAGAGAGCTTTGGATCCCTTGAGACTGGAGTTAAAGATGGCTTTGAAGCACTGTCTAGGTGCTGGGAACCAAACCTTTGCAAGAGCAGCTGGTGCTCTGACCCACTGAACTATCTCTCCAGCCGTATTTACATAGTTCTTGGTGAAATCTTCAGGGATCTAACCATTCCAAGAAGCCCCCTCCCAGGCTCCTGAATCTAGAGAGTGATCTGGTGTTCCAAATTAGCCTGTCATTTCTAAATGGTGTCATTTATAGCCTGAAACATGCCTATCACAGGTGGATTTGGGGCTTGTGTGCTGGAGATGAGCAGGTAAATTCCCAACAGGCACAAAACTAAATCAGCAAAGCCCACACAGAGCCTCCCTTGTTTACCTAGAGCAAGTTTAATCTATTTTTAACTCTTTTATCCTTTTTTTTTTTTGCCTCTAATGCCGCCTTTGGTAAAAAGTGAAAATACCATTTCCCCAAAGCATATAAGCACAGTAGTATTTGAAAACAAAAAGTGATTGTTCTTTGTTCCAGTCTTAAATTCCATCACCTTGGCCTGCAAGACTGAGTGTGGTAATGAGCGCTGAAAGGCAATCTGAAGATGGTGATCAGATATTAAATGTGGACAGATGCTGCCCAGAGGTGAGTAGTCCTTTCAGAGCCCTGCAGAGGATCTCTCTCGTGAGCTTGTCTAGACTGGGCAGAGGGTGGGCTGCACTTTGGCAAAGGGAACTTTGGTTTAAAGATTCTAGGCACATGGTTGCTGCCTCCAGCAGGCTAGAATTGTAGACTGACATTTCCTTGGGAGGATTCCAGATGTTGTATAACTCCACATTTCTAAGCTACAGATGGTAGATGGAGACTTAGACTCCTTGTTCTGAGTGCATACAATGTGCAAAGTGGGTAAGCACTGACAAGCAGCCTCCCAAAACTTGAGTTTGCATGGAAGAAATGATTTGGAAAGAAGGCCAAGGGTTCCATCATTTTAAAATTAGGATATATATATATATGTAGATCAGAGCTCTGGATTCTTCCCAACCCCAAGCACTCCCCAGTACACATCCCCTTATATGCAAATATGTGGAACACATGCACACAAACACACACAGCCCTCTCATATTTTATTAATTGCTTTTAGAGTGATCAGGGCTTTAAAAAAAATACGACCTTCTGAGTTCTGACATATCCAAAGAATCTGTACTCTTAGGTAGGAAATATTTGTATTTATAGCTTTAAGTAGGAAATACAGGAAACTGCAGACATATGCAGGCCACAATATGTCTCTGGTACCCAAGATGCACACAGGCATTTAAAGTTCATACATACTTACTCTAAAAAGTTAATTGCTTATTTGGATTGCATTCTGGGCATCCACCTTCTCTCTGGCAACCTTACTCAGGACACCTATTTTGAGAACTATAGAACTATTTCAGTCTAATCACAAGTTTGTATGAACATTTGCATTGATCTCAGAGCCCTTAACCACCCTGCAATCGCTGTCACATGTATTTTCGCCCTTCGCATTTCTCTTCCCATTAGCCCGTGGTAACCAGCCGTCTCCTTTCTATGTCTCTTGACTTTTCTATTCTGGACATGTCACATGAACTGAGGCACATGACAGGCAATGTTTTGTGCCTGCCTTCTTCTATTCAGTCTTTTCAAGGTTGAGCCACAGCATAGTATGTGCAGACTTTTTTTTTTCCTTCATCTCTGAGTCTGCTATAGACAGACTCAGTCATTCACCATTCACAAGGTTAAAGGTGTGAATTGCTTCCACTTTGGGTTATTGTTATCAATCCTGCTGTGAATTTCATGTACAAGTCCTCATGTGGACGCATGCTGCTAATTCTGTTGACTGAGTGGAAGGAACTGCTGGGTCATAGCAACCATTTTGGGGTTTTGTTCCACTAGAGTTAGATGTAGTTCAAAGTTTTGAAGGACTAATAAGCAGCCTTAAAGTGGTCTCTCATCCCCGTTGGCAGTGGGGAAAGTCAGCTTACTACACAGTGACCGACATTTGCTCTTGCCTTTTTAAAAACACAATCTTCCTTCTGGATGTGAGGTAGAGTCTCACTGTAGCTTTGGTTTGTATTTCCCTGGTGGCTAAAGATGCAGACCTTGTCAGGCCTTTATTGTGTTTGTTTAAATATTTCTGAGAGGCAGTTGTTATTCAAAACTCTTATCTACTTTTTAATGAGATTGTCTCTTTACTTTTGTGCTGTTCTTTGTATATTTTGATTATAAGTTTTTTTATCATATACACACTTTATTAATATTTTTCCCCATTCTGTTGGGTTTCCCTTTCCCTCCCTTTCTTCTTTCCTCCCTCCCTTCTTTCCTTCCTTTATTTCCTCTCCTTTTTCTCCTTCCTTTTTTCTTTCTCCTCCTCCTTCTTTTTCTCCTCCTCATGTTCTTCTCATTTTTCTTTTTTGAGACAGAATCTCACTCTAGCTCAGGTTGGTCAGGAACTCAGTATGAAGCCCAGGTTGGCCTCAAACTTCCACTGCTTCAGCTTTTCCTATACTGGGATTATAGGCATGCATTATCATACAGAGCCTTAGGAATACCTTTAAAATGACAACAATTACAGCAACAACAATAGCCTTAAAATATTCATGTTCTTAATTCTCTTGACCAGAATATCTTATTTTATTATCTGTAATTCATGTATTTGGAGTATTTTTCCTGAAATTACACGATAATAATTAGTGTTATAGTTTTTTAGTTCTCAATTGGAAAAATACATTTGGTGGCTTCTTGATTCAAATAATAAAAATAAAGCTGCACAAAATTTGTCAGTTCAGGGTGAATGCAAAAGATGTTATGGTACATGCAGGATATAGCCACCTGGGGAAAATGGAATTTGTGCTAATACAGTGATTAATTTTCCAGGAGATGATTTATCTCAGAGGATGCAGGAAAAAAATCAATGTTTTTCATTATTTGTTCATATTTGGGACTAATACATTACTTTTGTTGATTGATGTTTAGAAATTTATGTATGTGTGGTTCTTATTTCCAATTTGAAATATGTCTTGAGTTGACATACAAGTGTCAATCCTCATGGAGAAGGTCATTCTTGCTCCTTAGTGTTAAGATGTAAATTTTGACTTAAATGTAGCTTTAACTGCTGAGTGGTTGGCCTCCCATTTTTAACTTCCGTTTTTAACTCTTTTCTTGATATTGTGATTTAAAGTACCTGGCCTTTGGGAGATTTAGCTGAGGACTGAAGTTTCTCCACCTGCTAAGGCTCCTTCACAGGGAAAGAACTGGCAAAGGAGGATCCACTCAATTATTCAGGGGCTGCCACACAGGAGTGTGTGATGAAGGACTTTGGTTTCCTGTTCTCTGAGGCTCACCCTCTGATGAGTCAGAGGTCCAGTTACTAAACCATCATGTGACCTTGAACAAGCATCTCCTTCTCGTCTTCTAGACAATGACCAGGTGAGATAATCTCTGAGGTCCTATTTGTCTCAATGATAATAATTTATTAATTCTGATCCCTTGTTTTATGCAGCTATGGTAAAAACATTGAACGAAACAAACTTGGGGAGGAAAGGATTTATTTTATCTTATACTTTCAGATCAAAGTCCATCTTTGAGGGAAGTTGGGAAGTCAGGCAGGAACTCAAGGCAGGAACCTGGAGTCAGGAACTGTAGAAAAGGTAGTAGAAGAATATTGTTTACTGGTTTGCTACCAGGCTATGTTCAGTACCTTTCTTATACAGTCTAGGCCCACTTGCCTAGGGATGGTACTGCCCCCTGTGGGCTGGGCCCTTTTATTTACATCAATTAGCAACCTAGAAAATGACCCACAAAGCTGCCCACAGACTAGACTGATGAGGGCAATTCTTCAATTGAGGTTCTCTCTTCTCATCTGTGCCAAGTTGGCAACCAAGAGTATCCATCACAACTCCTGTGTCTACAAGAAAACCCTATGTAAATTGAGGGAGGCAGATTGTGGGTGCTTTGAAAAGTTATTACCAGCTGGCTGGAGGGGAATCCCAACATTCTTTTTGCTCTGCTCTGCTATGGTACAACTCTGGACATAAGACCCTAAGGAGCGGGTTGGTAACTACCTTGGCATTCTTTTGTGGTGAAAAGCATAATATGACTGCCTTACTTGGGTTCAGAGGCCTATCATTAAAAGGACATGGAAGATCATGAGCGTCAGAAGGAGAGGTAATACCAATGAGTTTCAACAGCAGGAGATACTTTGGAGAATGGACCAGGAACCTCTACAGGATCAATGGATCCCAGGGAGGAATTCTTGAAGTGTGGCAGTCAGGCACTAGCCAGGCCCATTGATTATCTTCTGCTCCCTTTGATGACTATGACGGACTGCGCTTCTTCACTCCTTTGGCTTGTTGGGGCTCTAGCCAATGAATTTAATGAGGAAAATCTGGAGCATACACATTGCAGCAAGACATTGCGGAGTTTCTTCTACACTGCCTTTGCATAATGGGAGTGTGTTCTGAAAGGTAACCTGTGACAACCTGGACCGATGTTCTTCACAGAGTAAAGCATCCCCTGCCCTTTTAATATGGGATGGACATGAGAAAGAAATAAGCTATTATTTAATCTACTGGGAATTTTGAGCATTACAATGTAGCAAACCACAGCAGGTTAGTTGGCCAGGAGACCAGCCATTGGCCTGGCTTGGGTCTTGCTCATCTCTTGAGGGGAGTGTGTCCAACAGGAAACATCTAACTTCGTCATAAGAAAATGGGTGTGTTGTTACTGAGATACAAAGGACATTTAATAAACCTCCCATCTGTTCACTGTGATGGTTACAAGATTTAGCTAGAAACCAGGGTCATGACCTTGTAACAGTTGTACATCTGGGTCTTTATGTGGGACTTCTAAGGCTGGGGCAGGGATTTTCTCTGACTGCATTGCCTGCCTTTGGATCCCTTTCCCCTAACTGGACTGTCTCACTTAGCCTTTATAGAAAAATTGCACCTAGTTTTACTGCAACTTGATATACCAAGGCTAGTTGATACCATTGGAGGCCTCCCTTCTTCTGAGAAGGGGAGGAGGATTGGATGGGCTGGGGAAGGGGGTTGAGAGGGAGGTACAAAGATAAGAGGAGGTAGGAAAAGCTGGGATTAGTATGTAAAGTAAGTTAATAATGATGATGATAAAAGATTAAGTCATTTATCAGATGCCTCTCAGTAAATGATAAACTCAGAATCAAAAAAAAAAAAAGAATGTTTGGTCTTTAATCACCTCATTTCTGAAAAGAATAGCCATATGAACCCTACAAAATAACAGTCTCAACAATGTGCAAAACAGCTTCTAAAATCTAGTCTTTCTGAAGAAGCTTCCCCAACCTCCAAGGATGCTCAGGGTCTCATTTGTCACCTGTGGTATTTAATTTAGTTTTAAACCACACAATTTCCTGAAAAGAAGTTCAAAATTCAGATTACATTAAATATTAAAATACACTTTATTGCATAGCATTAAGAAGCTGTATTAAAATACTCAATAAATCATGTTCTGTTTGTGTCATGCTTCTAACATGAATAATACATGGCTGAGGCACTATGCCTTTAATGGGATGGAGAAATCTTAGGGCATTTCTAGACTTTGTTTCTCCCCACTCTCCCAGGTTAGTATGTTTTGTCATCATCTGACACATTTAACCATCATTTGAATCACCGTGATACCTCCAACTAGACTGCTGGGTAATTAAAAGGAATAAGAATAAGTGTATATAATAAATTCAGAAGACTTGCTAATTATGTGCATATTGTACTATATTAATACCACTAATAATTCAAAGGAATACTAACATAAAAACCATCATCTAATTTGCCATGCTCTCACAGACCCACATTTTATAACCTCGCCACAGGGAGAGCTATGGATTAAGCAATTTTTCTTTCTTTAGGCTGCAAGAGTCACTGGAGAGCATGCAGGCAGTAGGTCACCATGCTGTTCAGAGGTGGGTTCCTGGGCATCACATGGTGCTCTTTGAGATAACAGGATGATCAATGGAGGAGAGGGGCTCATCTGCTGCTTAAGGGCAGGGAATGTGTACAGACTGGGGTCTTTCAGAAGGGCTATTCATTGGTGGGAGGACAAATTTGTCATTACTGTAGCTGCATCTGTAATAGTGACCTAGAAACAACCTAAAAGGCTGGCAGTAGGGCTGGGTTGAATAAAATGTGCAAAGCCCTGCAGAGGGACTGGTAGTATACAGGGAGAAAGTAAGAATCTCTATGATGTTGCATCACAAGAATTTTCTTGGGGAGACACAACACACACACACACCACACAACCCTACTCACCCCAGATAGGGAGCCCAGGTCAGATATCCAAGTATGGATACCATCGAATTCCAACTTGATGAAGCAATGAGTTTTATTTGGTGTACTTAAAGAAATGGGGGTGAGGGGTTACTTAGAGCAGCAGAAATTGCTCATGGCTCACAGACAGATGCATCACCAAAGCCTACCTCTGCCTGAGTAACAAATAGCTCACAGAGCTGAGAAACTGTAGTACACTGCACAGTCTGCAGGCAACACAACAGGTTAGACAGTGTCTTTTCCAAGTAACTCTGGTATAAACCTCTTTGAAGCAGCTACCTTGGTTCTGCTTCTTGTTGGCAACTGGTATGGTTTCTGAGTCTTCTTTGTAGCTTTTGATCTTCTGAGAGTCTGCTCTGCAGCTTGTCTTGCCTTAAAAAATCTTCTTTGCAACTGTTATTGCTTACTCTGGCATAGAGGATCCTCATGAATCTGTTCAGTTTCAGGTACTTCCTGAAGCTATTTTGAGTTATGTACCTTCCTGGCTAAGGAATTTTCTGCAGGATGGAATGATTCAGTCTTAGAGAAAACTGTTAGACAATTTCTCGGCCACATGGAGAAGTCTAGAACTTGTATTTTAAATAAATATGGTAAAGATGGAACATGCTGTATTAAGTACAAGATAGAGAAATGGCACTGTGTTGCTTTTGTATCTACGTGAACTTAAAAATCTATTTTCAGGGTCAGGAATTAGGACTTGGATGGACTGGAGGAAGAAAATTCTCAGAATATCTGTTTTGATTTGCAGACGTGTCCCTCAAAGGCTCAGGGCTTTGTTGAGAGGTAACAGGATTGGGAGGGTACTAACATCACCAACAGGTTAACCTACTGGTTAGTTGGCACCTAAAGATCCTGTTAGGAGGTGAGGTCTTCTGCGAGGAAGTGGGTCAGTCACTAGGCATTTCTGGGACTCTTTTCTTTTTTTGCTTACTGTCTGCCCCAGGTGAGTGGCTTCCCTGACACACACTTACCACAGCAATGGAGACTGGCTGCCACTGACTGCAAATGTAAGCTAAACTAAACCTTTTGCCTTTAAGTTGATTTTCTTAGGCATTTTGTCACTGTACTGAAAAATTTGACTTGGATAAAACAGTTTTTATAATTTTATAACATTTACAGGTTTGCCGTATCATCTTTGAATTTTCAACCAGGTGAACATGTTTCTCTTGTCAAATAATTAAATTGTTTTAACATTACCTCCCAGACATCAAATACTGAACAAGCTGATGAGAAGTTTTAGAAAAATAAAATCTCTCTCTTTTAGCCCTAGGAGAAAATGTGGGCCCCAAGCTGCTATAGAACAGAGTAACCAGCTGAGCTAGGAGGAGTGAGTCAATTTAATAGTGAGGGGTAGATACAAGAACCAGGAAACTGGTTAGTGTCTTTCCAAAGAGAAGAATGACAGACCTTTCCATATTGCTATATGCTAGTGGTCCCCAAGCTTAGAGATGTGCAAACGAAAGGGACAATAGACAGAGCAGACTCCAAGGCATTAGCACAGCAGAGCCTGTGGGAGCTGGGTTATCACAGAGAACGGCAGAGCTGGGGGCTGCTGGGTCACATGATTTTTCAAGGAAGGTGGCCATCTAGATGTCTAGTACATTACTCTTATATTTCTAATCATTAACAATTCCCGATTGCCATAGTCACTGCAAGACAGGAACAAGTCAACCAGAAATATCCCTGTACACCAGGGCCTGCGGAAAGTCTTTAAATGAGCTGATCCTAGGAAGCAAACACTGTGTGTCTGCCTTTTTTTTTACAGGAGCCACCATAAAGGCTCTTGATCAATTTGTCCCTGGTTCCCTTCTTTCTGATGAACCAATGACCTTGGTGCTTCCCTGTATGTCCCTGTATGGCTTGTTGTGGCTCTCTGTTAGAGAAGTATGAGCAAAACCCATCTATTCAATAGTAGTTATTTCCTGATTTTCAGACTTCATTATACTAAAAAACTAATAAGCCCTTCACTTAAAACAGAAGGCGAGAAAGAATAGATGATGGAAGTAATAAGAGAGCCAGAGAGAGGGAAAAGAAAAATAAAGAAGGATCATAGGAAGAAAGAGGAGGAGGATGTAAAGAAAAAACAGAGAAAAGAAGATAGGAAGAAGGAGCTGGAGGGAGGAAAGAAGAAAAGACAGACAGATAAGGGAGCAGGAGTGAAGGTATCTTAGCTAAGGATTCTATTGCACTGTGATGAAACCCCAACACCAAGAGCAACCTGGAGAGGGAAAAGTTTATTTCACTCACACTTCCATATCCCTGCTCATCATCAAAGGCATTAGGGGTAGGAACTCAAGCAGGGCAAGAACCTGAAGGCAGGAGTTGATGTAGATGAGCATGGATAAGTGCTGTGTGCTGCCTTGCTCCTAATGCTTTGTTCATCCTGTGCTCTTACAGCACCCAGAGCCAGCAATACCACAATGGGCTGGGCCCTTTCTCATCACTAATCTAGAAAATGCCCTACAGGTTTGCCTAAAGTCTGATATTATGGAAGCAAGTTTCTCAACTGAGGTTCCTTCTCAGATGACTACAGTTTGTGTCAAGTTGACGTAAAACTAGCTAGCGCAGAAAAGAGGAAACAGAAAGGAAGGAAAAAAAGTATGTAAATAGAACATAGGAAAGGGAGGGAGGGAAAGAAAAAGACAGGAAGGGACAGAATATAATTGAAGAAAAATGCATAAAGGGCATAAGTGGAGCAGACAAGTAGGCAAGAAAGCCTCTGGGGTGGTTCCAGTGAGAGGTGATGATGATGTGGACCTTCAAGGTGTCAGTGGAAGGGAATAAGTGGATGACTTTGAACCATTTTAAAAGTAGCATCTATAGGCCTTGCTGTTCTGGGTCATGAGAAGGTGATCAAGAACAGTTGGGGCTGGGATATAGCTCAGAGACAGGAAGTTCAGCATTGAGGGGAAATGGGAAGAATGGACCCTGGCTTGGTGTCTTGATCAGCTGAGTATCTGGGTACCATTTCCTGAGGTAGAAGGATGGAGTAGGAACAGATTTGGATTCAGATAAACTTCACTGGGTCTCAGTACAAGGTGGATGTCCAGAGCAACTTACCAAAGTATAGGGGCTAAGTGCAGTGAGGGTGTGTATAGAAGAAACACAGGAAGGAAGTCAGTGAATAATGTGGGAGTGAATATAGTACCTACTGTGTAGTATGAATGAGGAGGGGCTGGAGGTTTACTGGAAAGTTAGGTAGAGCGGATGGTGGTACCAGGCTGAGCACCTGTGAACTTCCTAAGACTTTATCAAGGGAGAAGCCAGTAGAATGCATCTTGCAGACTGCTATTTCAAGGACAGGCTGAAGAGGAGAAAGAAAATATGAGGAGAGCAGTCAGGTGACCAGTTTCTTACTGGACTAAAGCTGACCACAAAAGACTAATGGCTGGATAGGGAGCAGATGAATTGATAGTTCACAAATACAAGCATGAAAATGAGTATTAAATTTGCAAGTTTCTTTAATGTTAACTGAAATCAAAGCCCTATCTTTGCCATTCTGCTGAAGACAAAGGCAGCTTTAAATCCAGTCTACCCACAGCCAGTATTCTTTGTTTCCCACTTACTAACCAGAATCACTAAAAGTCCTTGGGCCTCACATGCCACCAAGGTTCTACAGTTCACATAGGGATGTGTGCCACTTTCCCAACCTGTGTGGTTCTTTCTTCCCTAGAGATCTTCTGAGAACCATTAGGAGAAGAAACTGGGCAGCGGTTTCCAAGGTCCAATCTTCTTCTCAAGCCACCTCCAGGGACTGGCTTTGTTCTCGTCCCAATTTGGGGAAGAGTTTCCCTGTCTTCTCGGGGAAAGGCACACATCCATATGGAAGTGAGGCTGCTACTAAGTAAGGGACATCAGGTAAAGAGAAACACACCAGTAGATGTTTCAAATGTTGCTGAGGCTGGGACAGGTGTGCATAATCCCTGGTCATGGATAGTGGCATGCCAGGCACACAGGTGACAGGCATAACTGGCTTGAGTTGTAGATAAAGTAACAGGATCTCCCTTCTGCCCTAGTTGATAGAGAACAACGAGCGACCTTGCAGGAGTAGGTGGAAAATACAGTCTAGGTCCACTTGAGCTTAACTTGGGAGCATCATTATGATCTTCAGGTTTCAAAGAAGATGAGCAGAGCCTTTGAGTCACTTTCTGAGTGGACACCAACCTCTTTAGGATTCTCCCTTCTTCCTTTCCTTCTTCCTTCTTGCCACATTGGTCCTCTTATTCCTGTCTGCCCCTCTTTTCTCATTGACTCTAAGATGCTGAGTGGAGACTCTGTGCCTTTCTTTGGAATACTACCCTGCATCAAGTAGGTTGCCTTATGGTTGTTAATAAAAGGGCTTGCTCCTGCTCATCAGGAGGGAAATCATGCATGATACTAGAAACCTAGGCAACCTCCTGGAACTAGTGAGGTTATGGTTATTAGAGAAAAACCTACAACCATCACTTTATTAGACCAGCATGGTTCCTAAATGCATTCTAAATATTTATTCTTATGCATACAGATAATTGTAGTGCTTTCCTCTCATCCAAGAAGCTTCTCTCTGCATCAGACGATGAAAGAAAGCCACAGCTTCCAAAAAATGCAGAGAACACGTGAATGTGGGGCTCCTAGTCCCAGTGGATCCATCTATAACACAACCCTTGCACCAAAGGCTTAGGGAACATCTTGGAAGAGGAGGAAAGACTATAAGAGCCGAGAACAGAGGATATCTGCTGTATGATTGTCTTCAAGAAATGACAAGGAAGCTGCAACTTTCATATCTCAAAAATAGAGCTGCCTAAATAAGACCTGAGCAAGGACATCACCAACAGAAATGCTAACATGAAACTGAGGGAATCTCGTGGGCCTCACTTCTAAACAAACAACTACAGACAGGTAAGAAATACTGAAATCAGGAGAAATAGTCCCCCACCCCCAACACACACTATATAGTTAAAAACAAAGGAGGTCATGAATTCAAGAGGGTTCATTGGAAGGACTAGAGGGAGGAAAGAGAAAGAGAAAATGAGTAATTATATTTGAACTTAATTTTTTTTAAAAAAGGGAGCATGCTACCCCTTATCTGCCATAGTCTCCCCTACTCTCCATTCTGGGAAAATCCAGAGAGGACTGGCTTGACCTTGGCCAGTTTCTTCTAGCTCAAGTTTCTGTCAGGTCAGGGTGATGAGTGTTTCATTTTGGTTGCTAATTTTGCTAAACAAACATATAACAAAAATTCCAAACATACTTGCCAATGCAGGGCAGCCAAACCAGTGAGGCATTGCATTTTAGCAATTGAGAGTGCAGCAGCCCCTGGCCATGTTGCTGCTATTCTAAGGCCTGTATTTAATGTTGGATTTTTATTACTTGGTTATATAGGGCCCTAAGCCAATGGCTGTGACCATGAAGCTTGGCTGCAGGATGGTCCACTTGGATGTGGTCTGTTTGGACTGCTTCTTTGTAGGGAGGATTCTATGTCGCATTTGATACATTCACTAGTTCATAACACTTACCATGGCCAGCTTGACAGTAGGAACACTGCAATGAGCCACTGGCTAACTCAGATGGCTCTTCTGTGGGCAGAACACATTTCTTTCACTCGGGGAGTAAAAGGCAGCGGCCTGGATGTGTTTTCACTGACATGAGTTTGGCTGTTTCCTCTTCAAGATGGAAGGTGCCAGATCTGAGTGACCTTATAAGGGCAGTGAAGTGAAGTTGGAGGAGTACTAATAATACTGTAAGCACAGGAGTAAGACTCCTGAGGCTACTAAGTAGACTATCCAGTACAGCTGTGGTCAAGCGGCACACATCTGTGATGTTAGGATAGTAACACTTGTCTACCCCTAGCATAACTCCAGATAAATTGGAAATGGGGAACTCAGAGTTGGGGATGGAGAGATGACTTATTGGTTAAGAATGCGTACTGCTCTTGCAGAGGATCTGAGTTGAGGAACCAGCACCCTCCATCAGGGAGATCACAACCAAGTGTCATTCCAATTCTAGGAGGTTTAACGGCCTGGCCTCTCCAGGCATTGAACCTATATACAGACATACACACACATATACATAATTAAAAGAAAAAAATCATAAAAAAGGAAAGAAAGAAACTCAGACCCTATAGAGATCAGACAAAACCCACACTTGTTTATCGGTGATATGAGGCAGTACACAGATTTCAAAGTGCTTACACTGTGAGTCTCACAACCTGATGCTGTCACCATCTAGCAAGAAGATGCAGAAGCAAACAAATGACCAAGCAAACACTTTCGAAAAATAAAGTCCAGGTCATAAGACTGTGAGCCCTGGAAATGATTCTTTATTCCTATTTAGAATTGCTCAGCATTCTCAGAAGGCCTTGTGCCTTGGATATCAAAGGTGGAAATATTTGACAGGTAGAGAGCAAGGGGCAGATACTGCGACAGTGAGAATAAAGAGAGCTAAGTCCCTTGGCACCCTGGCTAGCACAGCACTGGGGAGGGTGCAGCATCTGCAGGTGCCTATTGAGGTGCCGTGGCCCTGTCCATGGACGCGGACCTGGCAAGCAAGGCAGTTGAATCTGAAGTCTCCAGCCTGTGGCAGCTCTGCCCGGAGGGCAGCTTTCACTGATGAGACTATTCATTAATACAGGTTCATCAGCATCCCGCAGACAGCTCTGGGCCATTTGTTTGCTTGTCAAGCTGGGCGTTGCTCTCTGCCAGGCTGCAAGAAGCTGACATTAATATTTTTATCAGCCTGACTTTGGGAGGTCAGGTGGGATTATTACAGATGACATCTCCCTGATCTTAGCAAATAAAATGGATTAAAATGTGCTGAATCAGAAAGTCTGGCCCAACAGTTAAAAGCTACAATATATTATGGTGTGAGATCATGTCCAGTTGCCTCAACTGGAGAACATTGTTTTAGCTCAGAAGGCTCCAGAGCTGTGATTCAAGAGAAACAGGAAAGGGCTGGGAGGGTGTTGGGAAGGGTGTGGTGGCATCCTTTATATCAGTTATTGCCTTCCTGTCAGTCATAGGTTCCCTGAATGTGACTGAGTGCTTTCCTCACTTTCACTTTCATTTTATGTACAGACTTGATTGAGCCACAGAGGTCCCACACATATTACTTTGGGTGGTCTCATGATAGAAGCACACATCTGGGTAAGATGGACACGTGAATCAGCAGAATGTTAAGAACGTTAGTCTCCCAGGGTGGACAGGCCTTACCCAATCTGTTGAAGGTATCCGCAGAACAGGTTGAGTGAGAAGATTGTTCCTTTCTGCCTGTCTCTTAGCTGAGAAACCTGTCTTTCTTGCCTTTGGTATTGTATTATATTAGAGCATATACCATCAGCTTTCCAGATCTGGACTCAGGATCCATAATGGGATGAGCCAATTCCTTATGATGTATGTATACACACACATCTACTTGGTTCTGTTTCTCTGGAAAACACTGACTAATGTTATGTGTAAAGTGTATAAACAAATTGTGAAATCAGGCAAGAGCTAAGGAAAATTCTGGAAGCTCTCCATGTCAGATGGTACAGCCTTACCAATGCAAGCATTCTTAGAGAGCATCTGAGCCAGCCTTTATATTGTATGTTGAGAGAAGAGAGGCAATAGACTGTACTCCTGGAAGAGACCTGTCCAATGGCTGAGCTCAGCTCAGCCAGACCTGCTGAGTCTGGGCAGTGTTCTTCCATCTGCATGCTCACACATACATACAAACAAATGTATGCAAGCACATGTATTATGTATGCATTTATCAATGCATGCACACATAATCAAACATGCTGCACATTTCATAATACTCATATGTACGCACATGCATGCACGTATATAATATGGACACAGGCACAGATCACAGACCTTCCTAGACCTTCAGAGAGAAGTCAGTTAACCAAGGTCACCAAGTCCACATCAAAAGGTGTGAAGGCACACCCCTTTTGTCCTGATTTCTGTCACCAAAAGGACCACTGGAGGATGTTTCATCTGTATCGGTGACTTCCTGGCTGGTATAAGCTGTCAAAGGGCACTGAGCTAAGGCACAGCTGGGTTGGCTGTAGTCCCACTCAGGTGCCTTGGGTTGATGAACTCTAAGGTGTCCCTTGGTATTCTTGCCCCTGCTGAACAGTTTGTGTGATTCAGACATTGTGTGTGTGTATCAGAACGTGTAAGTAGGTGAATACAATGAGGTTTCTATCTTGATTTTTATGCTGCATGACCTAGCCCTGAGGTTAAGATTGCTAACCAGAGCAGGACAAGATGCAGAAATAGAGGATTTACCCAGCATAAGCTACGTCCTGGTTGAAATTTCCAGTACTCATTTATCAACTGACCCAACAATAGATAGGTAGATAGATAAATGGTAGGTAGATAGATCTATAATTAATATATATTGATGAGCCAAGTTAACAAAATGAAGATTATTTTTTAGTTTGACTACAAGTCCTTTAAATATGGGTCTAGAGTACAAGGCAGAACTGCCAGAGAGCTCCAAAGCCTGGGGGAGAGATAAGACATTGATACTGTCATCTGACAATGGGTCATGTGTAGGAGAGCAGAGGTGGCTGGAAGCTAAAAGTGGTCCCAGCTAGCCGCTCACAATGCCAGTCCTGTACATCCAGGGAGCTGACTTCTGACCACATGCTGAATAGGGTGGGAAGGGTCAGGTCCCCACACAGTTCACCAACTTCACAACGTCAGTCTTAGAAAATGCAAGCTGCTTGTGGCAATTTATTACACGGCAATATAAAATTAGTACTAAGCCTTGAATGAAGAGCCACCACCTCCTCCATCTTGTGGCTTATGAACAGGGATGTAGCCTGAGTTGGTTTTTTTATTTTTGTTTTTTGTTTTTTAATCTCTGCCCTGTCTTGCTCTGTAGGAAGGGCCTCAGACTCAGTGCAGGCCAGTGTCATCACAATCTATAGAAACAATGAGCAACAGATTCCTTGCCAGGGTCATGATGGATTTTGAGGAGTCCAGGAGTGCACATCCTATACCTCATTCTTGGAGGGAGAGAAGCTAGCAACCCAGCCAGAGTGGGGCTGCAGCAGATCCACAATGAGCTCAATTTTATTCTCACAAGTGCCTGGTTATGACTCCGTCCTTGTACTTGTTCATCCTGAATGAGATCTTGTTAGGATTTGGACCTGACTCCCTCTGTTCTGGTCAGACTGTTCTTGGTTTCCAACAGTATGTACAGGGATTTGCACCAGCTGTTTCCTAGCTGTGGAACACCTGAGAAGGTCAATTTAAGAGAGAGATGGTTTATTTTGGCTCACAGTTTTAGAGGCACAGTTGGCTGGCTGTTTGCTTCTTTTGGTCTATGTGGCGGTGGAGCATCACAGAGGAAGAAAGGGCATGCTGAAGAAGAACTATCGCTTCTTGGCAGCCAGAAAGCAGAGAGAACAACTGTCCTTGGAAGAAAAGAGCTTGAACCTGGAATCTGTATTCTTTCTTCATCTAACTGTGTTCCAGGAACTCCCTGACCTGTAGGACTGTGCTCCTCACATTTGTGGCAGGTCTTTCCACTCTAATTGCTGTCTCACATGTCAATCATCTTTGCAAGCACCCTCGAAGACACACCCAATCTCCCAGGGGTCTTAAAATCCTGTCAGGTTGACTGTCATTGAGAACCATTGTAGCTGGGTTGCCTTTTCTGTGTTGGTGTCTGTTTTAGGAATTGACACAGTGTAAAATAAGAATCTAGTATTCCCACATGGGAACTGGTAGGGAAGGTCAGAAGAGGTGAGACAAATGGAAGACAAATCCCCCAACCCCCTTTCACACCAGGAAGCACTGGGGGGTAGAGGCCGAATCACACCTGTGTAAGGCTTGGTATTGCCAAACCTCTTCCTACCTTCTGCCCCAGCCTCATGGCTTCCCCCACACCATCCTAGATGGCCACAAGAACAATCTCGCTTAGGGAAATTCATTCCAGGCTCATGCGCTCCCATTTGAAGCCTTGACTCTTTCTCTGGACTTGGGGAGGAAGGTATTCCCTTCTCACCCAGGAAATTCACAGTAAGCCCCTAGCCTGCTCTAACAGTCTTGACCAGCTGTTGGTTCTGAGTCCCAGGTATCACCCAGATGTCACAGAATGCAGGACTGTGGAGACCAGTTACGTCGCAGGACCTGTGTAGTACCCAGGTCCTCTCTGTGGGGTACCTTTCCTTCAGATACTCCCAGGGCTCCCCCTTTCAGAACATGGGTCTTAAATCCCTTACCCACTCTTCTGCAGAAAGCCCTGCCTTTCTCCATAGCCTGCCTCACACTAGCTCTGACTTACTTTTCACTTTTTCCAAAAACAATGGATAGATTCCAATTTCTCTGCCTCTGTGCTTACTCTACCCAGTCCCAGCATGGGACCTGCCCACCGTGGAGATGTTCAGGGGAAAAAAGCAGCAACTCCACATACAGTATGGATGCTGCAGTGTAACATGTCGCTTCCAGTGTTGGGGAGCTTACCACTTCGCAAAGAGACAGTGGTAGCTCTCATACCTGCTGACTCCAATCTGGGGTCTTCAGAGCAAGTCCAGAACTGCCTTGACTTGAGAGAGGCTTCAGCATGTACTAGTCCAGCACCCCAGGGACCATCAGTGTCAGTTTCCTATCCTACGCTTCTGTTAGTAGGATTTTTGCCGCTGTTACAAATACTTGTTTAGAATAACGAAAGGAAGGAAGGATTTATCACAGTTTCAGAAGCTTCAGTTCAGGGTCAGCTGGCTCCGCAGGCCTGTAAGAGGGCAGGGATTTCATGTGGAAAGGGAGAGCAAAGCTGTTTCTTCATTGTAGGATGGAGAAGAGAGGTAGAGAAGGAGGGAGAAAAGAGAGGGAGAGAAGGATGGAGAAAAGAGAGGAAGGGAAAGAAAGAAGAGGGAAGGAGAGAGAGAGTGAGATAGAGAAGAGGAAAGGAGAGGATGGGAGGAGAGAAGAGAGGAGGACAAGATATATCTCCCAAAGTCACACTGCCCCCAAGTCACTTCCTTCCTCAAGTCAGGTCTCAGCTTTCACAGTTTTCACCCCTTTCCAATCCTCTATCTAATTACGGACCTGATGAGGGCAGAGCCCTCATGGTTCAATCACTTCTCCAAAGCCTCGCTTCTGAACATGGCAGTAGGGACTGAGCCTTTGGCCCATTAAGGACATTTTGTATCCAAGCCACATTTCAGGAAAATGACCACATCATCGACCTGACTCAGAATGTCTTCCCTTCCACTTGCTCAAGGCCCTGGATCCAGCAGGTTATCTGGGCTAGGAGTGCTACTCCATGCTCAGAGCCTGGGAGCCAGAGTGGAGCCGCAGTAGGGGGTCAGTTTCCCCACAGCCTTCACGGCCACCTCGCCACTCTCTATTTCCTTTATAATGTCAGAACATATTCTGTAAATATTGTCACTGCCGACATGACCATCAATTCTTTCTCACAAAGGCTATTCTGAATTCTCGCAAAGCATAGAAATTGATGCAGTACTTCCAGGTGCAAATGGGCTTTTCCTCCCTAGAAATAGAATGAAGGGAGGGAGGTGATCATTGTTTCCTGAAAGCAGAGAAAAACTGTCCACTGCTGTCTTCAAATCAGCCATTGCTGCTGTACCTATGTGGGAAGTATTTTACTGGAGAGACCTGTCTTTTGGACTTCCCTGGAGTGGCCCAAGCAAATTGTATCATAGAAATCACATCCATGTAGGTGGGTCCCAGGTAAACTGCCTGACTCACTCAGCTCTGCTGCTGGCTGGCCCTAATAGTTCCCTCAACTGCTTTCTTTCCCTCACTCTCTACAGCCCCCAACAAGTTTTCTTTATTACCAGACTAATCTTGAGCCCCAGATACTTCTGTGTCATAATGCCTCACAGCTGTAATTTCTTGAGTCTGGTGTCAATCATTTTCTCTAGCACTTTGTGTGTGTGTGTGTGTTTGTGTGTGTGTATGATGTTGGGGTTTGAACCCAGGACTTCGGGCATATGAAGTAAGTACTCCCCTACTGATGTACAGCCCTAGACCTTAAATATTTGCGATAGGATGTTCTTAGGTAAAACAGAATAATCTTGAGTCTTAGATACTCCTATGCCACAACTCCATAGTTTCTTGAGTGGCCTACCTGTTTTTCATGCCTGCCAACCTTGCTACCATTGCCCACACTGCAGTACATGGCCTGGGTCTGATCCTGTTTCCCACAACCTATCCCTATAGCCCAAAGAATTTTGTATACTTTATATCAGGTTTTTCTATTACCTACATTAACATAAAAACTGGAATCTTCTTGCAGTTCCCAGGCTTTTCATATTTCAACCTTTGACACCTGTCCCGTGGGCTCTGGTCACTCAGTCTCTCTACATTTAGATTCTGACAACCTCATTCTTGCCTTGGAGCCTTCACACAGGCTGTTTCTTCTGTCTTCGTTATGGTTGTCCAGACCTTCCTTCAGCTCATTTCATTTGCCTCCATCTGTCTAGTCAATGTGGGCGTCACCTCTACAGCGTGCACCCCTGAGAACTCCAGCTGTCCTAAGTACTTCTTTGTGGCTGTGGATTGTTCTTTGCCTTTTGATGCAGTGCTCTCTGTCTGCAGATTGGCATTCCTGCACCCAGGAGAGTACTGGTCACATGTTTGGACCTGCCGTCCTTGGGAGTCTAGGAACATAGGTTCTGCCTTTGAGGTGTGGACCAGGACACTCCTCTGTGTACATCACCAGTTGCATTTTCACTTTGAAACGAGAGGTGGGGCTGTCTGTGCCTGGGAGCTTAGTCAATGAACCCTTTTCCACAAGGCGCCTCTGGGATAACACATTCCCATGGTTCTGTTGCCAGGTGTGGGCACCAGTGATTGGAAGATGCAGAGCCAGGCAAAGAGCTGCAAATCTGACGTGACAAATTCTCCACCATAGTGACTGGAGGGACAGACACTGTGAGCTCCTGGCCCAGAATGGCACAGCCACTGAGATAGTTATTAATTGCACTGTGCTGAGCACAGGGAAATGGAGGGTGATTTCTCTGAGGCACCAGGTTACACCTTTTGTAGGAAAAAAACAGGAAACTCTTTTGTAGAGAAAAAACCATTTTTGAGCATTGCTTTGAGCATCGCCTTGAACTGGAGCTTTGAGAGACCCTGGTCCAGAGCAGAGTCTGCGCTGGGTGCTAGGTAAGGTTATTTCTGGGCAACCACCCTTCCTACTAGTTGTGTATTGAGGCTGTATGGAAATTTCCATATTCGGCCTGGAAAACACAGAAAAAATCAACTAGGTAGAACCCCAAGGTGAGAGAGACATCTTTGCACGAAGGCCAAAGTAGAAAATAAAATGCTGTCTCATTCACAAGTACAAAGAACTCTTTCCTGATGTGTGTCTCCAGGATCCAAAAGGGAATCTTTTTGAGGGGTGAACCCCAGGAAAGAAGACCATTGTGATTAAATTCTCTGGGTGTGTCTTTGAGGAATTTTCAAGAAAAAATTGGAACCAGTGGATGAATCTAACAGATTAATGTTCTGATATTCATTGTCTATGGCTTCATGATACAATAGCATTATTAGGACTGATGAAAGGTAGGGGCTAGGGCTTGGTTGGAGGAAGTCCTTTGGGTTACATATTAGTTCATCTTCTTTTGCTTCCTGCCTGCTACAAAAAAAATCAACTTCTAACCACCATGCTCCCCACAAGCATGCAGGTCGAAGCAACCACAGACTAAAATTGTGAGCCAAAAGGAATCTTTTCCCCTTTAGTTGTTTCTGCAGGGTGTAAGACCACAGTGAGGCTAAAGGACTGATTTAGCCATGTTCCTACCCATCCACAGAGGAATAAGTGGGGAGGAAGGAAGGAGTGAGGAGCCTGCACTCCAGGTAGCTCCTACAAGTCTGGGCATATTCAGGAGCGCATCCCACAAGATGTGATGTGATCTCTGCAGCATGCTGGAACCTTCTTTGTGGACTTTGGGTCTTCATACCTATTTCTGAAAGCAGTGAGGTTGATGAAAGCTTGAGTTGTTACCAGCATGCATTTAACCAGCTGTGCAGACAAATCATATCCAGTGTGGCCAGGGTGGAAGATGAAATAATGACAGCATTTGCTAAAAAAAACCTTTGTGTAACTTTGCAAACTTAACTCCACTCTTGGGAGGAGGAAGGGGCAAGATCCATTGTACCTAAGACCAACTGAGGCATAGATATCAGACAACATAACCAGGCTCTCACAGCCCATGAGCAGCAAAGCCCAGGTGTGAGCCTGAATGGGGGAAGGGGGGTTGCAAGGTGTATGCACAGCTCCACACTGCAGCCCCGCAGATGGATGGGGCTGGGCCTCACAGGAGGCATCAAAGGGCTGCTGACAGTGATTGGTAACATCAACAGCTCCATTGTTTAATTAGTCCTCGAAAACAATCCATTCGCTTACCTAGTTTAAATCTGTCACACTCTGCCAACATGCCAGGACTGTTAAATAGCTCCTTCTTTGCAGCTAGTATAAGCTGAAATTTAACCTTATTCATGTCATCACGTGTGCTGTATTTAAAGAAGTGGCAATTAAAAACTGCTCACTCATGAGCCTACTGATGCATCTTTGTGACTGTGTTCATCTAGGTCCTTTCTCTGTTCTCTTAAGTGCCCCAGTTGCCTCAGCACACAGAGTCACAGTACTCTCTTGGTACATACTGTCCCTGACTGCCCAAGGTGTGTGGCTTAAGTGGGCAGGCCTTTCATCCCCTCCTTCTTTGGAGCATGTTCATATTTTCTGTCATCTGGGGATGAGGTAGGACCAAGGAGTTTTCTTTACCCTGCGTGAGTGCCTTTGTGTTGCTGGTTTGTCTCCTCCTTCTTCCTCACATTTGATTCGAGGCCATTTTCTGTAAGTTATGATTCACTCACTCCCCATAGTGTTAGCCTGGGGCTCTCTCTTATCACATAATGAGAATGAATGAATGAATGAATGAATGA
>CM053758.1:8896507-8915790 GCA_028658305.1 Pachyuromys duprasi
TGGAAGGAGAGAACTGCTTGAGAGGCCAGGCTAAGGTTCATCCAGACAGCCAGGCAGTATCACGGTAGGAGACTGGGGACAGGTGACCTGGATATAGGTGGGGGGAGGGGGTTTGCAGCACTGCCGTGAAGACTATAGCAGTTCTCATGGTCTCATCTGCAAAGCCGTCATGAGGTCATGAGGGCTGATCAATCAGTTGTAGAACAATTTTGGACCCCGATTTTCATAGTCAGCGATCGTCAAAGATTGCTTTATCCAGTGGATTTCACAGCTCACAATCCTGGTTTTGACAGTCCAGGTGATGGCCACTCTTCTCTTCACTTTGCTGGGGCGCTGAGTGAGGTGTGGTGTTTGTTCTTATTCCCAGCCAGCAGGAAGGCTTTGGGAAGTATGGAGCTGTCTGGGCTCCTGGCAGGGTCAAAGGTAGGGGAAATCCACACCTGAAACCTTGACAGAAGATCTCAGTATCTAACCATTTTCCCCTCACATTAGACTTCATTTACCTTAGCCAGGGAGATATCCCGTGACAGTGACACAGGCAATTTGTCATCACTGTGACAAAATACCTGAGATAATAGACCAAAGGGAAGAATAATTTGTTTTACCTCATGGTTTCAGAGACATCAGTCCATGAGCAGCTGACTTCATTGTTTCAGGCCAGTGGCATTGCAGAAACACCATGGCAGGGGTAGCTCAGGAAAGCTGACAGGAAACAAGGATAAAAGACAGAAGGACCCAGGGACCAAGATTTTCCCTTCCAAGTCAGGATTACAATGACTCATTTCTCTAAGCAGCCCCCCCCCCATTTCTTAGTTCGACCTTATTTCCGTTAGTCTTCCTGGTGATGAATCCATCAATGGCTCAGTGCTTTACATCATAGTCCTCAGGATCCCATCACTTTTCAGTAAAAGCACCAGAGAAAAGTCATGCAGATGGACTGGCAGCCAGTAGGGATGGGAACAGGAGGGATCAGTTGGGGGGTGTGGAGGATGAGAGAGCTGTCAGAGATGACAGGAACTGGGGGCATTTCAGAGGGCAACGTAGGAACCTAGTCTAATGGAAACTCCCTGGAATCTATGAGAGTGACCCTAACTAAGACCCCTAGTAAGGGCAGATACAAAGCCTGAACTGAGCATCTTGGCAAGACTTCAAGTGGGGATTGGGACATCAACCCAGCCACAAAACCTTCAAGTTATAGTTTGTCCTACCTGCAAGATGTGCTGGGGAAAAGGTGGCTCAGAACTTGAGGGAATGGCCAACCAATGACTGGCACAATATGAGACCCACACTAGGAGAGGGAACATATGCCTTACACTGCATGGAGGGCCAGGAGCGGCTGGCTAGCCAAGAGGCCTAGGATAGAACCAAACACAACTAAAAAAAAATGTCAATGAAATGATTCCTAAGATAATCTATATTTCTACACTATATACCCAGCATAATTGTTATCAGATAGGAGCAGATGCAGAGAACCATAGCTCAGGGAATTCTGTGGAAGAGGGGGAGAAAGGACAGTATAAGCCAGAGGCATGGGAGACACCACATGAACACAGCCCACAGAATCAACGTATGAGGGCTTATAAGGAATCACAGAGACTGAAGTGACAACCAGGGAGCCTGCATAAGGTCTGACCTAGGTCTTCTGAATACGTATTGTGGATGTGTAGCTTGCTGTTCTTGTGGGACTCTTAACAGTGGGAGTGGGGTAGGGGGGTTGTCTATGAGTCTTTTGCCAGCTTTTGGGACCTTTTTCCTCCTACTGGTTTGCCTTGTCCAGCCTTGACATGAAGGTTTAGGCCTAGTCTTATTGCAACTTGTTATGCCATGTACGGTGTATATCCCTGGGAGGCCTTCTCTTTTCAAAAAGGAAACAGAGAAGTGGATCTGGGAGAAAGGCAAGGTGGTGGGGTTGGGGGAGTCTGGGAGGAGAGAAGGGAGGCGAGGCTGCCGTCGGGGCTGTAACATATGGGAGAAAAATAAGTAAACTTTAAGGAAAAAACAGTAGTCAGGCCAGACTGTAACAAAATGAACCCTGATACGTTTTTGCTTTTAGCCAGAAGACACGTCCTCTCAGGGACTTAGACATCCCTCAAATCGCAGAAGCAGAGCATCCATGAGGAGCAGCCTTTACTCAGCAGGCCCGGCGTCCCCACAGCACTTTTACCTTGTTGGAGTATCTACACACTGACTTTTAACTTTCCCATGGCTCAGAGAGCACATTTTAGTTTACTGTGCAGCGGGCAGTGTGAGTTCCAGCCATGGATTGTCTAAGGGGTGAGCTTTAAATTGTGTCCATGTATCATGAGATTCAACTTCTTTGTCTGTCTCTGTGATATTCTGAACAAAACAAAACAGAGAGGTCTGCATCTTTCTGCATGCTGAGTTTCCTGCTAAGGCAAATGGACAGGATTAGGTAAGTAACTCAATGAGTGACCACTGCAGTATCCAGCACTAGAAACTTGGAAAAATGAATGTCTTATCATGTATCTTCTTTTATTAGAGTGGGCGTCCCCCCACCTTATTTGATATGGCTTTGAAATGACAAGGAAAAGGAAAGTCAGCTTCTAATTCCTTCCTCCTTCTTTTCCTTCCTTCCTTTCTTCCTCCTTCCCTCCTCCTCTTTCTCCTTACCCGCCTCCCTTCCTCCCTCCCTTCTGTTGTACCCTCCTTCTTTCCTGTCTTTTTCTCCCTTTCTTTCTCCTCTCCTTTCCTCTTTTCTTCTCCCCATGTCTTGTTATCTCTTTTGTGCCATTTCTAAGTCCAGTTCACTCACGTGGACACTGGAGATGATGATAGAAACAGAGGGATATTCAGCATTGCTCCAGTGGAACAAATTCTCACTCTTGGGCCTTATAAAGAATTTTGTATACATTAATATGTTGTGATAATTAAAGGAAGGGACGTACTTAGAAGTACTTAGAATAGTGTCTGTCATACAATAGACACCTCATAAATGTTAACTAATGAGGCTGTGCATATATTCAGTGTGGATGAGGTCACTTGCTGTTTCCGTTAGATATACGATACCACACACACACACATACACACACACACACACAGCTTAGTTCATATTTATGTGTGTGTTTATCTCAAATAAATTCATTATTTGGCCACCTAGATGAGAACTTCCAGAGGGTGCAGAATTTCTCTGGGTGTTTTTTTGTTTGTTTTTAATCTTATTTTTTCTGGATGAATAGGTCTTTGTTTCTTCAAGATTCTTCTGTTTAGCATTCATAACTGCAACTTCTGGAGCCTGGCACTTGAAAGTGTGTCTGGAAACAGGCTAGCCAATGACTTTGCTTTGTTGGTGGTGAGTTTGGTCATTGCCGGTTGCTCTGCGTTGAGCAGTCAGGGAACATACTGTCCCCAGAGTGTGCTGGAGGCAGCTGCTAGACTAGTTGCTTCCACTTCCTAATCTACTTCCCTGATGGAAAAGCTCCTGGTCACACAGATACGCTACGATGCTTAGTTAGTGAGAGCTCTGGATCAATACAGAGCCCAGCTACTGAGTGGCCAGGGTGGAAGACATGCAAATAAGAATGGTCCTTGTTAGTATGAAAGGCTGCATTAAAATCATGTCTACATCTTGTGATCAACTCATGTCCAAGTATTCTTATTCCCAATCAGTGGGCAAAGGAGTAGATCCTCAGATGGAAGCTCAAATCTCTAAGGCTTGCCAGCATTAAGCAGTTAGTGGGGGATTGCTTAAAACTGACCCCCGGCACTGATTTTAGAGATGGAGAACTTGGTTTTACCACAAGAACCAGGCTTCTGTGGATCAGCTAAGTAGGTGTCAAGGAAGGGGTGCTATGGGGCGTGGAAGTTTTATCCATGTTAGTTCAACTCCTCAACATCCAGCATATAGTAGATTATTAATATTGCCTCAACGCTCAGCCTGATTTTTCTCCATGACCACCTCAGGGTGGAAGCCCAGGTTTCAGGTATCTACTGCTTCTCCAGGGCAGAGGAGGCTCATCACTAAAGCCAGTGACACTCCTTGGCCACTAGTTTGTGTGGCAGCCATCATGATGCTGAGCAGGGCAAAGAGCACACAGTTGCAAAAGCCAGATGGTTGTTTCTGAATCCAGTTCCTGCCTGCTGCCAACCTACTTTGAAATACAATCCATCACTCACCATGATAGATTCCTTTGAACTGAGGAACTCAGCTCTTGAGAAGCAGAGGAGGGAAATTTAATAGCAACTGTTCCTATTTCTCCAAGAGAGGTTCTGCTATGGCCTGAGGTGGTGACAGCTTCGAAAATGCTATCCCAGCTCAAATTAGTGCTGAGCAGGCACAGCGCAGTGGAGTCATCAGGGCTTGCTGCTCTGAAGCATGGCTGAGGTGACCTGGGATGCAGTCATTCGCACTTGCATCAGCAGCCCTATGGACAGATTTGGCTTCGGTTAGAAAATCCAAAGTCTCCAAGGCCTCATGAAAGGACATTTGAGGAAGAGGTGATAGAGGGGTGGATGGAGTTTGATGGGAAGAGAGTAGGAAAGACAAAGTAAAAGTCTAGAATGGCCAGAGAGAAACAGCCAGGAAAGAGGTCAACATGGCTGGCCCAGCATGCCTGAGATCTTTAAGTATTTCACTCCTAGCCTTTGACTCAGCAACATCACAGAAGATGGGAAAGAACAAATACCTTACAAGAAGTAGCCAAAAGGCAGCCAGGAAGGATGTGGAGGATCCAAGAGCCTGGAGGTCTGTGAGGGAGCACCATTGTGCTCAATATGAGAACCTGCGAGAAAGCACTTGATAAAGACTCATGGAACCCAGCTTGCATTCCATGGCCTAGAGGCACATATTTTTGAAGTGAGTCTTGCTGATTGGCTGTGAGACTCATTTAGAAGAGGAGAGAGAGGGCTGGGGAGGTGGTTCAGCAGTGAAGAGCACTTGCTGTTATTGCAGAAGACTACAGTTATATCCCCAGCACCCATACTAGGCAGTTTACAACCATCTGTTACTCCAGTTCCAGTGCATCTGACACCCTCTTCTGGCCTGTGTGAGTACCTGAAACTACGTGGTGCACACACATACACATAAAAATAAATTTACAGAGGTTTCAGGCTGATTCCTAAGGACATTCAGAGCAAAACTACCTACCTTTGATTGATTGGATCTGTTCTGTGTAAGGCATACCCCATGGTCAAAACTGCTGTCCACAGTAGAAGCTCATGTGTCCATCATGGCTACAGAGGGTTTTTCCGTAAGTAGTAGCTTTCTCTTCCATGCTGATTTTTACTAAATTATGCCATAATCAGAGCTGGGTGATGTCCTAAGACCTAACACCATCAAGCCTGGAAGACAATGGAAGCCATGACACAATATGTGCATACCAAAGCCTTGGAAAGAGAAGTCCAGCAGCACAGGTTTGGTTGTTCACAATTTTTCTTATAGAAAATGGAAGTGCCTGTGAGCCTAAGCAAAAGCAAAACCAAGGAAAAGTAGGTAGACATTTCTTATGGAAGGGAATTCCAGGGTAAGGACATGGTGGAGCTTAAGAAAGCTCTGCCACGGGAATGTCCTGGAGTCTAGCTCTGATCTCAGCATTTGCTCTAGTGTCCCTGTGGGACACAGCTATCACTGTTAGTCCCTTCTCCCACCACTAGAAGGAGGTAGCTAGCTTCCCTACGAAGGAAGGGTCAGGTCACAGGTATAGAAAAGCTGGGTAAGGAAATCATTTGCACTGTGACTCCTGACTGGATAGATACCTTCAGATGAGTTAATGTCAGTTTTGCTCTTTGCAAAGACAAAAGTAGGAGGTGGAATGAGTGAACTTTATGAAGCCCTGGGTTCCTACCCTTGCCTGTTGTGTCATTTAAAAATTTATGCAACCGTTACTGAAGTTTTTTTCCCCATGGGTTGGTGGTGAATCTTTTGCTTTCATTACCTTCTATACCTCTGTGAGAGTGTTATTTTAATTTGTTTAGTGCCTGTGTGCATGTGTTGCTTTTATTTATTTGTTGATTAATCTATTTATCTATTAACTTATTTATTTGTGTGCACATGTGTAGGAGGGATTGTAGAGGTCAAAGCACAGGTCAAAGAAGTTAACTCTTACCCTGGGTCGTGTGGACCAAACCCAGGTTGTTATCTTTGGCAGCAAGCACTTTTGTCCACAGAACTATTTTGATGTCACTATGTAAGGTTATTTATTCAGGAATATTTTTGAGCACTTACTAGACCCTAGGCACCTGTGATAGCTAATCTTGATATTCAACTGGACTACATCTGGAATGACCTAAATCTGAAGCAGCTGAGCATGGATGTGAGGGATTTTCTTTTTCTTTTCAGGTGGGAAGACCTACCTTAAATCTGGATCTTTTTAAGGAGGAAGACTCACCCTACATCTGGGCCATATTTTCTAGTCACAGCCCAAAGCTTTGAAGAAGGAAGCTTTTGTTTTTTTTGCCTGCTTGATCCCACTCCTCACTGGCAAGTTTATCTATCTGGTTGCTGAGGCATTCCTTTACTGATGTTAGAACCTACACCAGGGTGAAGATCTTTTCCCATTCTCTAGGCTGTCATTTTGTCCTTTGACAGTGTCCTTTGCCTTACAGAAGCTTTTCAGTTTCATGAGGCCCCATTTATTGATTGTTGATTTTAGAGCCTGAGCTCCTGTGCCAATGTGTTCAAAGATATTTTCCACTTTCTCTTTTATTAGATTTAATATATGCTGTTTTATTTTAAGGTTTTTGATCTACTTGGACTTGAGTTTTGTACAGGGTGATAGATATGGATCTATTTGCATTCTTCTACCTGTAGACATCCAGTTAGACCAGAACCATTTGTTGAAGAAGCTTTCTACTTTTCATAGTATAGTTTTGGCTTCTTTGTCAAAAATCAAGTGTCCATAGGTGTGTGGTTTTACTTCTGGTTCTTTGATTCAATTCCATTGATCAAACTGTCTGTTTTTATGCCTGTACCTTGCAATTTTTATTACGATTTCTATAGTATCCCACATATGACAAAGGGCTAATATTCAAAATATACAAAGAACTCAAGAAACAAGACCTCAACAAACCAAAAACCCAATTAAAAATGGGTACAGATCTAAACAGACAATTCTTGACAGAGGAATTTCCAATGGCTGAGAAGCACTTAAGAAATGTTCAACATCCTTAGTCATCAGGAAAATATAAATAAAAACTACTCTTAAATTACATATTACACATGAAAGAATGGCTAAAATAAAAAACTCAAGTAACAGCTTTTGCTGGAAAGGATGTGGAGCAAGGGGAACACTCTTTCATTGCTGGTCGGAGTGCAAACTTGTACATCCACTTTGGAAATTAATTTGGCAGTGGAAATAACTCTACCTCAAGACCCAGCTATACCATTCCTGGGCATATAATCAAAAGATGCTCCACCATACCATAAGAACACTTGCTCAACTATGTTCATAGCACCTTTATTGATAATAGCCAGAAACTGGAAACACTGTAGATACCCTTCAACCAAAGAATGGATAAAGAAATTGTGATACATTTACACAATGGAATACTACTCAGCCATTAAAAACAACAATATCATAAAATTTGCAGACAAATGGATGGGACTAGAAAAGATAATCCTGAGTGAGGCAACCCAGACCCAGAAAGACAAACATTTTATGTACTCACTTATCAGTGGATCTTAGTCATAATATACAGGATAACCATGCAACAAAACACAGCTAAGTACCAAGCTAAGGAATAAGGAGGGCCCAACGGGGAACACTTGAATCTCATTGAGAAGGAGAAATAGATTAGACATGGGGGTAGATGGAGAGAAGGGACTGGCTGGGGAAAGGAAGGGATGGGAACAGGAGTGATGCTGTGCACAGAGGACAGAGGGAGAGAGTACTGGGACAGACAGTTGGATGTGGGGCCATCTCTGGGATGAGCTAGAAACTAGGACAATGGAAACTCTGAGGAAACTCTGAGGGTGACCATAGCTAAGAGTTCTAGCAATGGGGGATAGGAGTCTGAATCAGCCATCTCCTGTAACCAAGCAAGATTTCCAATGAAGGAATGGAACACTAACCCACCCACAAAACCTAAGACCCACAATTTGTCCTGCCTACAATATGTGCAGAGGCAAAAGATAGAGCAGATTTTTAAAGGAAGGGCCAACCAATGACTGGCCTGCTTGAAACCCATTTCATGAGAGAGAGCCCACTCCTGACACTATTAATGATATTCAGCTGTACTTGCTGACAAGAGCCTAGCATAACTGTCATCAGAGAAGATTCACACAGCAACTGATGGAAACTGATGCAGAGATCCACAGCCAAATATTAAGTGGGAGCTTGGGGAACCCTGTGAAAGAGGGGGGAGGGGAGGACTGAAGGAGCAAGGACACCACAGAACAACTTAAAGAGACAACTAACCTGGACCCATAGAGGTTCACAGAGACCGAACTGCCAAACAGGGAGCGTTCATGGGATGGGCCGAGACTGTTGGCACATATATACTAGCTGTCCAGTGTGTCTTCATTGTGAAACTCCTAAAGCAGGAGCAGGACCTGTCTCTGACTACATTGACTGCCTTTGGATCCCTTTCCCCTAACTGGCCTACCTTGTCTAGACTCAGTAGAAGATGTGCCTAGTCTTAGTGCAACTTGGTATGCCAAGGCTAGTTGATATTCATGAGAGGCCACTGCTTTTCTGAAGAGAAAGGGAGGAGGGATTGATGGGAAGAGGAGGTGAGAGGGAGTCATTGGGAAGAGGAGGGATGGGAAGCCGCAACAGGGATGTAAAGTAAATAAGTAACTTTTAATAAATTAAAAAGCCTACTTCTTCAGGATTACAACATAGACTGAAGACGAGCAGCTCTTTAAAATTCACCTGGGACTCTGGCACCAGATTGGGCTTCCTGTAGACTAAACAACATTTGCGCACACATTCACTCTCTCAGCTCTATTCCTTTAGAGAACTCTGAATAATACAGTACCATCCGAGGTGACCGGAGACTGCAGTGCACAATGTGGGGACATTGTAAACTATGGCAAGAGAGAATCTGAGAGTAATGCAGCATCTGGTAATAGTCACAGGGTGATCAGTACTAGGTATCAGAGAAACAGGGTGATGGAGAGGGTCTAGGGTAAAGGGTGGCTGCCGATGAAGCAGGCACAGGATGCCTGCTGAGGATGGGCTTGGTGCCAGCAGTCATTTCCCCCCGTGGAGTGGAAGGAATAGCAGCACAAGCAGAGAACACCTATGGAGACAAATCTGGCGAAGCGGAAAGAGATGCTGGTCAGAGTGAGTTGGGGAGTGATAGCAGCTGAGCAGTCTTTCGCAGAAGCTAAGTTCTTTGCCAAGCTTGGTCTCACCCTGGAAGCACCTGGGATGCTGTATTAAAGCTGGGCCTCAGCCCAACAACAAATTTTGATTCAAAACTAAGCGGTATAATTTATTAGGTATTTTTCAAAAGAAAATGAAATTTATGGTACATTTTGGTAAGTATTGACAAATCTGCGTCCTCCTCAATAGCGACAGAATATATTTTCATCGCCTCTGAAACTCCAGCCTGTCCTTCTGCTGCCAGTTTCACCCTCCCCAGCCGCATTTACACAGAAGCATTTGTGTTTCTTCTCATTTCTATTGCCTGCTTATTTAATCAGGTCATTTAGTTACAAGCTGCCTGCATAGTTGATATTTTGAGAAATCCTGACACTGTTTTCCCCCAGTGACTATGCAACATGTACACTCATGAAGGTTATATAATGGCTGCACATACTCTACAACGGTTGGTACTTTCAGCCATTCTGCTCTCTATATGATGCGATGGGTCTTTTCTCCAGAAAATTTTTGCCTGACTTTGATATCAAGTATTTCTGGTTTTATAAAGCTGAGCTGGAATGTCTTTTTATTCTTGTGTAGAATGTAGAGTTGACCTTTCTTCTTCAAAAAAACCATTTGTTTGTTTGTTTATGTGTGTACCCGAATGTATGTGTACCACATACATGCAGTCCTAAGGTGCCCAGAAGGGGGCATCGGATTACCTTGGAACTGGAGTTATAGGCTGTTTTTGCATTACCCAGTGTGGATGCTGGGAACTGAACTCAGGTCCTCTGCAAGATCAGTAAGTGCGCTCAACTGCTGAGTCATCTCTCTGGTGCAGAGACCTTTTTTTTTCTTTACATATTTGACACTGCACATGGAAGGCATCTAGGCCTGACTCCATCTTTACTGTGAAACCAATTTCTTCACCACTCATCAGCTTTTTTCGTGGTGCCAGAGTTCAAACCCAGAGTCTTACATATGCTAGGCAGGCACTGCATCACACCTAGCTGAGAGGATTATAACACATCACTGATCAACTCCAAGCTACCAATAATGTATCAGTGTTGCCTTAAGGAAGGAAATAAAAGCGCTTCCTCTTGGAGTCATTTAATCGTGAATTTAAATTCTCTACTTCATGCTTTCAGCTTTTTCTGTCCTCTTTCTGTTTTATGATTGTGAATCTTTGCACACCTGATGGGTCTTTTGAATCTGTCTCTCTGTCACTGTTTCTCTCTCTCTCTCTCTCTCTCTGTGACTGTGTGTGCCTGTACCTAACAAAGGAGTTTACTCTGTATTTACTGAACAGAAATCACATCAGGCAAGGAATGAGATAGTTTAAGGAAATCATTAACAGAAGTTTACAAGGAATTAAGTCACTTGCTCCAACTGATTTTAACTGACCCAAACAACAAACTTTTTTTAAAATTTAAATTAACCAAGAACCATAAATTGATGCTTTCAACCTTTATTGTAGATTACAGGGAGTTGCTTTCAACTTCTGTATTTGCTGCTTGTAGCAAATGATATACATGAATTATTCTGGGTCAGAGGCATGGAAGAATACATAACTTAAGATCAAAGCTATGCATTAGCATAGGTGGTAAAAACTGATTACATGGGAAATCCAAGGCAAGTAAGGTTGATGGTTACATTGTCACTTAAAAGCAGGTTAAACAAACAAGCAAAGCGCACAGTAGGCTAGCAGTCTTAAGTGACCTCAAAGCCTATTATTAACTTTGGCTGCGAGGTGCAGCAAAAGTTACATTCTTTTAGAATGTAGGAGCTATTTTCAGAACATCTTATTGCCATGCTTAGACCTTGGACTTTGACACAAGGTCTTACTCTGGAACCTGGGCTAACCTGGACCTTGTGATCCTTCTGCCTCAGCGCCCCTCTCACGTGTGATGAAGTCATGCACACAGGCCTGTTGCTCCACTCCTGTCACAGGAGAGCTCAACTTAGCTGGCGTTGAGCTGCCCTGCTCACAGGGTGAGCAGGGCACTGGGCTGGGGGACAGCAATTGCACTTAGAGATGGGTAACATGTGTTGGTAACATTTCTGTTCTTCATGGAGGTCACTGGGCATTGCAGATCTCCACAGGCATGAATGATTTCAAAGCTGATAAAGTTGCAGGCTGGACGGGGAGAGCAGAGGTCCAGCGGTGCCCTGTGCTGTAAGAGGGCAGGGTGCTACAGAAAGCATGTCTGTGTGACCACTGCTGGCACCATGTCTGAAGAAATCTAAATAGGGACCTAGATTTGGACATCTTTGGTATTTGTTATGATTTATGTTCTTGTTCTAATTCCTAATTTTCATGCAAAATGTTGTTTGTGCAAAATTGTAGTTCTTCTTCTTCAAGTGGATTTCCAGAGTGTAAAGACAGTGCCTTTGACCCTGGATTTTTCCAAACTGACTCCTCAGCATCCTCCCCAGGCCCTTTTATGGTCTCCTCAAATGTTCTCCTCTCTAGGCCCACTAAGACCTCAGGGTGCCCTCCTTGGCCCTTTCTACTTTTGACATACCCCCAGGCTCTCCCCAGTCCTTACCATGCCTCCCAGGCCCTTCAGCTCTCAACATGCCTTCACCAGGACCTCCAGGCCACAGTATGCCCTCCAACCCCCTTGTCCCTCAGCACCTGCTCTAGCCTCTCTCTCCTCTTCAGCATGTCCCTTAAAGCTCTCCGCGCCCTCACCAGACCCTCCAGCCCTCAACATGCCCCAGGCCCTCAGTATGCTCTCACCAAGCCCTCCCAGCCTTGATCATGTCCTTAGGCCTTTTCAGCCCTCAGTCTGTCTCCAAGCTGCTCCCGGGGCCCTCCTGTAGTCAGAGTACTGGGTCTCATGGATACAAGTGTCCCTTTAACCTTAATAGACTTTTCCTCTGAACGTCTCCCATGTTGTGGGACCCATCCTGAAGAGCTGGCTTGATGATGGTGAGGGGACAGGTCTGGGGTAAGGTAGTGAAAACACTGTTTGCTGAAGACTTGGAGAGGAAGAATAAAGCTGAGAGTGTCTGGAGGGGGTAGGCTGGAGGGGAGTTCTGTTTAGGATAGGCTGGAGGGGGTAGGGCTGGTGTTCATGCTGCAGGGGAACTCTGAAAGGGAAAAGAACAATCACTCACTCAGATAGTGAAGAGCTCTGTTGGAGGTTGGTCTAATGCCAATTACTGGCTCTGTGTGTAAACCTGCCTAAGTCATTATACATGACTGGCTAATGAAACAGCTCATACCTGGGTAGGGCACAATGGGGTATGCATGGCTAAGGTTCCTGGGCTTTGGAGAAACCCAGGAGGAATCATGGGAAGGACAGACTAAAGGGAAGAGAGGAGAAAGGAGAAGGAGGTCATCATGGGTTAGTATGGTGGCATGGCAAGGCCCAGATAAAGAATAAAAGCAAGTACCATGGGATCATGGATGAAAGGTAGTCTAATTTAGGAGGATTAAGGTGAAGGGCATTGGAGGGGGATGGGAGATGGATGGATGGTGAGGATATTGAGACAGTGTAAGTGAAATATCTGCCTGGCCAAAGGTAAATAAGGTAATTATAAACCTAAGTGGGTTAAATAATACCTCCGTGATAAACTTAGGGCAAATAATAATAAACATTTTAAAGCCCAACACCCATTTTACCATAATTTACTAAAACAAGCTCCAAGGAGTTCTCTGCTCAAAAGAGAGGCAGGTCCCAGGACCACAGTGTGACAGATAAGAAACAGATATCTTGGGCTCCTTGCCCCTTCTAGATAAGCTGTTTTTTTTTCATATTATTTTAAGTTCATGCACAGAACACAGAATGACAAATTAAAACAGCACAAAAGTTAGGTTTTTTTGTTTTGTTTGGTTTTCCCCTTTACACACACACACACACATACACACACACACACACACACACACACACTCACACACACCTGTGCAACTTTCTGCAGCTGTTATGTATAAGTGCACACCTGTTAGAGCTCCCTCCACACCTGGGGCTCTGCATCAGCCTGCTGTTCTGAACGCTCAGTCTCAGGAATGCTCTGAGTCAGTTTCCACATCTCCTTGACTCCTCTTACCCTAACAGTGGCACACTTTGCTCACCTACAGAATCCACAGGCCCGGGCGGCCCTGTCCCACTTGATGACCCTGTGCACAGCACATGACCTGGGCCAGTTGTGCAGCTTCACCGCCTCAGTTTCCCTGGTTGCAAAATGTAATCACTTTCTTCTTAGAGACAGCTATAGGATTAGTAAAGATCATGCAAAACCATGTCGTTCAGCAGGGTACAGAACGCACACACCCCTGTCGTGGCTGCTGGTGTCTACCCGGTGAGACAGGAGACCCAGGAGACAAGTGACCCACCTGTACTGAAGGCAGAACAGCTTGCCCATGTGTCAATCTCAGCTAAACCCTGCACCTGCTCTCTTCTTCTGGGGTCTTCTCTGATGTTGCTGCCCACCAGCTCCCAAAGGTGGGAGGGAGTGCCGGTTAAATGTCACCCAAGCAGTGGTCCACTTTTCTGTTTATTAAACTGCTTGTGTTAGACTGCTCAGGCATGAGACTAGCTGAAGCACACGTCTCTGGCTCTGCCCAGCGGTCCCCTCCCACACTAGACCACCCTCAGCCGATGGTTTTGTATAGAAACAGAACCATGCTGGGATCTCGTGTGGAGATGAAAATTAAGGGATAAATACACAGGTTTAATAATATTCTGTCATCCTGACAGGCTCCACTGCTTGTCTGTGATATTTTAATCCACTTTGCATGCTTTCAACATTAGAACTTATAACAAAGTTTGGCCTGGAAGATAATATCATTATATAACAGCCTTGTACTGTGTCTGTGATTCTAAACACAAATTTATTTGCTTTTATCACTCTGGACTAAAGAGAAAGAAAATGAACCATTAGAGCGAAGGCTTCTATTATCCACCCTCTAATTCTCCTGTGGAAGCCTCCTCTTTGCCTTTCATCTCCTGCTCTACACTCTCAGGCAGAGCTGCACTATCTGCTCCAGTGCTGCCTCTGAGGTTAATATTTCAATTCCGTCCTTCCGCCTTAGCCGTGCAGATGAATTAAACCGGTGCTGGCAGGAAGAGTGAATTAAATAAACTTTAAAATAAAACTACCCCCTCCCTCTGCTGTGCGGTAGCCCAGTTCAGTTCTCAGTGGAAGCTACGGGGCTTCTCAGATAGCTGTCTTTACGTATAAACAGAATTTCGGGTGGCTCCTGTCATTCATCTATCATTTAGTTCCTAACCCTGTGGCAGGCTCTGTCCTGTCTGGGGAAGACAGTGTGGAGTCCATGTCCCAATATGATAGAATAGATGGCTACTTGTGAGTGGAGTTATAGGAGGTTAGCTGAGACAGTGTTCCAGAGAGAGAGAGAGACAGAGACAGAGAGACAGAGAGATCACTAAATACCTTTTAGGCCTCTGAATGTTTGAAGTTTTCTCCTGTGAACTAGGAAGCAACTGGCAGCATGCAGCAAGACACGTGGCTGGTGGAAGCTCAGCAGAGAGACAATCCAGGGGAGAAGAATGGGAGTTGCACACAGTGGGTGGCACATACTACAGTCCCACACTTGGGAGGCTGCGGCAGGAAGAACATGGGTTCAAGTGAAGCCTGCGCTACGGAGAAAGACCCTGGCTCAAAACAAATGGCAACAAAAAATCATGGCTGCATCTGGGTCTGACATGAGAGGAAAGGAGATCAGGACAGAGAAGCTTCAGGGTGCATGGAGGAGGAAGATACCAGACCTGTGTGACTGGGTCTCCATGTCTCCTGCCTCTCCTACAACAGGAAAATGCATCTGTTTGAAAAAGAGATTGTACACTACTCGGCTCTGCAGGGGCACCTACCTCATCCCCATCTATAACCTAGCGTCCTGCAGACTGAGGGTCCTTCACTCTGAGAACTATGTGGTGTGGAGGCTGCAGGATGCAGAGAGGGTAGATGGAACAGAATTGGACTGAAATGAGTTCTGATGCCAAGATGACTTGTCTAGGTAGGGAGCTGGGGAGACCTTTTAACCCCTTGTCCACTGCATTCCAGATTCCTGCCTCTGAGCATCTTGGATTCAGGCTCAGAGACACAGCCTGAGACAGTGTACCTCTCCCTAACCTCCCCAACTCTGGACACTCAGTTGGGTTTTATTGCAGCTCCTCCCTTGCTGGAAAGTGGTCACTGGCAGGTACCTCCAGGTCTGCTGCCAACCTCATCTGAGATGTAAGAAGCACCCTTTTTGCTCTCATCCCAACTCCGAGGAGAAGCTAATGGTGGGTCTGGCACTTTAGAAGGTTCCTGTTAACCCCGAACAGACTCTCACCCAGGCTTTGAACTCAATGTCCTAGCATCTGGAATAGTCGACAGAATGGAGTCAGCAGGATCAGTAGCTAATTGCGAAGACAGCCCAGTGTAGAGCATGTTGGATCACCTGGGTCAAGGCCTGATTTTTTTAAAACGATGTTGGGAACCTGAATGTCATCTGTGAGCTTTGCAGGTACTTAGTACAGAGTTTAAATTCAGACACCTTTCACAGTGAGGGCTGGTTTGGACCCCAGAGCCTCCATCCTTCCTGTGACTCTGCTAAAGCCACACTTCACTGACCTTCAGAATGGAAGCTATGTTTGGAGTGGGTTTTTGTTCTAGCTACTGAGCTACTCACCCCTTCCTCCTCCCAGAGAGGGAGGAGTACCTGTACTCAACAGCCCTGCCACCCTTCTGCCCATTTCCCAGGACACAGCAAATGACTGGGTGGCATAGTATACTGAATGTGATGTGATGAATAGTTTTCACAGAGGCTTAGGCAAGGGCATGGGGTTCACTCTAAGTGAGCTTAGGTAGGAGAGGGAGGCTCCAGGAACCAGGGCAGAATGAGAGAGACGTGTGTTCAAATGTGATCCCTATCTTGGATCAAGCTATGCCTGAAGCTCCCTACCCCTTTATATGTGTCAGCAATTAAAGTCACGTCAACCTTAGTTTATTTGGATTTTCAGTCTCTTAGAACCAAAAAATAACCCGGAGGATAGGGGATCCTTTTCTTGTCCAGAACAGGATGAAAATAGATACAGAAGTGCCACAGAGCAGGAAATTCACCATTCACTTGTGTGCCTCTTCTAAAAACCCATCCCTCTATAGCCTGCATGAGTGTCTAAGCCTGTGAAAGCCAACATGCTATTAGTGGGGTGGACTGAGTACTAGCTGTGTGTTGGGCACTCTGCCAAGTGTTCACTCACAGCAATTCAGAGTCTTCTCCAAACAATGTATTTTTTGTTTTGTTTTGTTTTGTTTTTTTTTTGAGACTTAGTTCTACTTTGCCTACATTCCCAGAATTCTCTAACAAAAGGCCCGATTCAAGACTGGCCCCAAACAGGAACATGTAGCTGTGAGGCTCGCTGGCATTTGACGTAGGAGGCCAGGGGTGCCCTGAGGAAGTACCCTGAGGGAGCCTGGTCTCCATCTGCATTACCCTCATGGGATTGTGTGTTCTACTAGGTAAATGGGGGATTTTGGAGTTGTGGGGGAGATCACACCATTAAATATTAATTTATCTTCTTTGTTTTAATTAGATTCTTTCCCCTATAGGCAGGTAGAAGGACAGAGCCTTCAGAGGCCTCTTTGTTGTATTTAAAAACCTCTCACACAATCAGTACAATAATTAAGAAGCACTGTTTTCTTTTCTTTTTTTTTTCCCCTAGCAAAGGGAGCTAATTATTTCAGCCTTGTGCTGATTGATCCATTTTTATGAGCAGTTTTAAACCTTATAGTTTTATTTTGTGAATCATTTCAAAGCAGACCAGGGTGAATCATGCTTAGTAATTGGGAACAGCCACAGCAGTGGCTGGGAAGTGTCCCAAAGTCCAAAGGTCAGCTCCAGTCTTAGCATTTTGGCTTTAACCACAAGGAGTTCTTGATAGGCACCAGGAGGAAGCTGTGAGAATTTTAACAAGTTTTGGAGCCAAGCCTGAACTGTATCCTCCATGAGTGCTAACTGAAGCATCTCTTCCCCACCTCAAGGCCAGCCCATCTGCACTGGGCAAAATCTGTCTGTCTATCAGCATCTCCTCAGTGACACCTGCCATCTCAGGGTCACATAAAACTTTTCTTGACCTTATTAGTCTGGCCACTCCTGTAAACCCAAGGTGTTAACTGGATGTCCTTCCTGCCCTCTGGCTGGGCAGAGGATGGCCTGGTATCCTTCAGGGAGCTTGACTTGGCATCCACTCCTACCTTATGGTGAGTGGTGAGAATGCTGGAAAAAGAGGAAGCAGGAAAGCACTGGTGAAAGGGAAGTAAAAAAAAAAGAATAAAACTTTTTACTGACGGATATTTTAAAATAGAGATAGGTGTTTGGGGAAATACCTTCGTGGGATCTTCCTTATCCAAGGCAGGTGATTCCATGTGGGGGAGGACTGCTTGTTAAGAGAACAATGGCTATGAAGTTCCAAACAGATGTAAAGGGGCTCCAAGTGCTCCCTGTTAAGGTTTGGATATGAAATGTCTCCCCAAAAGGCTCATGATTTGAAGTCTTGGTTCCTCTCTTGATGTTCAGAGATGGGACCTTGGGGAAATATTTTGATCATTAGAACGCTGATTTAGCCAATGGGCAGACTCTTAATTTGGTGACATTCTTGGCAGGTTATGTAAATTTCTGGTGTGGACTAGAGGAGGAAGGAATATGTCCTTTGGGGCTCTCCCCTGTCTTTTTCTGTGTTTCTTTTTTGTTGTTGTTGTTTTCATCATTTATTTATTTTTATATTAATCACAGGTTATGTACTTTGTATCCCAGCTGTAGTCCCCTTCCTCATTCCCTCCCACTCTCCCCACCCCTCCTTCATCTCCTCCATGCCCCCTTCCAAGTCCACTGATAGGGGAGGACCTCCTCCCCTTCCATCTGACCCTAGCTTATCATGTCTCTCCAAGGCTGGCTGCAATGTCCTCTTCTGGGGTCTAGCAAGTCTGCTCCTCCCTCGGGGCAGGGATGGGGGAGGGTCGAAGAGGCAGCCATTGAGTTCATCACAGAAATAGTTCCTGTTCCCCTTACTAGGGTACCCACTTGGATACTGAGCTACCATTGGCTATATCCGAGCAGGGGTTCTAGGTTATATCCACACATGGTCCTTGGTTGGAGAAACAGTCTCATAAAAGACCCCTGTGCCCTGATCTACTTGGTCTTTGTGGAGCTCTTGTCCTCGACAAGTCTTCCTAACTCCCCCTTCTTTTATATGATTCCCTGCACTCTGCCGATGGTTTGGTTGTGAGTCTTAATATCTGCTTTGATACATTGTTAGGTAGAGTCTTTCAGAGGCCTTCTGTGGTAGGCTTCTGTCCTGTTGCTTGTTTTTTCCTACATTCAATGTTCATCCCATTTGTCTATCTAAGTGAGGATTGATCATCTTACCCTCGGTCCTCTTTCTTGCTTATTTTCTTTAGATGTATAGATTTCAGTATGTTTATCCTATCTTATAGGTCTATATAAGTGAGTATATACCATATGTTTCTTTTTTTATTTTATTTTTTATTTTTTAAAATGTAATTTATTTATTTTTATATCAATCACAGGTTAGGTACTTTGCATCCCAGGCATAGCCCCCTCCCTCATTCCCTCCTACCCTCCCCAACTCTCCCTCATCTCCTCCCACCCTCCCCAACCCTCCCTCATCTCCTCCCCGCCCCCTCCAAGTCCACCAACAGGGGAGGACCTCCTCCCCTTCCATCCTACCCCAGCTCATCCTGTCTCCTCAGGGCTGGCTGCAATGTCCTCCACTGGGATCTAGCCAGTCTGTAATTCCCCGGCTTGTATGGGGGAGGGTCAAAGAGTCAGCCATCAAGTTCAAGACTGAAACAGTCCCTGTTTCCCTCACTAGGGTCTTTAGTCCTACACCGAGCTATCCTGGGTCCCATCTGCACAGGGGTTACAGGACACACCCACACGTGGTCCTTGGTTGTAGAAACCATCTCATACAAGATACCCTGTGCCCTGCTCAGTTTAGTCATTGTGGAGCTCATGTTCTCTCCAAGTTTCACCAACCTCCTCCC
>CM053758.1:8916290-8952433 GCA_028658305.1 Pachyuromys duprasi
GAAGGTCTGGTAGAATTCTGCACTAAAACCATCTGGCCCAGGGCTTTTTTTGGTAGGGAGGCTGTTGATGACTGCTTTTATTTCCTTGGGGGATATAGGTCTATTCAGTCTTTCTACCTGATCTTGACTTAATTTAGGTAGATGGAATCTATCAAGAAAATTGTCCATTTCATTTAGATTTTCAAATTTTGTAGCATATAGGCTTTGGTAGTAAGACCTAATGATTGTTTGGATTTCCTCAGTGTCTGTAGTTATGTCCCCCTTTTCATTTCTGATTTTGCTGATTTGGATAGTTTCTCTCTGCCTTTTTGTTAGTTTGGCTAGGGGCTTGTCTATCTTGTTGATTTTCTCAAAGAACCAGCTCTTGGTTTCATTGATTCTTTGAATAGCTTTATTTGTGTCTAATCGATTGATTTCAGCCCTGAGTTTGATTATTTCCAGCCATCTGTTCCTCTTAGGTGTATCTGCTTTTTTTTATTTCTAGAGCTTTCAGTTGGGCCATTAAGTTGCTTCAATGAGATGTTTCAAATTTCTTCTTGAAGACACTTAGTGCTATGAACTTTCCTCTTAGCACTGCCTTCATTGTGTCCCATAACTTTGGATATGTTGTGCTTTCATTTTCATTGAATTCTAGGAAGTCATTAATTTCTTTCTTTATTTCTAACCTAACCAAGCTGTCATTAAGTAGCAAGTTGTTCAGTTTCCATGTATGTGCAAACTTTCTTCTGTTTCTGTTTCTGTTGTGGTCCAGCTTTAGACTATGATGGTCAAATGGGGAAAAAGGGATTATTTCAATCTTCTTGTATCTGCTGAGGCTTGCTTTGTGACCATCTACATGCTCTATTTTGGAGAAGGTTCCATGAGGTGCTGAAAAGAAGGTATACTCTTTTGATCTAGGTTGAAAAGTTCTGTAGACACCTATTAGTTCCATTTGATTTAGGGCCTCTGTAAATGCCCTTCTTTCCCTGTTTTGCTTCTGACTGGTTGATCTGTCCCTTGGTGAGAGTCGAGTGTTGAAGTCTCCCACTATTAGGGTGTTGGGATCAATGTGTGATTTCATCTTTAATAAGGTTTTGTTTACAAATGTAGGTGGTTTTGTATTTGGGGCATAGATGTTCAAAATTGTGATGTCCTCCTGTTGGAATCTTTCTTTAATGAGAAGGAAGTTCCCCTCCTCATCGTTCTTGATTAATTTTGGTTGAAAATCTATTTTATAAGATACTAGGATCCCTACCCCAGCTTGTTTTCTGGGTCCATTTGTTTGAAAAACATTTTTCCAGCCCTTTACTCTGAGGTAGTGTTTATCTTTGTTGCTCAGGTGCGTTTCTTGGATGCAGCAGAATGTTGGATCCTGTTTCCAGGATCATTCTGTTAGTCTGTGTCTTTTATTGGCAAGTTGAATCCATTGATGTTGATAGATAATAGTGACCAATGACTGTTACTTCCTTTTATTGTGGAGTTGGTGGTCTTACTATGCTTTATTGGTTTTTTTCCCCTTTTTGTTGGGGAGTTATCTGTATCCTATATTTTCTTTGGTATAGTTGTTTTCATTTTATTGAAGTTTTCCTTCTAGTATCTTCTGTAGGGCTGGGTTGCTGTGCAGATATTGCTTAAATTTTGTTTTTTCATGGAATATTTTTTTTTCTCCATCTATGTTGATTGAAAGCTTTGCTCTGGGTATAATAGTTTGGTTTGGCATCTGTGTTCCCCTAAAGACTGCATGACCTCTGCCCAGGCCCTTCTGGCTTTCATATTTTTTGATGAGAAATCTGGTGTGAGTCTGATTGGTCTACCTTCATATGTTACTTGACCCTTTTCCCTTGCTGCCTTTAATATTTTTTCTTTGTTTTGTAGGTTTAGTGTTTTGCCTATGATGTGATGAGAGGTATTTCTTTTCTGATCTAGTCTATTTGGCATTCTGTATGCTTCTTGTATGTTTATGGACATTTCTTTTTTTAAGTTGGGAAAATTTTCTTCTAGGATTTTCTTAAAAATATTTTCCGGTCCTTGGAGCCTGGAGTCTTCATTTTCATCTATGCCTATTATTCTTATGTTTCGTCTTTTCATGGTGTCCTTGATTTCTTGGATGTTTTGTGTTTGGGACTTTTCCAATTTTATTTTTTCTTTGAGTGAGTAATCCATTTCAGTAAGTGTATCTTCAGCTCCCAAGATTCTCTCTTCCATCTCTTGTATTCTTACCTTTGTGGTTCTTGATCTTTTCTCTAAGTTCTCCAGTTCCTGGTTTTTCTCTGTTTGTTTTTTCTTTCTAATTCTGTTTTCATGCTTTTTACCATTTCCTTCATCTGATTGAATGTGGCTCCCATTTTTTTGTTTGTTTCCTCTCTATATGTCTTTATTTGTTCTTCTACATGAGTAGGTATATTCTTCTGTATTTCTTTGAGGGCCTTGTTCATTTCCTCTTTTTGTTCCTCCAGTAATTGTATAAGCATAGCTTTAACATCATTTTCCTGTGTCTCTGCTGAATTAAAATCTCCATTGCTTTTGGATGTTTCTGGTGGGGCCATGGTGTTCTGATTTTTGTTGGGTGAGTTCTTAGGTTGACCTTTGGCCATTTGTTTATATATAATCAATTCACTGTTTATTCCTTGAGGCTGAAATTCAGACTGGAACTATCAATCTCTAGTATTCTTCAGGAAGATGAGGGAGTTCCAGTGGTTTGAGAGTGTGTGTTGTTGCTTTAGTTGTATCTGTGGGAGGTAAAGCTGCTGGCACAGTATCATTGTTGCTGGGGTGGGGGGAGTAAGTGTGTGTGTGTGTGTGTGTGTGTAGTGCGCACTCGTGTGTGTTTGGAAGGTATGTTGAAGGTGAGTGCTAGAGAGTGTATATGCTTAGGTTATGGCATTTGGGAGCTAGCGTAGGAGGGGAAGTGGGTGCTAGCAAGTTCAGATTGTGGGCGCCAAACCCTGTGCAGTTTTCCTGAATTCCCAGTGGTCTTCAATCTGTGGCGGGCTCTGCAGGCTGGACTCTGAGGTCAGGGGTGATGCTGCGGGCAGGACACATACTCTGTTGTGGGCTTTGTGTGCCTGGCTCTATGCTCTGTGCTAGAAGCTGTGAGCACCGCAGGCTGGTCGCCACTCTGGTCTGGGGGCTTGTCACCTCACTCTGTGCCAGAGGCTGAGTGTCCTGGTTTTAGATGGCAGCTGGGGGCACTGCTCTGGTCTGGAGACTTGGTGCCTCCTCCTTAGCCAGAGGCTGTGTACCCCATCTGGGATGGTATCTGGGGGGCCTCAGTCTGGACTGTAGTCTGTGTGGAGACATGTTCAGATCAGGGCTAGCAGATGTGTGCAGCCGGGCACCTGGACTTTTTCCAGGGATTAACTGGGTGTCCCTAGGACTTTCCCACTTGATTTCCTCACCGTAGGAATTCCTCTCACCTGGCAATCACAAACGCTGGTGTTGTAGGTCCCAGAGTTCGGTCTCCTGGTCGCTGTACTGACACTACTGTCCTACTCCTCAGACATGGTGTCCTCCCAGGGCCACCATCTTGGATCCCAAGTCTTTTTCTGTGTTTCTTGACCATTAGAAGTGAGCAGATTTTTACCATATACTCCTTTTGCCATTATATTCGGCCTTATTCCAGGCAAAAAGCAGTAGGTCAACCCAAATAAATCATCTCTCCATTTTAGTTAGTTCTTTCATGTTTGTGCCACAGAAATGAAAAACTCACAAACATGTTCTCCATTTGAGTGAAAGAGGAGCGGAGATGTGGAACAGGGAGCTAGGTAGATGAAGAAAATTATAAGTGGAAAGAGAAGACTGAAGACATGAGGGAGAGATAGAAAGGAACCGAAGCCAGCAGTCAAACCTGGCTGTCCATTATGGGCAAGACAAATTCTTTCCCCAGTTTCACCCAAAATGTACTGTGACCCATCAGTGCTTTTCAATATATGGAGAGGGTTTAGGGGTCTATTTAGATAGGACATGCTGCACAGTTGAATCTTGGAGTAGACCAAGCCAAATGACACATGTAGAGTGCTCTTCACCTTTCATGGTCACTGTGTCTGTGAGAACCATTAAGTATGGTAAGTAGTTTTATTTATTCAATTGTTACAACCTAGAATCACTGTGGAGAGAATATCAATGAGTTGGGAAGAGAGTATCAATGAGTTCACACTGGGTTAATTTGTTGGCAAGTCTGTAGAAGATTATTCTTAATTAAGCTCATTGATTTGGGAAGACCCATCCTACAGTGGGAGGCACCATTCCCTACGCAGGGGTTCTTGTATAAGAGAGGAGTTAGCTGAATACAAGCAAGCCAGCAAGTAAGCATGGAGTATGCATGCATTTATTTTTCTCTGCTCTTGTCCACTGCTTTGCAATTCTGCTATGACTCCTCCCTGCTCTTATGGTGGTCTGCAACATGGAATTATAAGCTGAATAAACCCTCCTCTTCTTAGTTGTTTTTGTCAGGATATTTTATCACAGCAGCAGAAAAGAAACTAGGACAGTGGGTTAAATTCTAGCTTTACTGATGCAGGTTTATGTAAGTCTTCACCATTTTACTTTAACCCCCATCAATCTCTGCTTTTTAGTCTGTAAGGCAGAGCTAAAAACAATTTATTCCCACAGAGGTCAGTGGATGGGTTAACACACAAATGCACAAAGTACTTAGAACAGGACATGCCAAATAAAAACCCAGATATTATCTCTACATCCTTTCTCATTTCTCGCCAAAGGGACTGCACATGAGTATAAAAAGGTTTAAGATATTCCTAGGAGTGCTGCCAGATAAAATACAGGACTCCAAGTTTAAGCAGAATTTTAGATAACAACGAATAATTTGAAATTAAAATTTAAATGAACCTCCTGAATTTTTAGCTGCTAAATTAATCTACCTAATTCCTGCCCTGACTCTAAGCTTCCATGACTGGAAATTTATTCTAAGATAATTGTAAATACAGAAAAAGAGTTGTGCAGGAAATTTCCCTTGGAAATTCTGAAAATACGTATTAAGAGTTGTATGCAAACAAAATGCCCAATGTGAGCAAAAAATATCATTAAACAAATTATTTATTAAAGTTTTAATCAAGTATCAAGCATAGAGCCATTAAGAATGGTGTGTCTATAATAGAACTAGAGGCATCTGCATACTTGACCTCAAGCTATACTACAGAGCAATAGTAATAAAAACTGCATGGTACTGGCATAGAAATAGACTGGTTGATCAATGGAATCAAATTTAAGACTGAGAAATAAACCCACACACCTATGCACTCCTGATTTTTGACAAAGGAGCCCCCCCCCCAGAAAAGAAAAGAAAAGAAAAGCATCTTCAACAAATGGTGCTGGTTTAACTGGATGTCTACATGTAGAAAAAATGCAAATAGATCCATATTTATCACCCTGTACAAAATTAAAGTCCAAGTGGATCAAAGACCTCCATATAAAACCAGATTCACCAAATCTGCTAGAGTAGAAAGGGGGAAGAGCCTTGAACTCATTGACACAGAAGACAACTTCCTGAACAACAGCTCAGGCTCTAAGATTGATAATTAATAAATGGGACCTCTTGAAACTGAAAAGCTTCTGTAAAGCAAAGGACACTATCAATAGAACAAAACGGCAGTCTGCAGATTGAAAAAAGATCCTTACCAATCCTACATTTGACAAAGAGCTAATATTTAGACTATATAAAGAGCTCAAGAAATCAAACACCAACAAACCAAATAATCCAATTTAGAAACTGGGATACAGAGCTAAACAGAGAATTCTCAACAGAGGAATTGCAAATCGTGGAAAAACTCTTAGGGAAATGTTCAATGTCCTTAGTCATCAGAGAAAGGCAAAGCAAAACAACACTGAGATTCCATCTTACACCTGTCAGAATGGCTAAAATCAAAAACTCAAGTGACAGCAGATGCTGGTGAGGATGTGGAGAAAGAGGAGCACTCCTCCACTGCTGGTGGGTGTGCAAACTTGTACAACCACGTTGGAAATCAATCTGACGCTTTCTCAGAAACTGGGAATAGCCACACCTCAAGATCCAGCTATAACACTCCTGGGAATATAGCCGAAAGATGCTCCGCCATACAACAAGGACATTTGCTCAGCTACGTTCATAGCAGCTTTATTTGTAATAGCCAAAAACTGGAAACTACCTAGATGTCACAGCAAAAGAATGGATAAAGAAGATAAGTAACAAGGAGGACATGTAAATCTCATTCAGGAGGAGAAATAGAATAGACAGAGGTAGTGGTTGAAGAATGGGAACAAGGTAGGAGAGGGAGTGCAGAGAGAAATAAAGGCAGAGATCAGACCTGGGGAGAGTAGGGGAGGGCAGAAAGCCCGCAGAGAAAAGAGAAATGGTGGATGGGGACATCTCTGTGACAAGCTGCAGACCTCAATCAGAATAGGCCTCTGAGAGGATATGATAAGGACTCTGGCTAAGACTCCTGGTATCAGGGGCCACAGGGACTAAAGAACACACCCTTTATCAAGATAAGACATATAGTAGACGGAGTAGATTACCAATCCACCCACAAAAACCTTATTCCAACACTTACCCTACCTACAAGACCTGCAGGGACAAAAATAGAGCAGATAGAAAAGAGATTGAGGGAATTTCCAACCAATGCCCAGCCCAGCCCTAAAACCCACCCCATGGAAGAAAGCCAACCCCTATCACTATTAATGATACTCGGATATGCTTTCAGACCAAACCCTACCAGAGTTGTCCTCTTAGAGGCTCCACCCAGAAATGGTTCAAAACAGATACTGAGACTTACAGCCAAACATTGGATGAAGCATAGGGAGTCGACTGGAAAAGTATAAATGGACCTAGACTTGACAAAAGCTCCACAAGCCCATCAGAGCCAATCTACTCAGGGTCCACAGGGGCCTATGGAGTCTGAAGCACCAACCAAGGATAATGCATGGTCTGGACCTAGGTCCTCTACTTATAAGTAGCCGATGGGCATCTTAGGCTTCATGTGGGCCCACTAGTTAAGGGAGTGGGAGGATATCTCTGAGCTGTACTATGTTGCTTGCTTTTCGATCACTTCTTCCTGATGGGACTGCCCTACCAAGCTACAGGGGAGGAAGACAAACTCAGTCCTCATGTGAATAGATAAGCTGAGGTGTCTGGGTGGGTGGGGTGAGCCAAGCCTTTTGTGCACCCAGGCTTCAGGAAATGCTTCATGTCCAAACCACAAAAGTGACAAAGGCAACTTCAGTGCTCCGAGTAGGAGACAGCAGTGTTTAGTCTGGAAGCATTTGAAAGCTGCACACTCAGACTGGATGTCTCTCTGTGTCTGTCTGTCTCCATCCCTGTCTCTCTCCTCTGTTCCCCCCCCCCCATTCTTTTTATTTCTCTAATTTACCAAGTCTTTTTTTGAAAAAGTTCAAGATTTCCCTGCTGAGACTTTGCTTAATGAAGTATTTCATGGTATTCTAGCCTTTTAAAAGAATGAGGGTAGATGTTTATTAAATTAATTTTGGCTTTAATGTATTCCCTCCATATTTCATGCTGTGGTCACAACTGTTTCTGCAAATGACTTTTTCCACAATGCCTGATTTGCTTGTAATTGCTTTCTTTCCCTTAGTTTGGTTCCATGCTACACTTGTTATTTATGTTTGCTTAGTACTTGAAGCCCAGACGTGTACCAGGTAAGGCTTCACCCTCTGGAGAGGCAAGGATGTGACTTGGAAGGGTAGAAAAAGCATCATCTTGAACAGTAGGCAGCATGTTTGGCTGTTGTACAAACAACTGAGTTCGTCTGCATCTAAAACAACATGGACTGGGTCAATAATGTTCTCAGAAAGAAGCCGTGCCTTCCGCTGAATCTTTTCCAAGGCTGATTAACATTTCAATGGTTGTGGACACTTTGGAATGTTGCAAGTGTAGAGCCAAATTATCTCCAGACCATCCTTAGCCCTCTTCATGGCCATTTATTACCCTCCTCTGAATCCCGACAGCTTTGAGACCATCAGGCTAATCATTATGACAGCAGCTCCCACTAGCTGAAAGGCTGAAAATGTCATAAGGCAGCACCTGAGACCCATAGCAGAGATTCCCCTATTTGGCTTCAATCCACTTACCATTGTATCTAAAAAAGTACCTTGATTTATGTCTTTCTTTTTTATATTACTCTAAAAACTTAATCAAACTATTACCAACTAGATTTTGGGTGGCCTAAATCTGTGTCCCTTGCCCATATTTAGATCCAGAATAAGCTAACTTTTACCCTGCGTGAGTTGATAGTTGTGTTCTAGCCTCAGGAGCACACAATCTTAAAAGCTCCCCATTTTTGTGAGGTGTTTGGTTTTGATTTATGAAGTCATTACAGGAACTCATGCCTATTTTAAGGATCAAAGAAGAGGCATGGCAAACGTTTTCCAGCTGGCAACCATGCCCATGGACATATGTTCTCACCTTGAATCTTGGTCCTCCATACCAATGGTGTGCCCCTAACCCTCAAATTATGTTTTTTCCTTAAATAGTTGTGCTTTTAGGAGAGAATTGAGCAATAGTTCTGTACATGTGTAATTTCAGCACTTGTGTGGCTAAGGAAGAAGATTTTCAACTTCCGGGCGAGCCAGGATTATATAGCAAGTTCCAGGCCAGTCTTGGCCACATAGCTAGCCTGGGTTACAGCAAAAATCCAAACCAAACAAAACCTCAAATCCAAGTGTACCAAACCAGGCAAAGAACATCAAGCCAATCAAAACCAGACAAAACCAAACCCTACCCCCCCCCAAAAAAAACAATAAACAGAATAAAATAAATGAACAAAAGACCCAAGCCATAAAAAGAATAATAAAGTAATCCACATTTGTTGTAGAACACAGAAAAAACTAGTGTGGCTGTGTGTGTGTGTGCTCATGGGCCTGTATTTACCATTTACTAACACTCTCACACAGGTAACCATTTAGAAGGGCAGGAATGGTTAGCTAGGTTGTAGGGCATGCAGTGTAGGAGAACATGGAACCCTGCCCACTATCTGCTGACTCATCTTCACCAAGAACAGTGCATGCTTCATCTTAGGGTTCCTCTGGGAAGCACCTACCTCTGGGAGCAACTCTACAAAGGGTGGAACAGCTGAGCCCACCTCAGTCATGTGACCTAACCTCTCCAATCAGACCCACAATCCTGAAAAGTCTTCTGCTTCTGTGGGCTGTGCAGCAGAAGGTCACCCTCCTGCCACCAGGCCCCATGGTGAGTGTAAGGATTCTCCCATACAAGGAAGGGGAGATTGGAACTAGCCTGTGCTTTTCTGTTTCATGACCCGAAGCATCTACTTTTTTCCCAATTCCTATTGACATTGCAGAATAATATTCTGTAGGAAATCTGAAATGGGTACTAAAGGCCACTGATTATCAAAGTAGACACAGGAGAGTTTTAGAAAAATAAAATATATTTTTTTAACTGCCCAGCTCAGTGCTTACTAAAAAACAGGGTTCTGATCTGTATTCTCTGTAATCCAAGAACATTCTCTGGAAGGCTTCATCCTTTTGAAACCTGTCACCTTTTATTTTCTGGTATAGGTATGATCTTGTTGGTTAATATATACTTTTAGTGGAAAATATTGTATAGTCTGCAGTTTAGTGAAATGTTCTAAAAATAACAAGTAGGTTAGGGGCACAGGTAATATTCAGAGAGCCAACATTTTCAATGGTTTCTTATATCACTTTTATTTATTAAAAAAACAAGTATATCATAATCTCTCATAATGCTGGCTTTACGTATTTTTATTTTAATTTCACCCATTTTTCATGCTTGTGTTTGATGCTTGTGATGCTGCTGCTGCTGCTGCTGCTGCTGTTACTGATATCTTTGAGACGGAATCTCTCTATAAAGCCCTGATTGCCCTGGAACTCTCACTTTGTGGACCAGCTCACTTGAACTCACGAAGGTCCACCTGCTTCTGCCTTCCAAGTGCTGGGATTAAAGGGGTGCATCACCACATCTGGTGGTGATTTATTATTATTTATGATTATATAATATTATTTTAAGGTGTTTTTATTTTATGTGTATGGATTTATTGCCTTCTCCTACTCTATATAGTCAAATCTTCTGGAACTGGAATTACAGTTTGTTGTGAACCATCAGATGGGTGCTAGGAAGGCAACCCAGCTCTTTAGAAGAGCAGCCAGAGCTCCTAACTGTTAAGACCTTTTTCTAACTCCTGTGGCTGGTTTTAATATCAATTTTAATGTCATAACTTTGAATCACTTGAATAGGGAACCTCACTTCAATTGTCATAATAGTTTTAATTGATGTGAAAGAACCCATCCAAATGTAAGTGGCCTTCCAGTAATATCCCAGATAACAATGGAAAAAGTGGAAGGAAGATGATTTGTATCTTGCTTGCTTGGCTCACTTCTTGTCACTGAATTCATTTACTCTGTGGTTGCTGCTGCTGAGTCCTTTGCTGATATCAGAGTAGTGTTTACTGGTTTCAATTGTGGACAGAGGACCAGAGGCTCTCCAGGACCCTGCAAGCTATTGGCACTAGATTGGGACTGCTGAGGTCCCTAGCCCTGTGGGCTGAGCAACTAACTGGGTTCTTCTTTTCTCCAGGGAAAGATAGCTATTTTGGGACTCTTCCAAAGCTGAGGCAGACAGCCTCAAGGAAAAAGCAACTAGGAAGCACACAGGCTCTCAGCTGTTATTTAGCTAATGTCACCACCATTTCAACAAAAGTGTGTTTTATGAATTATTTATATAGATGCACATGTGCTTATATACCTATATAGTCAGCCTATGAATTCTGTTAATACTTGTTATTTACTAACTCATTTATATCTTATTTCCTCAAGGAACTATTTTAATAGTTTGCATTCTTTAAAGTCTCTTTCTGCTGGTTATCTGTCCAAATATTGCTAGTTTCTTATGAATGCTTTTGCCCCTTTTCTTTCTGTGCCTACTGAGTTGAAAACTAAACACTGTAGATTTTAGCGAATCTAAATTGTGTTGCATTTGAGGTGGTGTGTGTCTGTATAATTTTCTGGGTTCAAGTTGCAAATTTTAACATTTTTTGTGTAGCACCTGTATACAGAGTGAGCCCTTGCTCCCTTTTCTTCCTCAAATGACTTTTGTTCTGGCAGTGTGGGTTTTTCTCTGTATAATTTGGTGGTTAACCGATGACTTTAACAGGACAAAGCTAACCATTTTCTGTGGTTTCACTCTTCCTGGACACCTTCCTTCCCTGCAATTTCCCAGCACTAGCAGTCTGTGGGCCTTGACCTCAGTCGCTCTGAACCTGTAGAGTCTCTTCTTTTCTTTCTTTTTTTTTTTTTTTCGTTCCTGATCAGTTGGAGTGTACACTTGATTTGAAAACGTCAAATTCACAGGGTTTTAAAATGGGTCGTTCTTTTTTTTTCTATAAGTGTATTTCCTTTTGTTGTTCAGTGTCCTTGAGGCTCCCTCCTGTACATGCCACTTAACTGTCAATCAGGAATGCTCTCATAATTTGCCTCTGTAAGTTCTCTGAGTGGAACTCTGCCCTCTGGAACCCTTATTTTGCCGCAGCCACTCTAAAGGTATCTGTAGAGCAACCTCTAATCACAAAGTCAGAAACATAAAATACCCTTTAAAGGCACAGTTAGTCCAAATCCTGTCCTGTTTGAAATATTTCCCCACATTTTAGAATAACCATTAGTTTAAATTACTCAGTCTAGTTTACATTATTGCTACACATGGCAGGCTCATATGTCTATCTTTTTGTTTTCTAGACTCAAACTACCTCCTGGATTTCTCTTCAACCTCCTGAGGCCACTGTACTATTCACCCTCGTTTGAGAACAACAAACCAAGGTACCTTATTTTGCTGTTAGGAAACCTCTGAACTCCATGGACTGGAGCCTGTAAATGGACTGAACATAATTCTGGTATATCCTGTTCCATGTGATTTGAAAGAAGGTAAATGGGATTTGTGGGATTAGTTAAGTGGTTGAGCATTTGCCTAGCAAGCACAAGACCCTGCCACCAGCACCAGAAAACAAAACAAACCACCAACCAACCAAACAAAAACCAGCTGGGTATATAGGGTGTGCCTGTAATCTTAGCATTTGGATGGTGTAAGGTTCTCTGGAGGAACAGAACTGACAGAATGAATATATTTATTAGAATGGCCTGTAGACTGTTGTCCAGCCAACCCAATAACAGTTATCTACCAAGCAAAGGTCCAAGAGTCCAGTAGTTGTTCAATCTATGAGACTGGATATATCAGCTGGTGTTCAGTATATGTCAGAATCCTGAAGAAGTAGGTTCTAACACCAGTGAAGAAATGAAGTTACCAGCAAGAGCAAGCAGCAAAGAAAAAGCCAGCTTCTTCTTTCACTCTTCACATAGGCTGACAGCAGAAGGGGTGACCCAGGTTAAAGGTGGATTTTTCCCACCTCAAAAGAGCCATATTAAAAGTGGATCATCCCACTTCAAATGATTTAATTAAAAAAAAACTCTTTCAGGTGTCTCTTTTAGTTAATTCCAAACGTAGTCACGTTAACAACCAAGACTAGCCATCACTATCAAGAGGATCATGAATTAGAACCTTACCTGGTCTATATAGAAAATTTCCTAGCCAGACTATTTAAGAAAAAAAACAAATCAACCTTTTACAAGGAAAGAAAAATAAACACTGGCAGCTTCTATGGGTATGAGTGCTCTTGTCGCTTCATATCAAAATGTGATTCCCAAAGCAGCAGCAGTAAGAGGTCTGGGTTTTGTTGATGATGGAGGGAGGCTGTCCCTTGATGTCCTTTCACCTCTGCATCCTTCCATACAGAGGATGCAGTGATAAAACACCACCTTAGGAGTGGACAGAAGCTCCCACTAGCCAATTGTACCTATTGGTCCCTGGATGTTAGCTTCCAGGTCTATACCTGTGAGCAGATTTCTACTTTAAAAAAACATTCAATATTTGGTGACAGTAGTACAACAGACAAAGGAAACAATATAGAAAAGATCTTGACAAGTCTCTTAGTTATCGAAAGCAGCCAAATAGAGCAGCGCAGAGCTCAAAAGTGTATGTTGGGACCAATGACTATTTGGGACCAAGGACACTGGGAACCTTTTAAAGCCAGACAGAGTGAGTCATTTTAGAATGGTGGGGAGTCTTGGGAGCTGCTCTTTTATGTTTTCAGAAACCAATAAAGAACAGACCCATTCCTGGCCCTAATTCTTCCTTACCAGACTGATTCTTGGGCAAGGCTGTGCTCTCTGGGACACACTCATGTCTATAAAGTCATATGCATCCCAGAAATCACTCTTGATTTGTCTCAGGACAGACACTGACAGCACCACAGGGAGTCTGGTGGCTATGTCCCTCCTCTTCATAAGCCCTGGATGTTGGCCTCATTATAATCTATTTACATAAACTCTGGAATGAGGGGAAGACTGAGTCAGAGGCCACAGGACAGAACCTAGGGACACAGCATGCCAGGAATCCTTGGGGTATTTTACCAGTGTGGTTTGGTTTGACAACCATAAAATTGAGAACACAGTAGAAGGGATTGTGCAATAAGGTTGAGTTTGCCTCCCAGGCTAGCCATTGACTATGACCTCGGGGACAGGCATATACCCTTTGCCCTTGCTTCTGGGTACCTTGCTTGGGAGCACCTATGTCACAGTACTCTTTATAAAGGATAAATTATTAGAGCAGTGCCTGGAGAATTAGTGTCAGTCCCTGCCCCATCTTTGATGGTGCCTCATCTTTGGCAGGATGTTGTAAGTTAGCCAGCCTCTCCTTCTGGTTGAAGGTGGCTGTTTTTCCATTGCTGATCACTCATTCTCTGAGAGGGTTGTGTATCATTTCCCCTGCATGGTAGGGAGAGGCCCAGGAAAGGAGGAGAACAAGGCTTGAGGTGATGGTGATGCAAGGAAGACTCAGTGTATCCCAGGGAGGCAGAAGGGAAGGAGGAGAGATGGTGAGTACAACACAGGAAGGCAGTGTTCAGGCTTAGGGGGACAGCAGAGGCTGAGAGAGACTGCGTGTAAGTGCCCTAGAATGGCAGGGCAGGCTATTTAGAGTTCATGGAAAGAATTTTTCTAGGTCCTCTGCCTGGGGTCACAGCAGCCTGACTCTTCATTGCTCTGCAGATCAGTTACTGCTTAGAGATACACATTCATGTCACTACCCAGTACCCTGCCTCTGCCTACTCAGCACAAGCCACCTTCACATTTGCACCAGGACTGGATTCCATCTGCTCCCAGGCCATTAGCTCTGTGACATGCCAGCCCCTTCACAAAACTCTAGGATAATGTGAACTGCCAAGGGGGGTATCTTTACCTATTCCTGGTGGTGTGATCCTGAATTTGCAATGGAGAACCCTTGTCACCACGACAATCTGTATCAACATTTTCCCCAATGATATATCTCACCATGGATTCAGCATGAGAGTCCAGAAAGGGTGCTTGATATTTATGGTAACCTTGAAGGAAAGGTGTCACCTTCATTTTAAAAGGCGTCAGAGGTATTCAATCCACAGCCATTTGGCCATGTGCCATGGCCAAAGCATCCTAGTAATTGGAGTATGTGAAGAGACTGTCCTTCCATTCTTGATAGATGTGAAGCAGAAATAAGGAGATGTTAGTACTCTGTCACCTCTCTTATTTCTCATCTTATTCTTTCTGGACACCTCGCTTGTGTCACAGTGCCACTCACATCCAGGGTGAATCTTTCTCTCACCAGTTCCTCCTTGCTGGAACAACCTTCACAGACAGACGGAAATGTGTACACCACTAATCTAGGTGATTCTGAGTCCAGTCAAGATGATGGTGAACACAAACAATTAAACTTACTATTTAGTTGGGTGTGGTTGTGCTTACCTGTGAGCCCAGCCCTTCTGGGGCTGAGGCAGGAAAGTCATGAGTTTTAGATCCCCCTCAGCAGAGTAGCTAGTTCAAGGTCAGCCTGTGCTATATGTAACTCTGTCTGAAAAACAAAACAAATAAACAACCCCCCAACAAATCAAAAAACCAACAAATATTGAATAATGTTTTTGTACCCAAAATGCAAATTTTAATTGTCTTTATTTCACAAACAATGCAATATAGCAACCATCTCTATGGTATTTGGGATACAGTAGGTGTTGTAAGTCACCTAGAGGTGACTGAAGTACACAGGAGGATACATGAAGGTTGTGCAAACACTATGTCATATTGCATAAGAGACTTACGTATCTGTGAGTTTTCATGTCTTCACATCCTGGAATAAGTTCCTTTGGATACTGTGGGGCAATTTATCAGTAAAACACAATATCCAATCTTGAAATGTCTGCCTGACTTTCATTCAGTTGTTCCTCCCACAAACTCTGACCCAGGCTCTGAGAGTCAGAAATCAGAAGGTAGAAGACATCCCAGTTCCAATAACCTTTTGTTCTTCAAGCATGAGGTGGGAACAGACAGTACCCACTGTGCACAGAACCCCATGTCATCCCCCAGGGGCTTCTGAGGCAGGCCCCTTGTTCTGTTCCTGTTCTGTTATTAGCTGCGCACACAGAAATGTCTATAAACACTTTTGGTATGCCAGTGTAGTACACGCAAGACAAAAGGAGCCTCATCCTAGGAGTACATCTCCTGGGTATTGGGCAGACACAACAGGAGACTGCACATATGAGCTTGTGATCTGAAATGTGGCCAGAAGCCTGTTTTGAGCACTTTGGTTGTATTGCTGTCTTCCCATCAATTTCATATGCCACCTTTGTGTAGGTTTCCAGGATGCTGCCTATTCTGAGCCTTTATCTATACCCTGTCACTTGACCTTCACTTCCGCCTTGACTGACAATCTCCTCTTTCAATTATGCATCAGCACCCTCCACTGCCCACTCCATGGACTCGGGTGTAGATTGGGCTCTCCAAACTATGCCAAGGAGCTTTTGAGTAAATTCAAGCCCAGCATCACCTGCAGCTTTTACAATTCTAAAGACGATGAATTTCCCATTTATATTAAATATGGTGTCATTCAAATATGAAGGAGGAGAGCCAACACAAATTATAACTGACATGGTTACTAAATCCACAGCTATTGATTCCTACAAGCGGGGCCTATTCACCAAGGTCTCTGCCTGTGGGCATGGAGAGCCAAGCTCACTGTCAGGATGGAAGTGAGGTGATAGCTGTGAAATCTGGGCAATTTCAGTGTTTTAGTTTTTATTTTTTCTCTGTCAGAAGCTCTTGATCAAAGGCCTTTTGGAGGTGGGTAGAAAAGCAGAAGGAATGCTTAGATATTGCACAGGGACAAAGGACAGTGCCCTTATAGAGAAAGACTGCATTCTGGGGAGTTGTTGAAATATACAACCAGGTACACCATGTTTATAAAAGGAATGAGGTTGCCAAACATTGGGGGAAACAGATGACACTGAAGATAGGTGAGGGGATGAGAACAGGCAAGGTGTCCATTCACTCCATACTGAGGGGAAGAGGCTGGCAGCATGAGGCCGAGAGGAACAAAGCTGGACTTGCTGGGTGGTGAGCAGTTTTCTGTGCTCTGTTACTTTGCTGGTAGGCATCTTGCCCTAGCCATCAGCTCTGATCAGCATTCCATGGACACAGTGTGGAAATGCCTCCCAAGCTCTGTCTCTGGCTCCTTCTGTGCTATAAGGTTACCGTGGTGCAAGCCAGTGAGAGTTGCGCTAAGCAGTTACAGGTGGAAAACATTAAGCCATTAGTGTCTGCAAAGCCTCCTCTAACCTGTGTGAGGGGGAGTGTGAAGCAGTTATTATTATTGTTATTATTTTTCAAGACAGGGTTTCTCTGTATAGCCTTGGCTGTCCTGGAATCTCTCTGTAGACCAGGCTGTTCTTGAATTCAGAGATCCACTTGCCTCTGCCTCCTGGGTGTTAGGATTAAGGGCATGAGCCAACATGCCTAGCTACATTTTTTAAAAACATTTCAGGGAAACAAAGAAATCATGGTTGTGGGTCAGGTTTGACCCAGAGCTCTCTACTGGTGAACTCTGTGGGGGCCTTGTGGGGTTCTGGTGAAGTCCAACCTGTATCGTTCACCTGGTCTTTCGGTGACTACAAACTTTTAGGACAATGAGAGCTGGGAGGGAACCTGACTGATTAAATTTCTACCGTTTAGAGATGCATATATCTAAGATGCCAAAGAAAGTGTCATAAACCTGTCTTGGATAGTTAACCTTTTGAGAGGCAAGTGCGTTCTACACCTAATATCTAAGAAGGTGGAACATAGTAGGAGTGGCTGTAAACAAAAGAGATGGGAATCCTGGTTCCTTTTCCCCAGTTTGTTATGGCGGATCGTAGCTGATTAATTCATAATGCTATTGAATTGATACCCTGTCATCCATGTTCATGCCAATTGCCAAATAATTTTTGTTAAAAGACAAACAGTGAGCAGGTTAAACCTCCAGGAAAGCAGCTTTCCCGAGAAGACAAAGTAACAATGGTTGTGGATGCTTCTCAAGATAATGTGTTATGGATGTTTTCAGTGGAAACTCCTACAGTCAGTAACTTGGCCATAAAAACTAAGAGTGCATTTTGCAGTGAGTGAGTGCGTATGGGATATCCTCGTCCACCCTGTGTTTAAAAGTAGCTTTATGGAAGAAATTAACAAGTTCTCATTGCCCACCTAGGCGGGGTAGGGCCTTAAAAAGGAACCTTGCTCTCCAACCTGGCTGTTAGTGGCATCCATGTTGGGGTGATTTCAATGAGAGGTGATCGTTTCCTCTTAGTTGGGTAGTCTAGCACCATGGCTTCCAGAAACAGCCCTCTCCTGACTTCGCATCCACAAGGCTCAGGAGTCATTTAGTCATTTATTCCCTCGCTATTTCTTCAGCTGCATGCTGATATGGGGACACAATGGTGAACAAAAGCGATACGGTGAATAGAGCTTTGATGGAGTTTCTCACACCCAAACAGTTGAGCAGTGCCTTTGTTTTGGAGTTTGTGGGGTGGGCAGGAGTCACACTTAGGATCGTTACAGCGCTAATCTGGTGACAGTAGATTTCACGAGCCTCACGGCTGTTGCCCAAAAGGCTGCAAAAAATAAGCATCATTGACTCAGACGGAGCTGAACTCAGTAAATGAAGAAAAAGGACGGGGCAATTGAGAGTGACGAGAGCTATGGAGCGTGGGAAGACCAGTTTAAGTTGTGAATGGGAAGCTCTGAGGAGGGCTGGGATTCAATCTGAGAACCTTGTAGCAAAATGAGTCCAATTATGTGATGTCCAGTCCAGAGGAGGATTAACTGATTCAAGGGCACGGAGGCTGGGCATGCCAGGAGGACAAAGTGTGCCCAGAAGCTCCAGGGCAAGCTAGGCAAGGAGTGGAGATTCAGAGTGGTGGGCAGGTTCATCTAGAATCCTAAGCCATTTTCTTCTCTGATTTACAGGTCCTTCTTATTCTTTTTGTTACATATATATATAGTGTGTGTGTGTGTTTTGCCTGAATGTATATCTGTACACTGTGTGCATACAGTGCCCACAGCGGCAGGAAAAGGGCATCGGGTCTCCTGGAACTGGAGTTACTGATGACTGTGTGCTACCACATGGGTACTGAGAAGTGAACCTGGGTCCCCTGGAAGAGCAGACAGTGCTTTTAAGCACTGAGCCATCTCTACAGCTCCCTGTTCTTTCTTACATTCTCAAATTAGAAGCAAGTAAGACTGGCTTTTTTTTTATTTTTATTTTTTGGTCATGTCTGAAAAGGAAATTTATTCAGTTATTTTATTTAAATCTCAAAAACAATAATTAATTGAAAAAAGTCAAATAGTATAAAATATATAGAAGAAAGCAGAGTATTTATTGATAGTTCTACTGTGCAAAGATAATCATTCTGAACAGTTTACGTGCGCCATGAGAGCCCATTTTGTTTGTGAAAACAGACATTATAGACACACACACACACAAAACAATGTACTTGACAAACTGGTGTGGAGGTACATGCCATTAATGAGAGCATATTTGGTCACATATATGTGCAAGTGCACACAAATAAATGAAATGTAAGGAAAACAGCATTTATCATGCCATTTAATATTATAGTTTTAAATGATGACAAAGGTATTTTATGAACATACTCCAATCTAACAATCCTTACATAGTAGACATTTCTCCCCACTCTAAACATTACTGTGATGAATACTTTTGAACATTTTCCTCCATATACTTGTCTGGTGATTTGTGTCAAACACGTCCTTACAACGGGAGTGGTTAGGCCAAAGACTTTGAGCTGTGAATGCAAATCATACAGCTTCATCTTTGATCATCTAAATAACCTGTGGGGCCTCCCAGGACAGCTGGAGAGTGCTCTCACCTCCAAGAAAGACAGGGCCCTAAAGAACAACTCTGCTGTCTCCAGGCTCCATTCAACCTTGGCCAAAGCCCAGACTCTGCGGCCCTCTGTCAACAGTAAGTCAACCATCTCCTCTCGGATCTGAGTTCTCATTCCACACATGCACAGGCTAATGTATGGGTGGATGTTTGGCCTTAGCATAAGACAAAAAACTGCTTCAGGAGAAGGTGGTGTGGGGCTCATGAGAGAGAGGCAGCGAAGCCTGACCCCTGGGATTTTAAATATTCATTCTTGGTTTCCTGAAAGAGGTTTCCCAAGAGTGCCCACCCTCCCTTTTCCAGGTAATTCAGGGCAACGCTTCTCCATGCAGGAGCTCACAAAGGACTACATTTCTCCTCTAGATGCATCTGCCAAGGGCTGAGATGCCCGAATGTTTCCTACATCTGAATCTGTGGCACTGTCACCCTGCTTTCTCTCTTGTCCCACCCCACCCACAGAGCTTTTGTGCTATTGCCTTCCCTGGGTGTTGTGTTCTCCCCCTCCCCCATCAGAGAATTTACATGGCTTCAGTACATTACCTCAGGAACCCGTTTTCTTACATTCTTTCAGCCAGTCTACACTTCCTGGGTTTGTCAGTATGTGTAGAGTATCCACTATGGATTAACTAGAAGGGTGTTAGCCACTTTTAAACAAAAGGATACAAGAGCCTATCCCCACCCTCAGGAGATGATTTAGTGGAGAAAACAGGAGAATGCAAGAGTTTCAGAACCTAAATGAGAGCGTCAATCATTCATCCTTCAGGAGTGTAGAGGAGGGAGATGGGGAAAAACAAATGATAGAAACACTGTCAGGCACACAACAGTTCCACCAGAGACTGTGTGCAGTATCTCTCTCCTTGTTTGGACTACGCCCCCTTTTGAACACGAGAAAAGTGATCCAGGAGACAGGAAATAAAGGAGTCTAGCTGGAGGGTACAGAGCTTGTGTGGGAGGTAAAGGACTATTGGAGGCCTAGGGTAGATGGGAAGCTTCTGCCTGTGTGCAGAGTTCCCAGACACCCCTCCAACCTCCTGCTTTTCACTATCCTCATTCCTCTAGCTCTAACATCAGCAGGGCAAAACATCAGTTATTTAGACTGGAATTGGACAAATTTAATTGCAAAGAATTAAATAAGTTGTAGATCAATGCTTTCTGAATGATCAATTAATCATTCTCTGTAATTAAAACAACCAATCCCTAATACCATTCAGTTATATTTTAGTGTGCAAATTTCAACTTGAGAGCTTGTAGGCAATTGCATCAATTGTAGCTATATCCCACCTGATAACCAGATAATTGATTAATCAGCCCACCTCATTATAGGATACCTGGTTTAGTGAATATGACCTAACTAAGAAGGCAAGTTGCATCCAGTTTGGGCTTGTGTCAGGATGTTGGAAGTTGGACAATGCATTTTGTCACATCGTTTCACATGCCATACTGAGTTCCTTCTTTTGTGGGGGAAAAAAAAGATCCTAAGGAAAGTAGAGGACTGGGTTTACGGAGTCAGTAGGTGGATGAAGTGGTGGTTCTTTAAAATTGCATTTTAACTTTCATATTTGTCACACGTTTTACAATTTAACTCATTCCCAGGATGCTTAGCAAGTGGTTCATAGGATTCCAGCATGAAACAGCCTTTGACTACACACATGGGCATTGCCTTCATTATTACCTTGAGCAACGAATTATGCACCAAACACTTTGCAATATGTTTCCCCCAAGTCCATCAACTTTGAAATAAGTACAAGTAACCTTTAAATTGATGATCCCAGCAGTCTAAGCTAGGTGAGTCATGGTTGAATTTAATTTCCATTTGTGTTGCCTGGGCATTATTATGACAGGAAAGTGATGACCTGTGACTGTGTGTGTAGATCTTGGGTGGGCATGGTCTCCTTTTTGCTTTTCTCCTTTATGCTCCAAGTCTGCAGGAACTAAGGTTTAAAAAACACACTGTGACTTACTTCCAAGAGTAATAGACTTGAAGCTAAGTGGGCTGTCTGAGGGCTGATTAAGCCTATGAGAGAAATCAACGCTTTTCTTACCATAGCGCCTCCTCTGCTCATGACTATGCCTTCCATTCTGCATGGTCACAGTGAGGAGCCGCTTATTGAGTAGCCTCGTCCTTAGTGCTGCTCAGGGAGTCAGCGCATGGATCCTCTGTTCTTCCAAGTCATGTCCAAGTTCCCAGCCCCTAGCCATGATCTGGCACCTCAAGGCTGCTTAACGTTCATTTGGTGAACAATTACACATTGTAAACTTCTCCAGGGACACAGACATGTAACCAAGAAATGGCTGAAGGGAATGATTTTGGAGTTCCCTCTGGGTGACTCCATTTCATGTCAGCCCAGGAACTTCTTGCCTGCACTGTGGTTTGGTTTTGTTTTCCTTTTTTTTTTTTCTCTCTATAGGATATATCACCCTTGGGTATGTTAATATTTTTTCCTCACTCACCTTTCTCAGATAGAATGCAGGCCCAATGCTGCACCCACTTGCTATTTTTTTATTTGCTTTATCCCTGGGGTGGGGGCATACACCTTGCCTAAAGAAGCCAGTGTTCACAAGCCTATTGAATGAATGCAGAGTGCCATATTTCCAGTAAGGAAACTGAATTGGAGGGCTTCAGTAGCACACCCAAGTGACTTGTGCAGCAGGGAATGGAGTCTGCCTCAAACCTCAAAGGGAGACAGCCTGACTCAGGAGTCCAGGCTCCTAGCAAACGTTTAGAACAAATGAGCTCAATTAACAGGACGAGTTTTTCAGGGGACACATAATGCAATTTAGGTGTTAAAAATGGGAGTGTTTGGGGGGCCCCTGCTCTAGCTTCCTCGGCAAGAGATGGATGTGTGGCTGATAGGGGAAACTGAGATGATATTCAACAAAGCCCACAATTAATTATACTTAATGAATGTGACTAATTCGTTAGAGGAAGGAGCCATTAAAATATTAGCACAACTGAACTTCTCCTCCCTGGATAATTTCTTCTCCTCCCTAGGGTTAGCATATTTCAAACAGGTAGGGGCATGGAATTACAGAAATGGAACTTATGGAACAGAAATGCATTTTAAATGGCTTGAGTTGGGAACAGTCTGTGCTGTTCTCAAGTGGCTGTCAGTCTTCATGTCTCACTGCTCATGCAAGGGATGTGGGCTGAAGGAGGAGGCGGGGATGCTGAAGCTGTCACATAGCCGGGGACTGGAGATGGGAAGCCAGGCATTTCCCTGGGTAATGGTGTAGAAACAGGAGACAGGCGTGGGGCCCCATCATAGGGAGGCATTTGCCTCCGTGTAGGCTCTAGGTGACCTGAAAATGGCTGAGGAGGAATATCCCTCAGGGTGGGCCTCATAGGCTTTGCATGTTATCCAGGCCCAAAGATACTAAATGTCCAGTTACCAATAAGGGAACAGCCAGTGAAGAATCTGAACATTGTCCACAGAACCCACTGCCTCACTCATCCATCGGCTAGATGGAAGCTTTTCAGAAAACATCTCAGTATTGGGACTAGGACAGTCCTTTTGCCTGTTGGCGTTTTCAGAATTTTGGCAGTGGGTCAAGCTTTCTCAAAGAACAGTGCTAGCATGAGGGCCTACATTCCGAAGCCTCAGTGGACAGTCAGGAAATGATAGAATAAAATTGCCACAGTGGGAAAGGACTCAGCAAGTAAGCATCTTCCCTGACTGATGGAACCTCTGGTCTTTCTCTGGGTGAGGACCAAGGCTTAGTGTGACTAGCTCTCTGGATTTTATAGAAAAACCAAATGTGTATTAGTTTCATACTACTGCTATCGCAAAGAATGCGGTTAGAACAGCACAAGCTTATTGTTTTACAATAGTGGCGGTCAAAACCCGAGTTGTATCTACAGGGCTGGGTTTCTGCTGGCAGCTGGAGTGGAACAATTGTTTTCAAGCCTTTCTAGACCTAGTATGTACATTCCTCATTCTAGAACCTCTCTCTCCAAACATACAAAAAAATTAAAGTTATGGTCACTTATTTGGATGTATATGGCGATGTGCACCCATGCATTCTCTTCCAGTTGCATGAAAGTTGTCAGGAATTTGTTCTCTCTTTCTGTCATGTGGGTCCTGGGGATTGATCTCAAGTCCTCAGACTTGGTGGCAAGAGTCTTTTCCCACTGAACCATCTTCTTGTCCCCTCCAATAATGCTTAAAGCCAGCAGCTTAGCATCTTTCTCCTCTCTGAATTTCAGCTTCCTCTCTCTCTCTCTCTCTCTCTCTCTCTCTCTCTTTCTCTCTCTCTCTCTCTCTCTCTCTGTGTGTGTGTGTGTGTGTGTGTGTGTGTGATAACTCTAGGCTCGTGGGTGATCTCCTGTCTCAAGCTCTTTATCATGTCTACAGAGCATCTTTGCCATAGAAGTAATAACAGACATAGTCCCAGGTTCCAGTGGCTAGGATGGGACATTTGAGAAGGGGCTTATCTTAGTTTGCTTTCTATTGCAGTGGTAAACATTATGATACATTTTTACCTCAGAGACTTCTAGCATACTTAATGGCTTGCCAAGTTTGTATGTTACCAGGCCTCTGTCTATGTTTTTTGCTCTTACTCTACAAAAATAATAGTTATTAAACATTCATAGTACAAAACCCACAGAGGTAAGCATTTTGCAACTGTTTCTTTCAATCTTCCCAGTGATATGGGGAATCTGAAGGTCAGTGGTTGTTCAGCTGAATAGCTAGGAAAAGGCAGAGCCAGTGTACAAACATGGTAATCTGGTTGTCTAAATCCCTAGCCTTAAAGGAAAAAAGGAAGCTAAGGCATGAATACTCACAGCCCCTTCTGTGAGGAGCTATTAGTTAAAATCTAGTAACTTCTGAGACCATCCCCACACAGCCCTTCCCTTCCTGCCTCATTGCTGTGCCCCAGGCCCAGCCTGGGCAGACCCTTCTCAACCACAGGTCACACCTGGCAAAGGGTTAGATAGGCTGTCTCCATATCTTTTCCACTCTCTTTGTTACCTCAGACCCAATTCTCAAGTTCACTCCTAGCACTGCAATGGAACATTATGGCTAGCTTTCCCTCTCCACTGTCCATGCTTCTGTGGATAGCTTAGACTATTTCCTCCTGACCTCTCCTTTCCCTAGCCTTCAGCACCAGCAGGGATTTCCCCATGAACACACCAGCCAAGCAGGCCAGTAAACTAGGCAACACTCAGTCAGCCAATCCAGAGATGAAACAGAAACCAAGAGGTTGGGGGAAACTCCTACCCAACAAAGACAAATCCAGTAATCAACACCTAGGTCTATAAGCATCCCAAACCCAAATGCCTAGATGCCAGCTTTAGAACACAACCGCAGGCAGGGCCATATGTCACCACCAGAGCACAGACATTCTACCTCAGCAGGTCCTGAATATTCTGCATAGCTAAAGCATAAGAAAGAGGCCTTAAAACTAACTCTATGATGATGATTGGGGTCCTTAAAGAGCAACTGAATAAATCCCTTAAAAAACTCAGGAAAACACACACACACACACACATGCGCACACGCACACCTAGAGGAAGTGAATAATTTTCTCAAAGAAAGACAGGAGAACACAAACCACCAATTGAAGGAAACAAAACTGTTCAAGACTTGAAAATGGAAAAGAAGCAATAAAGAAAACACAAATCGAGGGAATCTCTCAATAGAATACTTCCTCTATCAGCAGATTGGACTGAATGCAGAGAACCACCACAAGACATCATGCAGGGAGAATCTAAATTGAAGCTCTCCATCAGGTCCCTTCCATCGGGCCCCTCCCCTCAGAGATAGGGAACACTGGGGGAAAGGGAGAAGAAAGATTGTAGGAGTCAGAAGGGATGGAGGACACCAGGAGAACATGGCCTACTGTATCAACTAAGCAGAGCTCTCATGGCTTACAAAGACTGAAGCTGCAAGTACAGGGCCTACATGGCTCTCCACCAGGTCTTCTGCATATATGTTATGGTTGTTAACTTGGTGTTCTTGTGAGTGTCTTAACAGTGGGAGCAACTGTATCTCTTACTCTTTGGCCTGTTCTCGAGTCTCTTCTCCTCCTATTGCCTTGTCCAGCCTCAATATGAAGGCTTTTGTCTTGTCTTACTGTATCTTGTTTTAAACAGACATTATTGAGTCTTGCTCCTTTTTTTAGACATTTTATAATTTTTATATTATGTGTCTTGCTCTTAAATGGACCTGAGGGAGGGGAGAAGTGGGCCAGAGAAAGGAAGAGTAGAGGGAGGGAAAACTTTGATTGGGATATATTGTATGAGAGAGGAATGTATTAAAGAGAAGAGAAGGATGGAGAGAAGAAAAAGGAGGAGGAGGGGGAGGAGAAGCAGCAGCTAATAACTGCTGAGGATAGTAAGGTTGGCGTGTCGGACGCCTGCTGCTCCTTGACGCTAGCTCCTCCTGACCAGAGGACAGGTATTCAGCGCTACTCCTCCTTTTGCTATGACACTGGACTAGAACCTAATCAAATATGTGCTTTCACTTATCAGAAATTTGTCTTGATGGTGGCAATTTATCTTTATGTCTCTTTTATTCATGTAGAAAATAGGAACACGTTCATAGTACTTACTGTGTGACAGACAATATATATTTACTGTGATTTTAGCCTGGAACACAACACATGTCAGGCAAGTACTCAATCATTGGCCACTATTCCAAACCTTCTGTTTCCTTTTTTTTGGAAATAAGATCTCATTAAGTTGCTCAGTCAGATTGAACTTGAACTTGTGATTCCCCTTCCCCCATCTTCTGAGTGTTAAGACCCATCTTTGCCTTTGTACTTAGCCTGTCCTATCTATATCTATCTATCTATCTATCTATCTATCTATCTATCTATCTATCTATCTATCTATCTATCTATCTATCTATCTATGAAGGGATTTATTTTGGCTTATGGTTTCAGAAAAATAAAACTCCATCATAGCACAGCGGTATGGCTGCAGGCAGGCATGGTGGTTGGTATAGGAAGCTGAGCACTCAGCTTATTTATTTTTTGAGATGTGTCTTCTTTCTTTCCAGCCTCTACCAGTGAAGTGCTATGATTAAAGATGTGCTCCACCAAATATGGTTTTTATTAGTTCATTTAATGTTTAAAATATTTTTGGGGGTTGATGGTACCTCCATATTATAGAAAAAAGGCTGGAGTACATGGAGAGATTATAGAACTGGTCTCAGGGTGTGGCTAGGGAGAGGGAAAGTGGAATTAAACTCAGGGAGTCTAGAGATGATCATTCCTCTGCTCAGCCCACTGGGAGGTCGTGAGGGCCTTGGAAGGGGCATTGACATCTTCATTTCTTCTCTACTTACTCTGTCACTCTCAACGTGAGCTTTCGAATTGAGTAATTTCATGTAAAGCACTCAAACTGTGCATTGCTATGATCCATGCTCTGCTATTCTGTTTATTCTGTGGCTGCTGGGGTAAGATCAGTTCTAGCTGTGTGGCAAAGCAGGCCAGATGGATCCTGAGGGAGCACCACCAAGTATGGCAGCACAGAGTCCCCAGGGCTACCGGTCAGACCTGAGATCTGAGGAAAGTCACAAGGAAAAGTGGACTGCGAATGAACTGTGTACCCAGAGAGTAATGGGAATGAGTGAGCAGGGGCTTCAGAGAAGGCAGCATTGCCACACATCAGGATATTTTCTTCTCCCAGTAACTTGGTAAGGTGGGCACCATTATTACTGCCTTGGTTTTATAGATGAGGCACAGCGGTTCGGAAACTTGTACAGGTAACAACAGGTCCATATAAAGTACCAAACAGTGGGTTCCGCAGCGGTCATATACACAGGTTCCACCACCTGTTTGCATGTTTACAATCATACTTTTCTTAAATTAATTCATTATTGAAATCAACACAAACCTGTCTTTTATTGATGTATGCACTATTTTATGTCTTTAAAAAGGTAGTATTGCATACATATACACTCACAGAGTGAGAGAGAGAAAAAGGGGGGAGGGGAAGAGAGATCAGCAGAGACACAAAGGGGAGAAACAGAAGAGGGTTCCAGAGCAGAAAATAGCATAATATTTACTACTTACTATAAATATCTTTCCGCAGGTGTAGGTCATGAATTCAATGGCAGCTAACTCGAAGGAAACGAAGAGAAAGCATGCTAGTGTAATGAACCCTAATAGACACAGCACCTGGCATTGTCAAGCTGTATCCCCACCTCATTTCCCCACCCCTGCACCATCTGAAACAAGCCAAAGCAAAACATGTCTCAATAATGAATCCAGATTAAAAATCATAGTCTCATTATTACATCAAATCTTATTACAATGTTATTAAACTGATAGATTTTTTTTTAGGTTCATGGATAGATTTTTGCTATTTTTTTGTTTGTAGGTATACTGTTAGCATTTCCATTAATTGTATCAGGCAGATAAATAAAGCCCTTCTTCTTTATTGAATTATATTAAAATACATTATAACACAAAAGTAAAATGGCAATTATACCAAGTACAAAAATAACTCATCAAAACAATAGTTGTACTACTCTTTTTAAATTTTATTTTAGATTAAAATATAATTACATAATTTCTCCCCTCCCTCTCCTTCTTCCATCCCTGCTACTCCTCTTTCTCCCTCTCAAATTCATGGCCTCTTTTCTGTAATTTTTATTGTTTCATATTTATATATAAATCAATAAATATGTAAATAAACTCTGTTGAGTCCATTGAGTGCTGCTTGTATATTTATGTTTTGGGGGCTGACCACTAAGTACTGAGTGACTGGTCCCTGGGGAAGATTAATTCTCCCTCTCTGTGGCCTTTTCTTGCCTTTAGCTCTTCTTGGGGGGTGTGGTGGTGGGATGTGATTTCTTTCATCTGTGTTGGCCTGTAAACTGACGTCACTGTTTAGATCCTGTTTAGGCAGCCATGTTGTTCCTGGTGGTTTTAGCAATAGGGACTTACCTTCAACTTTTGGAAAGCCATTAAGGGCAACAGTAATGGCCTATATTGTTTTGGGAGTTTCTTGGATTTCCCTGAATAAAAACTTGAAAAGAGTCTTCTTATCTGGTACTGGTTTGTTGTTGTTGTTAGATAATCTATGTTTCTTGTGGGGGGCATTATCACCCGAAGTGGAATAACTTCATTTGAAATGTGTGTGTATCTGTATGCATACACATATACTTATATGTATTTTATGTAATTTTAGGAAGATAATGATTCAATATGGCTTTTCAAAGACCCCTACTGTTATTTATCTCTCTTTTCCTTCTGTATTGTCTTCCCTCTCCCTTCTCCAATTAAAGGGGCAGCTGTTTTTTCCTGTTTCTCCCTTTATGTGAGACCCTAATTCTGCAATTCCCCTCTCTTGGGCTCATTTTCCACCCCTACTGTCCACTTTTACCTTTTGGGTTTCTGTTTCTCAGAGTTCTACACTCAGATTTGAAGATGTAGAGCTAGGAGTCACAAATGAGAGAGAATATGCAATGCTTATCTTTTGGTTTTATCTGTCCCAAACTGGCACAGTCTTTTTGGCAAGTCAGCACCGAAATAGATGTTCAATGTCTTCTGTACCGTGTATCAGAAAGTTGTTTAAAGGTTACCCCTTGAACCCCATAAAGTCTCATGTGAGGAGACCCACTGGTTCAGACCACAGACTGGGTGATTACTTCACACTTGCTGGCTATCCATGTATGCACAGGATTCAATATTAGCCCTTAGTAGTAAATGACTTATTACAATAGCTATTCCTCTATAAGGATCTAGATTACAAATGAGCCATGCAGGAAACTATGCAACCCAATACATGGTACATCCTTAATCATAAGCCATCTTAATTTAATCAGCAAGCTTTGCATATAGGTCTCTGTCCTTTATGATGTTGTATGATGATGATCAAAAATCATGGTGAGCACACATGGCTATTTCACAGTCTTCAGGACTATCATTATCCCCACCTAAATTGCTATAATGTGGGCTGGAGTGATGGCTCAGAGGTTAAGAGGACTTGGCTGCTCTTGCAGGGAATCTGAGTCTAGTTCCCGACACCCACATACATTGTGGTTCACAACCATCTCCATCTCCAGGATCCAACGCCTCTTCTGACCTCTGTGGGATCCTGCACATCTGTGGTGTACATACATACACTCTGGCACACACACATATACACATAAAATGAATATTTTAAAAGAATAAAAATATATTAATAAATTCATAATTGTTTATACCTAGGCCTCCATTGATGAACTTTAGGCCCTAACTTAGAGGTTCCTGACCACAATGTATTTCTTTCTTTCCTGCTCTGTTTTTCTTAGGCAGGTAACGCCCTCCCTACACCTTACATTGCCTCCTTCTTGGTCTTGCCTCTCTTTCAGCCCTGCCCCTTTGTTCCTATCTTGCCCATGACCTCTCCCCTTTCAGCCCCACCTGGCTCTGCTCTTATCCTGAGTTTATAAGCCCACTTCTGATGCAGTGATTTCCCTGTCCTCCTCCCCCTTCATTTCCCACCCTCTTTTCTCCCCACTCTCTCCCTCTCCACCCCTTTCCTCTTCTCTCCTTCTCCCCTTTCCACTCCTCCCTTCCCTCCCTTCCACCCCCAAGTGACTTTTGCTTCTGGTCATCTGATGTCAAAGTTACTGTGTCTCTTTGCATCTGCCTTTTCTGGTTGGGTGTGCATAGGCTCAGAACTGGGCCATTCACTTGGACCTGTTTGTGCTGTGCCTTGGGTGATGGGTATACTGCGGTCCTTGGATGTAAAATGACCCTCACGGTGCCCAGAGCCGCCTAGAGGTCTGGGTGGGCTGACATTGTGTTTAAAGTTTAAACTCACTATGCTTGAGAGATAACAAACAAACAAACAAACAAACACGCTTCTAGCATGTAAGCTCCTAGCTTGTACATGCTGTACTCTAACAATCTGCTTCCCTTTTTTTCCCAGATGTTGAAGACTGTTCTTAAAATTGACTGATAAAACTTAACTGCTGTACTTGCAAGATAGTAGGTCTCAAGGCTAAGCACTATTTCTGCTTTTGTAATCTAGCTTGTTTACTCTGCTCAAAAAGATGAGTAGGACAACTGCAAGGCATAAATCTTAAAGTAGGCCCCTGCCTACACTAGGCAGAATATGTGTAATCTTGTGAGTTCAGCCTTTATAAGCCCTAATGTGGCTAATGTGGCTAGCTGCTGCAGCTTGAGTATTTTAGATCTCAGGATGCAGTCCTGGTACCAGGTACCAACATGAGTACCTGAATTTAAAAGCCTTTTCTTTGTTAAATATGCTCATCAGCCTGGTGATTCTCTGAACCACCCCAGAACCATAACCACATTTTATGTGTTAAGTTCAAGGCTGACCTCCTGACTCCACAAAGTCTGGCAGAAATGCTGCTGCATACTTTTGGGAAATTTCTAAACATTTTCCTCACCTGGCAAGTGAATGTCATAAGGATACCATGAAGCTCACAGGAAAAATAATTGCGTATAGTCATTGCTGCAGTATGAATACTTACTACATGCTCAGAATAGGAAATGTAATTCACCCTTGGGAAATTATTCTCTTCTCTCCATCCCTAATTCTGTCAAACAAAACAAGAACAGCAGTGACAGCCCCAGGGCCAGTCATAGGGTAGAGGGTCAACAGTGTTTTCAGGATCCTGGCCAAAGGGTCTCACCACTTTATTTACTCCTGAGGTTCAATGATGTTCTGTTTTACTGATGAGACAGCACCTTGGGCTCTGTTTTCTACACAGGTAGTTAGATATATTCGACCACTTTGTGGCCCTCAGTATACTTACTGTGTTACCTGCTTGGCTCCACTCAGTGATGAGTTTGTGACTATTTTATATGTCAGTCAAAACTGCTTCCGTAGGCAACATTTTACTCTACATTTAGTCACCCCTACTGCTGTCCTTGTCCCCTCTTCTTCCTGAGCTCTTCCCTTTGTTTCTTTACTTCTTTCTTTTTCTGAGGCAAGGTCTCACTATGGAGCCCAAGCTGACCTCAAATTCATGATCCTTCTGCCTCTGCAGTGCTAGGATTACAAGCACCCATGGCCTTCCTCTGAAGTTTTGATGATCCTTCCATTCAGATTTCATACCTATGTCTTACGAAGCCTTTCAACGTTAATTTAGGATCAGGTCAATAGGATGTTATTTTTATTGATCCCTTTATGTCCTTATGGTGTAGAATATTTTCTACTATGTTTTGTTTTATTGATGATTCCTCTGACCTTGAACTTAAAGGCAAGGATGAAGCCTTTGTTTTTCTGTATCCTACAGTCTAAGTTGATGCCAGATATTTCTGTGAATGAATGCTTGTTAATGAGCATCAATGAGGTTTGGAGAAGCTATTTAGTACACGAACAGAGTACCCTACCCCATCTCACATCTTCTCTTGGGAACAATGTAAAACCACGAGGAAGCAGAAATTATAGGGAAAAAAAAGTGTTTCTGGCATTTGTCAAATATGAAAGGTTTCTTAGGAAAATTAGTGACTTACTGCCGTGTAAAAAATATTTTTCCAAACCAGGCAAATAGAACCACAAGTCAAAACCCTTTTTGGCTGAACTTGTAACTTAAGTGGATGTTCAAATCCCTCTAGAGGAAACTCATAGAACGGCAGTATGCTTGGGGTTGAACTTGGTGGAGAGTGGAAGCATTCTCCACAGAGCATCTCTTTCAGAAAGATTTCTATGGCTTATCATCTCACCTTGAACATGTCCAAAAAAGTCTTGGGCTTTCTGTATCCCTAGGTGATATTTCTGTAACAAATATTAAAGTTAGAACCTAAATGCACCATCTTTGCTTAATATAGCTTCTGCAAATCACTCAGAGAACTATTTTTTGCACTGTGGTAATTTCCTGATGCTTTTTTTTTGGGGTGATGTAGTCCAATAGAGTGACCTACTACACAGAGAAAGGTAGAGAACTAGATTTGGTTTGTCACCAAATCTCTAAATGAGAAAGTCATTCTGCTTAGTGCTCTTAATGATCTTGTGTTACAATTAGGTGCAAGGATTCTGAATGTCAACTGTGAACTTGGCTTTGTCATATTGTAGGAGCATGTCTTTTTGGTATAAGCCAGAAAGTACCACAGGGAAAGAGCTCATGCTTGAATTTAGAAGACTGTCTCTTCTGTCACGTTGGCATTAGGCAGGATGATAGATACCATGATGGTACTTTGATACCCCAAAGTTACAGCTGTGAATCTCAGGTTGTAACTATGTCCTGGTCCCTTCCCAAATTGATAGGCTTACCAGGAAAATGCATAGTAATTTCTACAGGTCTTACCTTTGTCTGTGAATATGAGCAGTTTCTTTGAAGTTATCCACCTTGAAAAGTCATATGGAAAGTAGGTGGAATATTTTTTATTTAATACTGACTGCTAAAGAAGATGAGGACCAGGTAACTTTGAAGACAAGAGCAGAATTGCTCTTTATTAGGATGAAATAATATTTTATGAAATCTTTTTGAAACAACATATTTTCTAAAATTGAACATCTTTCACCATAACTTTTCTGAAAAGAGCAATCTTTCCTATAACACAAGCAAATAAAAATAAAAAAATCTTTATAAAAAGAATGTCAATTACTTGTAATTAATATTTTATTTATTTTAATCTGTTTTTTCAGATAGCACATAGTCAGGCTTTTGCCTTATTAGAATGATCACAGGCCATCTACTAGGTAAGCTAAGTGAGTTTTGAGATCCCTGCTATTCCAGGGACTACAAGATGTACTTAGCATGCTTAGATGATGTATCTTAGTTGGGTTTTTATTGTTGTCTGCTGGGTCGTTTGACTTTTTAACTCAATAAAATGAGAGGTTACATATCCTGAACATGCCATGTTCAGCTAACCAGGAGGCACTCAGTTTACAAATGTTACCTTATGATTTCATACCAATATGTTAGGTGGTTCATTTGATTTTATTTTGATATTTCACATATTGACTCTGCCAATTTGGTTACTTCTGAGAAAAGTAAAAGTGTGCGTGTGTGTATATCTATCTGTTTCTCTGTGTATGTGAATCTGTAGAGTCTTTCCTGATGTCTACTTCTTTGAGAACACCTGTCTAAGCAGTTGCTTGTCTTCTGCTTGTCCTGCAGTCCCTGCTTCTGTTTGTTATTTCCACACAGTTGTCAGGCACCTGGCTTCTCTGACTACCATGTTGTTTTCTATGATAGCACAGTCTTCTATAGAGAGCAGGGAAGCTAGCGACAGCTTCTGTTTGATAACTGCAAGTACTGTCTGTGCAGGAATCAGGTATGGTGCCAAGAATGGCTTCCCTCAGTTTCAAGTGGAAGTGCTTTTGCTGATGTGCTGGCCTTGTTGAAAGTTAAAATTAAGTTGCTCAGTACCCAAAGAAGGCAAGAATAGCATTTTCACATGTAGTACCAAACCTGTATCCACCATAAGACCAAGAAGAAAATTGGCCAGCAGTTTAGATGTCCCAGTTGAAGGGCCCACAGCATGATTTAGGCCAAGTAAAGAAGTCTGAACAGTCTTTCAGACAGTGTCTTACTTATCTTGGTTGTGTGTCCAAGGGCTGTAACTGCTCCTGCCATGTTGCAGTATCAGGAAGAAACGTGCTCCTTCCAACATTGGAGTGCTCACCTGAGGGTCCACCAGTAATAGCAGAGTGACTGTTGGTTAGAAACTCAGGCTGAAGATTAAGCTGCCTCTAAAGGGCTGAGAGCAAACCTCTTGTAATTCCAAGCCAATTGATTTTAAGAACTGTTAGTAATATAATTTCAAATATGGACATGACCATGAATTGAATCTTGAATCCATTGTTAAGTACTTTCAAGCGTTCACTTCATAAAGCTGTTACCAAGCATAATCAAGTTCAGCTGCAGAGTTGGAAGGTGCACTGTGGGTCATAGCTAACTAATTAAAAATTACCAACTAGCGTGTAAGATATTTGCAAAATTTATACTTGACTTTTACATTTTTATTTCTTGTCCAGATATTTGTGTGTTGCTTTATATTAGGAATACAGATCCTATAAAACAACTGTTAGGATGAGGCAAAATTAGCTCTGTCCTGGGACACATTTTCTCTTTTCTCTACAGTTTCTCCCTTTTCTCTACACCAAGGGTGCTGTTTTCTAAACTGCCATGATGTGTATGAAAAAGTTGGGTACAGTCTTTGGGAAAAACTCTACAAGGAGAGTTATCAGCTTTAAGGATTTCTCTGAGGATCTGTTGTTTTCCTACCTCTTTGGCAGGGCAAAGTTTTAGGTCCCTCATGAGACTAATTTAGTTCAATTCTTTACTAGTTTAATAGGCTTTGGAACCAGGCCACTCTGAGTTGCATGGCAATACCCCCTCACAGAAAAGCAAAGACAAAAAGCAAAGGCAATGCTGGGACCCAATAGGAGTGGCCCTGGATTCTTCCTTCATTTCTCTTGGTAGCAGTTCCTGTCCCCAAAGCTCCTGCAGCTTCCCCTGTCAAGAAGGGGCTTCTGACAGATAATGCCACCACTGTGGGAATGCCATAGCTGAGTTCTTTTCTACAGTGATTACAAGCATTTATCCTGGTTGGACTTGCAGTGGCCCAGCACCCTACTGTGAGAAGTGGGCGTAGGAGAAAGGAGCAGAATTACCAGCCTCTTCCCTTCTCAGTCACCTGGAATAGATTGCAGCTATACAGGCTGAATGAGTCTAGGGTATGATACTCCCTGTGCTCTGAACAAGAATAGGGCTTGACCTTTCTTGAGCATCATAGCTACTTGTTGGTAGATTTGGCTTGGCTATCTGGAGCTGGGCTGCAGTCTATACACTGGATCCTTCCTTGTGATCTTGTGTGCTTGTCAAACAGCAAACTATATTACATGGGTTCTGTCCAGAGAAAGATGAGCATTGGGATTTTAGTTTTTAATGTTAGCACCTGGGAATTTGTATCCTAAAAGAAAGCACCAAAGTTTCTCCTACTCTATGAGTAAAATTAGCAAGTGTGATAACTAGGGATATGAAAATAGTGTTTGATATTCTTTTTTTGTTTGTTTTTGGTTTTGGTTTTTTTGGGGGGGGGGAACAGGGAAAGAATTTTTTTCATTTGAACTTTCACACCATTGTTCATCATTGAAGGAAGTAAGGACAAGAACACAAACATGGAGGCAGGAGCTAATGCAGAGGTAGGGGGTGGGAGTTCTGCTTACTGGCTTACTCCTCAGGGATTTCTTTTTTTTTTCTTTTTTAATATTTTTATTTTATATTAATGACAGGTTATATACTTTGTATCCCAGCTGTATCCCCCTCCAGTATTCTCTCCCTATCCCTTCCATCCCTCCCTCATATCCTCCCTGCTCCTTTCCAAGTCCTCTGATAGGGGAGGACCTCCTCACCTTCCATCTAACTCTAGCTTATCAGGTCTCTTCAAGACTGGCTGCAATGTCCTCTTCTGTGGCCTAGCAAGGCTGCTCCTCCCTCGGAGGGCAGGGGGATCAAAGAGCGAGCCACTGAGTTCATGTCCAAAATAGTCCCTGTTCCCCTTACTATGGTACCCACTTGGATATTGAGCTACCATTTGCTACATTTGCAGGGGTTCTAGGTTATATACATACGTGGTCCTTGGTTGGAGAAACAGTCTCATAAAAGACCCCTGTGCCCTGATATATTTGGTCCTTCAGAGCTCCTGTCCACTTCAGATCATACTAACTCCCCTTTCTTTCATATGATTCCCTGCGCTCTGCCAAAGGGTTGGTTATGTGTCTTTTTTTTTTTAATGGTGTACTCTAATTGTTTAATTGGTTATTTTAATTTTTCCTTATTGTGAATAATTCATAAATTAAGCTATAGCATAGGTATACATATATATGTGCACATAGATAGATAGATAGATAGATAGATAGATAGATAGAGTAAATGTAGGCCTCAGTTGGTGTCTGTGAGGGTTAGTTCCAGGACCCTCACTCATGCCAAAATCCAGAAGCTCAAATCCCTGATATTATGTGCCACAATGGCCA
>CM053758.1:8952933-8973013 GCA_028658305.1 Pachyuromys duprasi
AGCCACGAACATGGTTGAACAAATGTCCTTGTTGTGTACTTGAACATCTTTTGGATATATGCCTAAGAGTGGGTATAGCTGGGTCTTGAGGAATCACTATTCCTAATTGTCTAAGAAAGCACCAAATTGATTTCCAGAGTGGGTGTACATGAAACTGTCAATCTTTTGTGTCACAAGTATTCTTCAAGAAGATCAGGGATTTCCGGTGGTTTGTTAGTTTGTGTTGTTGTCTCAGTTGAACTCTATTGTGGGCTCTGTATGCCCGGCCTCGTGCTCTGTGCTAGAAGCTGTGTGCACTGCAGGCTTGTCACCCCTCTGGTCTGGAGTCTTTACTCCTTACTCTGTGCTAGAGTCTGAGTGTCCTGGTTTGAGAAGTCAGCTGGGGGCTGTGCGTACCGCCCTGGGCTTGCTGCTAAGGGCTCTCCCCTGGAATGGAGATTTGGTGCCCCCTTCTGGGCCAGGGGATGTGCACCACAGTCTGAGATGATATATGGGGCACACACAGTGCGTTTGGGTTGGTGTGCATCTGCTGTGTGCAGGCTTGTCTGATATGGTGCCTGAGGCCTTCTCTGTCTGTCCTGTGGACACACACATGGACTGAGGTTTTTGCTGGCGGATGCATGCAGTGTTCACCCTCAGTGTGCTGTCTGGTCAAGACGGTCCCCGGACCCTCTCAGTCTGGGGTGGTTCCAGCGATATGCGCCTGCGGTACACCCGCGGGTTGAAGCAGAACTCAGGTCCTTCCCTGACTTGCCTGTGGAATCACACATGGACTGAGGTTTTGCTGGCGGAAGCGTGCGCTGTGCGCCCGCAGTGTGCAGACTGGTCAAAACGGTCCTCCAACCCTCTCAGTCTGGGTGGTTCCGGCAATCGGTGTGTGCCTGCCTTCCACCAGTGGGTTGAAGCAGAACCTGGGTGCAGTGTGCGCTTGCAGTGTGCAGGTCAGTGAAAACGGTACCCAGTTCTTCCTCAGACTGCCTGAGAGACTGTGTGATCCAGTCTATTATGGCAGGTGCGGGCGCCCAGCGAGGCTGCTTGTTCAGATCAGAGTTATGCGCCGCTGGTCACCCGGAGATTTTTCCGGGTAATAACTGCGTGTCCCTAGGGTTTTCCCACTTGATTTTCTCACCGTAGGAGTTCTGCTCACCTGGCAATCACAAATGCTGGCATTTTAGATTCCAGAGTTCAGTCTCCTGGTCGCTGCGTTGTTTCTGCTGTCCTATTCCTCAGACACAGTGTCCTCTTGTGGCAGCCATCTTGGATCTCTCCTGGATTCCAGTTTTCAAAGTGATTAAGATGAATTTTAAAGGAAGAAGATCTATGTCTTGGGACTGTGTATTTAGCTTAAGAAATGAGTAGATATCGGGCCTGGAGAGATAGCCAGCAGGAAAGAACACTGGCTAGTCTCCCAGAACTCTGATGTCCTCGTGTGGCTTCTCTGGGCACAAGGCACGTGTGTGAGGCACAGACCTATATTTAGTCATAAAACTCATTTATATAAAACACAAATTTAAAATTTTTTAAAAGAGTGGAGAGTATGTTGATTATGAGTGAACATTTAAAATCATCTGCAGGATAAATATTTCAGCAAAATTCCAGGCCACAAAATTAAAATACCCAAATCAATAGACTTTCTACAAGCAAAAGAGAAACTAAGAAAGAAAATAGGGAAACAACCCCTTGCATGATTACCTTGGGATAAACCTAACAAAGGATGTGAAAGCCATGCAATAAAAACTTCAAAACACTGAGGAGAAAAATTGAATAATACACCAGAAGATGGAAAGACCCACCCCATGCACAAAGATTGCTAGATGTAATATTGTGAAAATTACCAAACTGCCCTAAAACAGCCTACAAAGTTAATGAAATCCTCATCAAATTGAAACACAAGTATTCACAGAAATTGAAAATCAATATTTTATGTAAGATTTAATGGGACTGGAGAGATACTCTCACAGAAGACCCAGGTTTGATCACTAGTATCTACACACTAACTTACAACCATCTGTAACTCCAGTTTCAGGGCATCTAACACCCAGGTATGGCCTTGGCAGGAGCTCCACACATATAGCACACAGACATATACACAGGCAACATATCCAAAAATGTAAAATAACAATAAATAAATTTAAAAAAAATAATAAAACAATAAAAGATATTTATTTTAGCCACTGGTCTATGTCTCCCACCCTGAAAAGCTACCATTAAAATTTCCTATGAAAACACAGACAACCCCAGAGAGCTGAAACAATATTAAGCCAAAACTCACCATGTACAGGTTACACTATTGAGCCATAATAGTAAGAACAAGCACAGAACTGGCACAAAAACAAATACATTAGTCAGTAGAATCGAACTGAGAACTCAGGTGCAAGTCCACACACATTGACAGACATATCAAAAATGTAATCTGGAGAAAAGACAGCACCTCCGAGAAATGGTGCTGGGAAGCTGAATTTCTCCATGTAGAAGAGTGAAACTAGACCCCCTTTCCCTTTTCACACAAATCAATTCAAAGTGGATCAGAGATCTCTCCTAGAAGAAAGAGTGGGAAGTACACTTCATGATATAGGCTCAAGTGAGGACTTGCTGAATAGGACGCTGGATCTCAGGAAACAGGACCAACAACCAACATATGGGACCTCATGCAATTATAAAGTTTCCGTATTGCAAAGAAAATTGTTAATAGGTTCAAGAGGCAGCCTAATGAAAGAGGAAAAATATTTTCCAGCTATATATCTGATAGAGGATTAGTGTCTAGAATATATAATGAGGTAAAATACAATAACAAAACAAAAAAACCCCAAAACCAATCAATCACCAAACAACAACAACAAAAAATCTAAACACCAAGAAAGCAAACCAATTAAAAAGTGGGCTATGGAACCAAACAGATAGTTCCCAAGAGAAGAAATGCAAATGACTAAGAAAATATTTTTTAAAGTGTTTAACAACTTTGACTCCAGCTTAGGATATTTGGGACTCTGTCTAAACACACAATTTCAAAATAAAGATTTAGATAAAGAATCAAGGATGTGGGCAAAAGGGAACTGTACCAAGTTACTTGCAGGAATGTAAATTACTCCAGTCTCTATGTATGTCAGTAAGGCTCCCAGAAAACTAGAATTAGATCTAACATATGACACAGCCATACCACTCCTGGGTATTTACCCAAAGGATTCCAAATTGACACATCAAAGAGGTGCCTGCTCAGCAGTGCTGGTTGCAGGCACTATTGACATATGTGTAAGGTGTGAGGCAAGCCTAAGTGCCCATCAACACAATCCCAATAACAAAAATGCGAACATTCTAAGTACATACAATGGAAACTTAATTAACAGAAAAGAGCTATTTCATTTTTCAGAAAAATGGATACAGCTGGAAATAATCATATTCAGTGAGTTAAGCCAGGTCACCAAAGACAAATATTGTTTTTTTTCCCTCGATCATGGTTACTAGATCTTATATAGGCATACAAAAGGATGTGTATATGTCAGTTGAAAGTAGAAATGCAATGATCTAGGGAGGTGTGAGGAAGTGGGAGGCTCCGTCTGGGGGTACATGCTCAGCATATGTTATTATATATTTGTATAAAAATGTCCTCAGGTAACACAGTACTGTGAACAATGAATATACACAATATTTTTTTATTGTTGGTGAGAAATATTTTTAAGTATAAACCCTTTTTATTGTAATGAATTCACAAGTCATTGTATGTCTACAAGACTACAACCACTCAAGCAAACACTTATCCCCATTCTGAACTCTTTGTACATCTCAGCATATTTAGAATGGCCATTCAGAAGCCATGGTGCTTCATTTAGGGCTTTTCAATTTGACTTCCAATTACATTTTTAATGTATTTATCCTTCAAAAGAAAGAAAAAAGTCCCAGGGTGTGGTGTTGCACACTTTTAATCTCAAAATTGGGGAGGTGGGCAGCTCTTTTGAGAGAGTGAGGCCAGTCTGGCCTATAAAGAGAGTTTCGGGACAGCCAGGACTGTTAGACAATAAAACAAAACAAAACAAAACAGCAACAACAACAAAAAACAACCCTGTCTCAAAAAACAAAACAAAGAACAAAAACAAACAAACAAAGATAAAACAAAACAGAAGAGAAAAATTATGACAGATTCAAAACTAGAAAACAACTAGTTTTATGTCCTCTTTCATGACTCAAGTGTCTTTTATCCTACATTTATTCTTTCCACATACTCAATACTTACCCTTCCTTGTTCTATTTTCTACATGTTATACTGTACCCACACATACATATACGTATGTATGCACACACATATGTACACATTATAGGCTAGGACCTGTAGATGAGGGAGAATATGTACTTTATTTCTCTCTGAGATTGTATGGCCTCACTTAATATTAAACATTCTAAGTTTATCCATTTTCCTAAAAATTTTGTGATTTCTTTTTTGTTTTGTCTTTGTTTTTTCAAGACAGGGTTTCTCTGTGTAACCGTGGCTGTCCTGTACTCACTTTGTAGACCAGGCTGGCCTTGAACTCACAGATTCACCTTACTCTGCCTCCCTGAGTGCTGGGGTTACAGGCATGCACCACCATGCCTGGCTTTCATTTTTTAGAGTTGAATAATATCCATATATGTGTATGTATGTATGTATGTATGTATGTTTGGCTGTGTTCTGTTTCATGCTAGAATGTATAGAGTAGCCTAAATACATCCTACATGTACAGGGATGTATAGCTGGTGACTTACCATCATAGAAGTAAAACAGAACAAGCCCTACAGGGTTGTTTTTGTTTTTATTTGCTTTTGGTTTGTTTGTTTTTGCTTCTAGCCAATGCCAGCATAACAAATGTGGAATACTGGGAAACTCAGTTCCTTCGAGGGAGCTAGTCTCCTGAAGGTCAGAAGTCATATTTCGATCTTAAGATAATGATTGTAGGTGGTTTGGTGGTCAGATAGATTACAGTGTGAGAAGGAAGGGGTGGAGGGCCAAAGTGAAATGGAAGATTACAGATGCTGACATTACAGTATGAGATGAAGACACATTTCTGCAGCCCTCATGGTCCCTTCTGCCATAGGAGCAGGTGATACTCAGCGCAAGCCTCTGACAGCCTTATTTAAGGAAAGAAAGGTGCATTTGCCATTTGCTCTCACTGCTTCCTTTACCTGGAGGAAATGGTTGTTTCTAGGGAGAGAAGCGTTCCCTGTTGAGCTGAGAGAACAGGTAGAACATAAGAACATAGTATCTGTGAGAAGCAGGTGGTGGCTCTCCCAGAAGAGTGAGATGAGAATCAAAGGGATAGCAAAAAACAAAACCAAACAGAACCAAACAAACATACTGGATGATGCTGATGCTGAGTGGTTTATGTTTTCTGGGGGTGATGGTGGTGAGGGAAACAGAGAGAAGGTAGAATAATAAGAAAATGAAAATTCCAACAGGAAAGCCAGAAGATGCAGATTGTGGCTACTGTACCTCTGGGCAATTTTATTTCATCTCTTGAACTCAAGGAACCTGGGCTGGGGAATTCATCTTTGATTGACTTGAGAGTGGAAGGAAGATCATTTAAGATTTAATATTTTTCTTTGCTTGATAATAAAACTTCTCACAGTTTGACAATAACACTTTTCCTTTTCACAGGAAATGATAGTTATTGAAGAGATAAAAGTATAGAGAAGTTAGAAAAAATAATATTCTATTTAAATGTATTTTTCTCTGCTGTGTTTTGAGTTAGGATTTCACTGTGGAGACATACTGGTGTCAGACTTGAAACCCTTCTCCTTCTGCCTCCAAGGGACAGGGATTACAGACATGTACTACACTCAGGTCTGAGGTATTTCCTCAGCACAAAAATAATAACAAAGAAAAACTTGAAAGCCCAGAAAAACTAGAAACAATAACAACAAAAAACCATAAAGGACAAAAAAGAAAGCAAAATCTGCTAAATAAAATTATGTAATTTCTTCTTAGAGCTTAACACAATAATCACAGTTCTAAAATATTGAAATTATTAAAAATGTCATTTTCTTTTATCATTGAAAATGTATAATGGCTTCATCTCACAGTGACAATGGACATTATAACTCAGAAAAGGAAACCATAAATAATATACCCTTTGGTAAAAATTCTCTTATGGTTTATAGTCATGTTCATCTCAATAACTGTGATTAAAATAAAGTCATGGTTAAAAAAGAAAACCATTAAAATCTTACCCAAAGATAAACATTCCTAACATATAGATGTATGTTATTATAATAATTTCATACATATGTGTGCTTTTCTTTCTTTTTAAAAATAAATTCAAAATCTTACGTACTTATTGTCTATGTATTGGTATTTTTGCCTGCACGTATGTCTGTGTGCGTCGTTCCTGAGGAGGACAGAAGAGGGCATTGGATCCCCTGGAACTGGAATCACAGAGGGTCGAGAGACACCGTGTGGTGCTGGGAGTCAAAGCCAGGCGGTGTGTCACAACAGCAAGTGCTCCTTTCTCTAGTTCTTGTGTGCGTGCCTTGATCACGGCAGGGGTGACTGTTGGTAAAGCTCTTTACCTTGCAAGCATAAAAACCCCAGTGAGAGGCCCAGAATTCAGACAACAAGGCTCTGGTGTTGTGGGATGAGAGTGTAATCTCAGCACTGGAGAGAAAGGTGATGACAGGAGGGTCCCGAGTGTTCACTGGTTAGCTAGGCGCGCGCACACACAGATTCATACCCTGTGTGCTTAACCACTTAGCATTAGACTATCCTTCCTATGCTAGGGAGAGAAAGCAATCTATAAAACAGTTACTAGCACAGTCCACTTCAGCCTTCAGCTCAGGCCAAACCTCTAAAGTATTTGATTAACAAGTTTTTATCTATCTATCTATCTATCTATCTATCTATCTATCTATCTATCTATCTATCTATCTATCTATCTATCTATCTATCTGTTGAGGGCTGGCATGGCACTGCTCATGTGTGGAGACCAGAGGAAAACTGGTAAGTCAGTTTCTTCTTTCTATTATGTGGGTTCTGGGATCAAACTCAGATCAAAATGCTTGATGGCAGGTACCTTCACCTACTGAGGTACCTCCTTGGTCTAGTATTTAATGTTGAAGAGAGGAACTTGAGGTCAAAACCAACCACAATGGAGATTGTGGCCTTTAATGTTGAAGAGAGGAGCTTGAGATCAACAAGCCAACCACAGTGGAGATTCTGGCCTTCAAGACCCCCAAATCTGGGCTGTGGGATATCTTGCCCTCTAAATGTGCTTGCCCTCTAAGCCTGATAGACAACCAAAACTTCATTCCCGAATCCTGCGGTAGAATGAGAGGACCCAAAATTCTCTCCCAAAGTTGTCCTCTGACCTCTTCTTGATGTGCCCCATGATATTTGCATGCACACACATGCATACAAACAGTAAAAGACTTAAAAATAGAAGTTGAAAAAAAACCCAAACAAAACAAAACAACAACAACAACAAACAAAAAAGAAGCTGTTAGGCCCCCTGAAAACCTGATCATTCGGCATTTGGCCTCTGCCCACCCAACTCCTCCTCACTTGACTTTGAACTGTCCTGTTCTGCCTACTATTACTGCTGTTTTCAATCAGCTATCAAGTTAGCTGATAGACAAAGTCCGTCAGCAGACAGCACTTCAAGCTGAGGAAGACTAGCAGGGAATGTGGACATAACAATCTAAATGCAGTTTTCTACCTGCTGGGACGGCGAATATGTTAAATTCGCTTTCTGTTTTCACAGACTACTTAGCTTAATCAAGTTGTCTTAGTGACCATTAGAGTCCTGGAGTGATTGAGCAGTCCATCAGTAAAGTTCTTCCCCATCTGAGAAGTTTCAGATTTGGTGACAGTTTTTAAGACAGAGCTACTGTTATTATCAATTGTCTTGAGAAGATCCTGATACAGTTTATTCTCTGCATGTGTCCCTCTCTTTCGCTTCATTTTTTTCTCTCTTTCTCTGTCTCTGTGTGTGAGGTATGTGTCTGTGGTGTGTATATATAATGTGTGCATTTTGTATGCATGTGATTATGTGTATGATCTTATCTATGTGAGTGTATGGTATATTTTGATGTGTGTCTGTGTGTGTCTGTGTGTTTGTGTATGGTGTATGGGTTTGTGTTAACCCATGTACTCACATGAAGACTAGAAATCAACATTGAATAATGTCTTCCTCTATTGCTCTCACTTTACTTTTTGAGACAAATCTCTTACATAACTTAGAACTCAGCAAATGGTTGGCTAGGCAGGCCCCAGGACCATTTCATCCTTCCACTGATGGGATTACATACACATGCTAATATGCTCTGCTGTTTTTTTTTTTTTTAATGTGGGTGCTGGGTATCTGATAGCAAGTCTACATTCACACCAAACCCCCACACCGGCCCCTAGTACATATTTCTGATTACATCAGAGAATATGATTCTAGCAGGATATTAGTTCTGTTTGCTCATACATAGACTTCTCTGAAGACCAGAGAGTTCACCCTGAAGCCAGGCTGGACTGCTTACAGAGAACTACAGAATGAAATGGCCTACCCTACTGTGATGAGATGCTTTGCATTACTATTACCAAATATCTGAAATAACTTAAGGAAGGAAATATTTGTTTAGGCCAACAGTTTCAGGGCCCCCATATCTGTGGTTGCTTGGATTTGGCTGCAAGTTTCTGGGTCTGATATGAGACAGAACATCATGTGACCTGGAAACAAAGAAAAGGAATCCCAGAAGATTCATGCAAGGTCCTGCCTGGAAACACCTTCCACCCCACCAGCAACAGTACTGAGGTCTTCCCAGGGCCCTCTATGCTCCACTTCCCCTTAGCTTTCCAAACTCCTGTGATTATATGCCTGTGCTTTGAGAGCCTGCTTTATTCCATAACCTTTCATTCTAAATTTATAGTTGATATTCTGGAAGACACCTGCTGAGAACCCAGGACACAAGTCTGATGCACATGGGAGGTTCTAAGCCTATCAGCACCATGATAAGAAAAATCAGGATTTCTATTCATTAGTCTTCCTTAAGGGACCCCCTACCCATTTATTGATTTGGTTTTAAATAAGAAATGATTGTGTACCAGGTACATAAATAATTAGAAATTTAGCCTAGAGAAGAGAATATTGATTTAGTGAGACATGAGATCAGACTTTGATTTAGAGGTCCCTGAAGGGAAAGAGGTGCAAAATCGTTCTCTGAGTGTGTTAGCTGGCCTGATGTAGAGGAGTAGGAAAGACTTGAGAAAGGGATTATTGGCAGGTGATGATGCCATGTGGAGAAAAGGACAGGCAGCCTAGAGTCGGAGAGATGCCCACCTTGGGTGTGAGCACCCGGTGGCTACACAAATGCCCAGCGCCTATCAAGCAAGCAGTCTGATACGTCAGGATGGCTGTGCTGAAACAGGCCCTCTGATGGAGATTTGAAAGTAGAATTTCTAGATTTTGAAAAAACACACCTATTATTAAAATGTTTATTATTATATATACATTAAACCAACATCATGATGTGAGTGTGAAATGCCACCCAGGGATGCGTGTATTTTGAGAGGCTGCAGAATCTTTGGGACCTGACACCTAGCTGGTAAATGAAGGTTACTGGGGTTGCTCCTTCATGGTAATAGTCCAGCCGGACCTCTGCAGCTAACCCTGTTTAATGCTTCTTGGTCTGGCTGCCACTGAAGGAGCTCTGCCTGGTGTTGAGCAGCTCTGCCATGTTTCCCACTCAGCCAATGGTAATATCTTCGCTGAAGCCGTGAACCAGAAATAAACCCTTCCTTTTTTTAACAAGCTTCTGTCATGTATCTTGACACAGCAACAAGAAAAATCACCAACACAACAAGCTGGAATCAGCTATAAAATACTGCAGCCGGCTACTCAAACGTAAGGGGGACATTTGGTTTACAAAAGGACAATTCAGAGGCATGAACTGAATACCCGGGGTCTTGGTTGAAGCGGTCACCATTCTGTTTCTTGCTTCTGGGCCCTTGGTTCTCTATCTTTGCCACTGGCCTTATTTTCCCAGCAAGGTATGGTGTCAGTCTACTTTCCAGCTTTCGGTAAACAGAGGGAGAGTATATCTTTGATCCATTATTTCCAGGCAAAATGTGTTCTTGGGGAAATTTAAATTCCTGACAATAAAAAAGCCTCTACCCCATCTGATACCAATACAGCCGAGGAGGGGAATGTGTTTATACCTAGCCAGCCTCATGGGTGCACCTAGTGATGTCTCTGTAGCCTGTTGAGAGATTGTAGAGTCAATTGAGGAGGCAGAGCTTATGGTTTACAGGATAAGAAGGCCCATAGACTTGCACTGTACACTCAACCCAGGAATGGGGTTACCTGATTCCACCTAGGAGCTCTAGCCTGCCAGTCATGGATGGACACATTTTTATGACACAGCAGAAGGACTTTCTAGTTTGCGTCTTAGGTCTGGATTATAGGGGAGAGATTTCCAAGAGGTATTTATCGCACAGGAAAAAGATGTATGGATGCTGCAAAGCCCCTTGTAAATCTTTGGGGGATGGCAGAGTGGGTAGTGTTCCTCTGGGCAAGCACAGGAGGGGATGTCATTTGGCTCTGAAGAGCTAGCATGTCCCCAAGATGCCAATCATCAAGCCCTTTTTATAGCTACAGTATGAGAGCGGAGAGGAATGAACAACCGAGGTTTCCTGAGAATAACATCTCTACTTGCAGGAAGCCTACAGCAAAAGAATGCAAGGTCTGGGCTGAGAGCCAACTCTGAACTGAGAAAAACATCTTGGGTGTTCTGTCTTTCTTGGAAAGCAAGTGTTCAGGATGCTCCAATACATAGAGCTTTGGCATCTGCAGTCCACCCAACAGAGCTGCAAAGGAGCAAGGAAAACCATGCAGAGTAGATGGAAGTGCTCGGCCAGCCAGCCATGCATGATGTCTGGGGCCAGGTCCAACTATGCCTGCTACACCTACAGCTCAGTGTCTTATGTGTGGGTGACAAGTGGAAGGGGTAAGAGACCTTTACCTGGTGTGTGTGTGTGTGTGTGTGTGTGAAGGGGAGTAAACTGAAAAATTCTGCCAGATAAGAGCAATAATGATCTTCTAAGTGTTCTCTTTGGAATCTATATGCAATGAGAAATTACTGAGGGACCATTGGAACAAAATATTAAACACAGACACAGAATGGAGGAGCATGCAACTGAGCTGTGTTGAGCACACAACTCTGGAACCAGGAGTTAGTAACTCTAACTCACTCGCGCTGTATAGGACAGAGGACAAAGCTTGGAAGTTTGGTTGTCACAGCCACCCAATGCTAGTGACGGCTAACGTGACTATTTTTTTTCCTCCTTTTCCCCAGTCTGGAGATCAAACCCAGGGCAATGTAGCTATATTCTGTAACCCTCTAAACTATAACTTGGGGGTTGAAGCTATAGCTTAGCAGTTGTGCTTTGCCTAGCATGCTGAAGGCCCTGTGTTTGAGGTCTGGCACCACAAATAAATGAACTGCAGTTTTCAAGGAAGTTATTAATAACTAGAAGTGGTGGGTGACTTCAAGATGCACACATGAATTTACAGTGGTTGTGACAGTGTTCACAAGACCAGTGCAAGTTCAAGCTAGTAAAAAGTCTAAAATCCCAGCATGGAGTGGGTAGGTATAGACTTAGCTCCACCATTAATCTGATGAGCTATTGACATTTAATATCTTTTAGGAGAGGTAGCATCAATTAGAGAGAGAGAACACAAAGTTGGGTAGGTAGAAAGGTAGGTTGATCTGGAATGAGATGGGGGAGGGGATTATTACAATGAAAATACATCATATGAAATTCTCATCAAATTAATAAAAATATTATCTTAAAAGAGTTTTTTTAAGTAGAAAAAACCCCCACAGAACCTCTTCTTATGATGGGTAAGAGAGTAAAATGCTTTTGAGGATGGTGAGGTGGATTGTTGGGTAAAGGTGCAGGCCAACAAGCTGGAACACATGAATTCAATTTCTAGGATTCATGTGGTGGAAGGAAAAACCAAACTCCTGCAAGATGCCCTCTGACCTTCAGCAAATGTGCATGTGCATATAGGTATAAACAACCAAAATTTTTCTCAATTTAAATTTTTAAATGTCATTGAAAGTCATGGACCTCAGGTTCAAAGAGACGCTTTCCATATGACTCCAAGAACATCTTTTGGTGAAGGTCTGTGGAGTGGCTTCCGCTCTGGACCTAGCCTTTATCCTTTTATGTCAGTGTAAAGTCCCTGGTCAAGGTTAGATGGTCAAGGTTAGAACTAGAGACTTTCTAGTTCACTAATTAACTGTGGTCTGAGATGTGATTTGAGTAGAACCTGTCACTGAGAAACTACATTACTCTCTGGACTATACAAGTTAATCTGGTCCCCAGTCTGGGAGCCAAGGCCCTGGCATGGACTCCTCCTAAGGCTCAGTACCTAAACAGTCTGATCTGATTTTTCTCCAACAGGAAATGTCCTCTGCTGGCAAGGGAGGAGTAGAGATGAGTTTGATGAATGGAAGCTCTTGTATTAGTTACTCTTCTGCTACTATGATAAAATATGAAGATCAGAAGGAGCTTAAGGAAGTAAGATTTTATTTTGGCTTGTGGCTCCAGAGCGATAAGCTTATAAAGATGAGGAAAACATGTCCTAGCGGCAGGTACAGGAGGCTGGCTGATCACACTTTCATTCATACTCTGGAAACATAGAAAGCAGGAAGTGGGGTGAGGCTGTCAAACCTCAAAGCCTATCCTCAGTGACATACTTCTTCAGTAAGGCTTCATCTCCTAAAAGTTCCATAACCTCCTCAAACAATTTGAACAACAGGGGACCAGTTCAGATACATGAAACCATGGAGAACATATTTCATGCAAACTTCCACAAGTCCCTTTGACAGCCACTCTTCCTGAGACCTTGAGCCTGGATAGTCTCCAGGGTTCCCTCCCTCCCTCCACTGGGGTCTTCTTACAGAGAGACATGGCTGCTTCTTCTTTCACTAATCACTATAGTTTGCATGTGAGAATCTCCCATAGGCTCATGTGTTTGAACACTCAGTCCTCAGGCTATGCAGAGAAGACACCACATGCCCTCAGTGGGGCTGAGCATAAGGAGAGGGCCTAGGTTCTGGTTTTCACAGAACCTGCAAGGAAGAAGTGCTCCCTTTCCCTGCCCCCACGGAGAGATTACAGCTTGACAGATGCATATAGTGGTACTTGCTACTGACTAGCAGCCATTTTGGCTTCAGGTGACTAAGTGCATACCTGTGCCATTTACTTTTCTTGTTGCTTGTAACAAAATAACTGGCAGAAACAAATTAAGAGAAGGAAAATTAATTCTGACTTTTGTTGTCAGGGGAATCAGTCCATCATGGTAGTGGGAGTGGGTCAGTCCATGGCAGCAGAGGTCTGAGACAGAGGCTTTTCCCATTTTGATGGGTCAAGAAGCAGAGAGAGCTTAGATTGGAACCAGAGGTGTCTTTGGGGACCTACCTCCCCCAGCCTGGCTTCCTGCCCTTAAAGTTTTCACAGCCTCCACAATTTAGGGACTAAGCATTCAAACATGAGCCTGTTGGGGTCACTGCACATGTAAACCATCGCAAGGCCACTCTCCTCACTTCCCTTGCCATCCCCAGCTTGTCTGACCAGAGGCTGATTTAGAAGTAGAGAGAGCTACCATGGCTGGCCATCAGGTAGATCTGTTGGTGATCGCCTAGAGAAGGTCTATTGCCCATGATGACTTATTCTGTTCTAACATTCATTTCCAAAAGACAGTATCCTTCCCTGATAGATTATCCATCCTGGTTTATGATCACATCTCTGCCATCAGCCTGGGTCCTCCTGGCATGTGTTCTGTAAATCACCAGCCTTTTCTGCTGTGAGTGCCTGTCATCGTCACATCCCTGGGCTGAAGTCATTAAAAGCGGTTGCTGCCAGTACTATTTATCTTCAAGCTTTGTTTTCACTTCTGCCTTCCCAGGATTTGTCTCTCTCAGGCAAGTCTCCTTTCAATTATTTCAACAGGTCAGCCCCTCAGTGACAATGATCCCGCCATTAATTTTGCTGCAGCTGATGTAACAGTCTATGGTAGCCCCGTCTGCCCATCCCAGGCCCCAAGATGCTTGAAGATGTAAAGCTCTTTCCCTCCCATCCAGCACTTGAAGAGCAAGGTGGTGCTGGCCACGGTAGAGCAGCCTTAGAGGTAGTGTATGGGTCTGTGGAGTTTATGTATTTTCAGTGATTGGAGTCTGGTCTTCTCTCAGTTCACTCTAAACTCCCCTCCCCTTTCACCAAGATGGGATAGAATACCTCATAGTGACTCCATGTTGGTTAAGTTACTGAATGTAGGAATGGATGCATGATCGTCATGAGCAATTAAAGAAATCAGTGAGACAAGGTAATAAAGACTCTTAAGCCCCGTGCCTACCTCAAAAGAACCTTCCTGCTCTGTCGCATGCAGATGTGCCTGTTTGCTCTCCCTGTGTGTGCCCTGCCCCCAGCATTTCACACTGACAGCACAGAGCATACAGATTCCTGCACTCTGGGCTGCAGGATGTCGCTCAGATAGCACTCTCCATAACAACCTGTTTTGAAACCATCCTATAGTCAGCTTTTGCCCCCTTGGGCTTCTTCCATAATTGGTCTGCTAGGGTCTGGTACATTCACAATCTATAAGTCCATTTCTTAGGGTGTATTTGGAGAGATGCCATGCAAAGAGACGCCTCCCTTTAACTGGAAAGGATTCTATCAATAAATCAGGAGAATGCTGTGAGTGTGAGCTCTCTCAGGCAGTCACACTGACCACTGGCATTTTAAAGGGTCAATGAGATAAAAAAAAATACAGAAAAATATCCACTCACTCTCCTGAACAAGGACCTCCTTTTCATAGAGGTCTTTTTATTATCCCACGTGTTTGTTTTTCTTTGATGTACCCTTAGTGACATCACTTCACTGACATGCCATTGTCTTCTAGGGGTGTGGCTTAGCCAGTTTTCTAATGGTGTGGACAGCAACTCTTATAAAAGAAAGCATTTAATTGGGGCTGGCTTACAGTTTCAGAGGTTTAGTCCATTATCATTATGGTTGGAAGCATGGTGGCATGCAGGCAGACATGGCACTGGAGAAGGAGCTGAGGGTTCTACATCCTGATCTGCAGGCAGCAGGAACAAAGAGCGACTCTGGGTTTGGATAAGTGTTTTGATATCTCAAAACCCACCCCCAGTGACACACTTCCTCCATCAAGGCTACACCTCTTAATCCTTTCAAATAGTGCCACTCCTTGCTGACCAAACATTCAAATCTATGAGCCTATGGAGGAATTCTTAGTCAAGACAGGAAAGGATAGGAGTTCAGAAACGGTTAGGGCTAAGACCCCCACTGCTACATTCCTTACTTGGTCCAAGAGTTTGTGAAAAACTGTCTTCCGTGGTTTTCCAGAAACTCTGTAAACAGGAAACACTGGCTAAGACACACCCAGAAAAGAATTCCTGGCTCACAGCAGCGTTTCCCAGGAGCTCATGGTGGCTTCTGATGATGCTTCCTTTTATATCACTCATGGGCTACAATGGTGACGAGGACTAGCTGCTTGAGGATGTGGAGTGTTTGGAAAATTTCTGCCTGGCTGGAGAAGCGGTAGACTGGGTAGTTTTTTATCATTAACTTGATAGAGCTGGGAAAAGAACATCAGTTGAGTAATTTCCCAGAATAGAGCGGCCTGTGGACATGTCTGTAAGAAGTTGTCTTGACTATCCCTTGATGCCTCATATGGGAGGGCCTACCCACTGTAGACAGCACTGTACCTAGGCAGGTGAGTCTGGGCTGTTAAATAAAAATAGCTGAAGTTGAGCTCTGGAGCAAGCTAGTATTCAACATTCCTCCATAGTCTCTATTTCATTTCCTGCCTCCAGACTCCTGTCTTGAGTGCTTCCCCTGAATCCCCTGAATGATGGACGATAATCTGTAAGATGAAATAAACCCCTTCTTTTCCAGGTTTCTTTTGTCATGGGTGTTCGCCACAGCAGTGGATCGCAAACTAGAGCATATGCACAGGAGACTAACAGGAAGGAGGCAAGTGTGCTTAACTGTGGGCAGAGAGAAATGTGGGTAGTGGGGTTGGGCAGGAGGAGGGAGGCAACCAATGGCCTTGCAGGTCATATCAGAGACTCTACCCTGTGCACAATGAGAAGGCACTGAAGCATTTGAGGCAGAAGATGGAAATCACTTTATAACTGAATTGGAAGCAAACTGGAGTGAGCAAGTGGTGAAGGAATTAAAAGCCAGCAAGTCACTTTGGAGGCTGTGGCACAGACATGAAGGTGGAAGGGCATGGAGGTGTGTACACTCATGGGAAGTAGTTAGAATCTTTTCCTTTGCTTTAAATGTACCGGTATAGATAAGACTTGATGCTTACCTGACTGGTAATATGGAAACTCTCAGGTAGTTGCCTGGAAACAGACTTTCCATATGAAAGCCTTGTAATCAGAAATTAGCATGATGGCTTTAGAGAGGCACAAAGGACAAAGAGGTTTCACAGGACAGGCAGAGAGGTGGTCTAGATTTTGCTAATTTGCTTTGCTGAAGTGCTTTGTTTATACCTATCTAAAGTTGTTTCTGCTGGTAAAGAAAATATAAAGCCATGTCAACCTAGGTCTCCATTGGATAAGTTTATTCAAATTCCATAAATCTCATGCTTTCACAGTAGGAAAGGAAAGTGCCTTTGCCTCTTTATTCACAGTGCCTCCATTCAAGGGAAAAGAGCAAATCTTGTTTTCATTCTTATGTATTGCAGGTTTCCTCTGGACCTACCTGGACTAGGTAAAGCTGAACAAGGGTCTCCTTACGGCTTGTCTAACATGGATCCCTGAAGGGGATCTAATAGGGATCCTGAGATCCTGTGCTGTCCAGCAACAAACCCAGTGATCCCCAATCACCACATTTTATTGGAAAGGACATACTTGTTTTGGATGCCCTGGTGCTCCTGAGGTCATACTCCTTCTTTATAGAATGCCAGTTTCTATGAGTGAGTGCCAGTTGTTTGATTTCCACACCTTCTCCGTGAAGGTGTACTTGATTCCCTCAGGAGCAGCAGGCACGATCCCTTACAGCCCCTTACTCAGTACATTTCTCTCAAGGTCCTGATGGCAACGATTGACAGCTGGACCTTGGAGTCAAGCCCTAGTTCTAATTCCAGCAACATTGCCCAATCCCTACTGAGACAGAGACCTCTGTTTCTTCGTTGATAAAGACATAGATGCCAGCAGTTCTTCCTAGGGGCCTGTCTGTCATGATTGGTAAATGACTTGATACATAAAACCATGCAACATACGCCTGGCTCATAGTAAGCATTCACTTCTCTTTCTCTATTCCAATTAGTCTTTTTACTAACATTAAAGTTACGTCAGGCTAATATAGTCACTTATGTTTCTATTTCCCCTACAATTCTGTCAGAACTGGATGATGGTGATTTTATGTCTTCACCTCTGAAGTGCACATAGTTGCTATTATGTAATGATTGTTGAATGACTAACCCCTTGTAATCTATACTAAATACTCCCAAGGAAAGTATCTTGGGTCAATCCTTGTGATTTACTCCATTCTCAAGCCCTTGTCTATGGAATTGCCACCGAGTGCATAGTGTCATATAGATGGCCTCTAGTGTGTGAGTCTTACACATTACATGTCTTTTGTTCACTTCTCATTATACTGTCTTACAGGGATTGTGGTTCTCACCCCCAGGACCTAAAACATCCTTAAACTATTTCTTTGAACAGAAAGATGTATTATTTAAAAAAAATGTTTAATTAATTAAAAATTCAATTAATTAATTTTGTGGTGTGTGTGTGTGTCCACTGCCAGGGATGAACAGAAGGCAAGGGCTGTTCTTGAACCAGAGTCACAGATGTTTATTAGCTGTTTATTAGGTGTTTTGTGTGGGTCCTCTGGAAGAGCAGTATATTCTGTTAACCACTGAGCCACTTTCTACTCCTAAACAGCTTCTTTTATGCTTTCAGAAAATGAGGTTTCCAAACACATTTCCAAAGAGTCTGTGTCCTTTTCAAGGCATTTGTCCAAGCAACACTAAGCAGACAGAAAGGTTTTAAGGTATAACAGTAACAGAAAGCCCCATTCATGGGTGAATGAATATCTTATATGATAGCATCAGATCTTATCAGTTCATGTGGTTGCTTTTTAAACAATAAAACAAAATACTTTTTTATATTTACTTACATATTTATATTTACTTTTTGCAGATCTCAATTTCCATCTGGTTTCATTTCTCTTCAGCATTTATTGACTAGTAGTCACATTTTGTCCCTTCATCAATCTACCAATATCTTTATTTCACTCTTGCTTTTGATGGGTATTTTTTTTTACCAGTGTGGACCTCACCATAGATATTTCCTTTCATTATCTTCAGCGTATCGATTTGGCCATCCTGTGTTCTTTATTATTTCAGATGAGAAATTTGGTTTAAAGATTTTTCTCTTTAGTTTTCAAGACTTTGAATGTGGTGATGTGCCCAAATGTGGTTCTCTTTGTCATTACTGTCCTTGAGAGTTCCCGAGTTTATGGGTTTTAAAAAATTGCTGTTGTTGTTTTTCCGTCACATTTAGAAAAATAGCTGTATTCTTACAGTGTAGCCTCTCATAGATTCTAAATCACAGGTATGCTGGCTAGTGTTATGCCAGCTTGATAAACAAACTAGGGTCAGAGAAGGGAGTCTTGTCTTTGTTGTGAAAATACTTCCTTAAAACAGGCTGTAGGAAAGCCTATAGTACATTTTTTTAAAATTAAGGATTGACTGGGGAGGGCCCAATCTATTGTGGGCTGTGCCATCCCTGGACTGGTCATCCTGGGATCTATGAGAAAGTCGGCTGAGCAAACCTCAGGGAACAAAACCTCCATGGCCTCTGCATCAACTCCTGCTTCCAGGTTCCTGCCCTGGCTTCCTTCAGTGATGGACTATGATATGGAAGTGTGAGCCAAACAAACCCTCTTCTTCTCAGCTTCTTTCAGTGTTTTATCACAGCATAGCAGTTGCGACTAAGGCAATGTGTCTTGAGCCATCTAACAGCTGTCTCAGCTTGGTGAGACTCCATAAACATTAGTCTTTTTCTTCTGTTTTAGGTTCAGTAGCACAAGATAATTTCTGCCATTTTGTCTTCGAGCTTGCTGACTTTCTCTTCTTGAACTGGTCTTTAAGCATATTTGTCTTAGCTCCTTTAGGTAGAAGAGAAGATATTCAGGGTCAACATCAGCTCTATAGTGAGTTTAAGGCCAGCTGGAAACACCTGATATCTTGTTAGAAAGAGGAGGGGTGGGTGTGAAGGGTCTAACTTAAAAAAAAAAGCACAATAGAAAATTTAACTCTATGGTGTTGTAGGTGGAGTATTTATGCTTTTCAAAAATTCCTATGTTAGGAGAGATCCAAGATGGCTGCCACGAGAGAACACTGTGTCTGAGGAGTAGGAGAGCAGAAACAACGCAGCGACCAGGAGACTGAACTCTGGGACCTAAAACGCCAGCATTGTGAGTGCCAGGTGAGCGGAACTCCTACAGTGAGAAAACCAAGTTGGAAAACCCTAGGGACACCCAGTTATTACCTGGAAAAATCTCCGGGTGACCAGCTATGCACAGCTCTGATCTGAACAAGCAGCCACGCAGGGTGCCCACACCGGCCATTATAGACTGACTCACACAGTCTCGCGGGCAGTCTCAGGAGGAACCGGGTGCCGTTTGCACTGAACTGCACCCTGCGAGCTCACACTGCATCTGGGTTCTGCTTCAACCCGCGGGTGTGCTGCAGGCTCAGACCGATCACCGGAACCACCCCAGACTGAGTGGATTGGGGGACCGTTTTGACCAGTCTGCAAGCTGCGGGGGCATGCGCCGAACGCTTCCTCCAGCAAAAACTCAGTCAGTGTGTGAGTCTGCTTGTGGGTCTGGGAGAAACCCGAGTTCTGCCTCAACCCATGGCTGAGAGGATCCTGGGACCATCTTGACCAGACCGCACACTGAGGGCAAAAGCTGCACGCATACGCCAGCAAAAACCCCAGTTCGGGTGTCTGTCCACGGGCCAGACAGAGAAGGCCTCGGGCACCATTTCAGACAGCCCTGCATACAGTGGATGCACACCAA
>CM053758.1:8973513-9005427 GCA_028658305.1 Pachyuromys duprasi
GACCTCTGGGGGGGGGGCGGGGTCAATGTAGGGATGTATCAGAGCAGATATTAAGACTCACAATCTAGCCTCTGACAGAGCGCGAGAAGTAATGATAGATCTGGGGGAGGTTGGTGAGACTTTGGGAGAACAAGAGCTCCACAACGACCAAACTGAGCAGGGCACAGGGGTCTTGTATGAGACGGTTTCTACAATCAAGGACCATGTGTGGATGTGGCCTGCACAGATGGGGCCCATGATAGCTCGGTGTAGGACTGAAGACCCTAGTGAGGGAAACAGGGACTGTTTCAGTCATGATCTTGATGGCTGACTCTTTGACCCTCCCCGATACAAGCCGGGCAGTGACAGACTGGCTAGATCCCAGGGGAGGACATTGCAGCCAGCCCTGAGGAGACAGGATAAGCTGGGGTTGGATGGAAGGGAAGGAGGTCCTCCCCTGTTGGTGGACTTGGAGGGGGCAGAGAGGAGGGAGATGAGGGAGGGAGTGGGAGGGCAGGAGGGAATGAGGGAGGGGGCTACGCCTGGGATTCAAAGTACCTAACCTGTGATTGAGATAAAAATAAATAAATTAAAAAAGAATGAATTTCAAGTCAGTCTTGGTCTCTGAAAAACTTACTGTCTCTGACACTTGGCTGTTTCAGCCTCCAGCTGTCATTATCTGCTTGGTGGGCACATAGTCACACTCATGAGGTTTAAGGAATATCCGAAGTTTCTAAGTAAGCTGCACATAGACATGAGAATCCTGGATGTAGATGCTTCCACATTCTGAGACTCCCCTGTCCAGTTAATGTTCAGCTGTGTTCTGGCAGCTTCATCTAAGGTAGTGTCCTGTGAACTTCATCTGTATGCTCTTTGGTAGGACCCTTAGGAGAAACAATCATGTCAGTATTGCTTGGTTTTGAGGCCATATCTCCTCTAGTTGATCATGGCTTTTGGTTGTTTTCTGGTGCTTTTCCTTCCACTTTCTTCTTTCTCTCTTTCCATCTTTTTATCTTTCCTTCAGCTGGGGATCAAACTCAGGTCCTCTTGCATGTCTAGTCGGAAAATTCCCCCTATTTCCATTGACTGCAGGTGCTGAGATTTATTAAAAATGGGGCTAGTTCTAAAGTACAGGATAATCATGCTACAATAAATAGATACACACAAAAGAACTAAGTTACAAGGAGGGGTTAAGGGAAGATGCTCCAATATTACTCAACAGGGGAAATAAAATAGGCATTGGAGGTAGATAGAGGCAGAGGGCTGGGTAGGAGAGGGAATGGAGAGAGGAGCAGGAGTGGGGATTAGAAGTAGGGAGAGCAGGGGAGAGAGGGCCTGGTAAGAGAGTGGAAATTGAATGTGGAGCGCGTCTCTGTAATTTGCCAGAGACCTGGAATAGGAAAGACCCCAAGAAGTCTGTGGGGGTCACCCTAGTTGAGACTTCTAGCATCAGGGGATATGGAGCCTGAAGTGGCCACTTCCTGTAGCCAGGCAGAACTTCCAGTGGAGGGATGAGGACCCCAATCTACACACAAAACCTTCCACCCAAAATTTGTTCTGCCTACAAGATGTGCAGAGATAAAGATGGAGCAAAAATTGAGGGAATGGCCAACCAATGACTGTCCTAACTTGAGACCCACTCCATGGGAGAGAACCAATTCTTGGTTGGTGCTATTACTCTGCTTTGCTGACAGACAGGAGCCTGGCATAACTCTTCTGAGAAAATTTACCCAGCATCTGATGGAAACAAATAGCAGAGACTCACAGCCAAACATTAGACAGGGCTCTGGGAGTCCTATAGAAGAGTTGGGGGAAAAATTGAGGGAGCTGGAGAGGTCAAGGACTCCATCAGAAGACCCACGGAATCAACTAACCTGGTCCCGTGGGGACTGACAGAGACCGAACCACCAACTAAAGAGCATGCATGGACTAGTCCTAGGTCCCCTGCACATATGTCGATGCACAGCTTGGTCTTTATGTGGATTCCTTAACAACTGGAGCAGGGGACCTCACTGACTCTAATGCCTGGCTTTGGATCCTGTTTCTGGTCTGCCTTGTTTGGCCTCAGTGGGAGAGGATGCACTTACTTCTGCAGTGATTTAATGTGCCAAGGCATGCTGGTACCCATGGTGGACCTCCCCCTTCTCTGAGAAGAAGAGAAGAGAATGGGGACCTGGGAGGCAAGGAGGAGGCTCCAATTAAGATGTAAAGTGAAATACAATTTTAAAAGTGGGACTAGAAAGGTGATTCTATGGTTGAAAGCACTTGCTCTTCTTGCAGAGGACCCAGGTTTGGTTGCCAGCACCCACGTAGTGGTTCATAATGCTTTATGACTCCAGTTCCAGAGGATTCCTACACCATCTTCTAGCTTTCACAGGAACTGCACGTTGGTAGGGCACAAATATACAAATAAAAATCTTCCCCCACCCCTTTTGGGATAGGGATTTACTATGTAGCTTTGATCTAGAACTCTCATGTAGATCAGGCTGGTTTCAGATTCATCAAGATCCATCTGCCTTTGCCTCTTGAGCACTGGGATTAAAATGTGTGTGTGTGTGTGTGTGTGTGTGTACTCAGGTAAAGAGATAAGAAGAGAGCATCATATTCCCTGGAACTAGAGTTATAGGCAGTGAGTCAGCTGTCTGATGTGGGTGGTAGGAGTCAATCTCAGGTCCTCTGAAGAAAGTGTAAATAGAAATAAATGCTCTTAACCACTGAGCTACCTCTCCAGCTCTCCAAGTCCACTTTATGTATTTATTTTTATTTTGTTACTTTATTTTGAGAAAGTGTCTCACTATGTAGCACTGGCTGGTTTGCAACTTGCTACAATCTTTCGGCTTCTGTTTCCCAATTGCTACCATTACAGTCATGGTCCACAATGTCTAACTCCCCTAAGCCAACTGGAGAGTTTGTTCTGTTTCACCCAGAACAGGATTAGTCAAGGGCCTAAATGGAATGTTCCTGTTATAGCACCCAAACCTGAAAGGATAGATTTGGCCTCCCCAAACTGTTTTTGGTTGAACACACTTAAACAAACCACATTAATCCTCAGGTCCACAGCTGACAGTCTTTCCTTGGTACACTGAAATCAGTCTCCTGCAATTTTTGAGACCGAGAGGACCAGATCAACGGCACTGATAATAGCAAGATGCAGTCTGCAATCAAACTCCACCTCCTTTCCCAAGTGGATAAAAACTCTTCAGCGATATTAATTTTCTGTGTTCTCTCTCTGAGGAAGGCTTGTTTGTGAACCTCAGTCCTTGTCTACTGGACAAGAGGTAACCTTTGAACAATTTGTGAGGACAGTTGTATAATATGATTTCTGACTGCTCCCAATAGGAGTGGATTTTAAAGGTGCTTACATGGTCAGAAAGCTCCATGTATTGGTTTCGAGAGACTGTCAGCTTTTCTTTCCAAATTTCAGCCTCCAGTCAGCAGTGTCTTCTAGGCATTTAAAAGTGGAGCTCCTGAGAGCTCATCTGTTTGATCTGCCAAACATATCTCTCCTCTTCTAATTTTTATGGTAGTTGAATCCTTTTGTGCAAATTTCACACATAAATGGTAATTTCAAAATGTTTTTTTTTAAATCTCCTATCTCTTTTTAGCCTTTTCTTCTCTGTGTGGTACAATCAGACTCATAATGATAAATATTTTTAGCAAATAAGAAACTGTCATCCTAGACCAGATTCACAGCCCTGTTGTCTTTCATGATCCCTAGGTTTCCATGACAGCATGAGCCCAGCATGGCCATTGCCCCCAATCATAATTTATTTTTGGCCAGATTGGTCTGTCAGTCATTTGCCCCTTTTTGTTCCTCAGGGCTACCTTCTCCAACTACATTCTCCTTCTGATGAGCTTGGATGTGTGCCTTCTCTAACTTTGTAAAGTAATTTCACTTTGTTTTCCTGTTGCTGCCTTTTCCTCAGATACATTTACAGAATTTCTCCTTGTGTCTACCAGGATATATTAGCTCATTGCTAGTCAAAGCAAGGAAATGGATTAATCCATTTTCTTCCCTTGGTAGAAAAGGGACATTTTGTTTACCGCAGCCGGATCTGATCACAGGGATCATGGGAATGTTGGACCTTCTTTACAAAAATAGAAGACCCCTAAGAACAGAGTCACAGCAGGCCCTTTATATTTCCCATTGTCGTGTCATCTTCGGTTACTGGCTTTGTCTATGCTCCCTCCACCTTTTGGTATTTAGCTAGGAATATGATTGATTCTGCACAACAGAATATGATACATGGGGAGAGGTGGTTTGAAATCCCTGTGTAGTCTACTGATCTTTCTTCTGGCAAAAAGACTGGAAGGAACTCTGTGATAAGGTGTAGATGTGGAAATAATGGTCACCACTCAAATCACAGCACAGAGAAAAGAATCAGTAGTGTGAAATATAATTCTTTATTAATTAATTTAAAAAAATTTTGAGATGAGATTGCATGATTTAGCCCTTATTGACCTGGGACTCTGTAGACTAGACAGGCCTCTAATTCAAGGTTATCTGCCTGAGTCTGCTCCGAGGACTGATATTAAAGGCTTGAGCCACCATTCTAGCCTGTTTTGTCGTTTTCCAAGAATTGCACCACATATCCCAGACTGATTTTGAACTCATGATAATCTTCCTGTCTTATCTTCTGAGTGCTGGGATTTTAGGTGTGTGTATAAGGCCTGGTTTTGTAGTATACTTTGAATAAGAAGTAAGGTCTCATTATGTTAAGATTTTGGAGCTGTTTGCTAACACATCAGAACCTCTTCTGTCACAAATAAAGAAGATGTTTAGACTTGAAATCATGTTATAATTGTCTAACAGTAAAGTACTCAGATCTCAGACATCTCAAAAACTGTCTCCAGAAATGCTTCCACACATATAGTTCATGCATTTTAAGGCATGGGCCACCACTGTCATCCTGGGAAGAAGTTCTGGTGCCTTAAAACAAAAACAAAACAAAACAAACAAAAAAACACACCATGCCTTCTCTTCAGAAAAATCACTCACTCATTTTCCTTTATAAATAGTAATTCAACCAGTTCTAGAATCTCACCTGAATAGAATCATACTGTAAATAATTTTTGGTAGGTATATCTGGCTTTTCCCATTTAAGAAAAAAAATACTTCTGAGATTTAGCAACACTGATAGCATTTCTTAGGGATCCGTTCAACCATGCTCCAAATCTCTTCTGAAGACCCCTTAGATATTTCCAGTTCACATTATTATGAATGACATTCCTACGAACATTTGGTTACAAGGAACTCTATGGACATATTTCTTAATTTCTTCCTGAATGAATATTTCACTATGGTATTTCTGAATCATGGGCAGATGCTTAACTTTCCTAAAAGGTTCAGAAACTCTGCAAGTGGTATCTAAAATAATTCTATCATTTATACTTCTACTATTCACACAGGTAAGCTCTGGTGGCTCTGTGTTTTCACCAGCATTTGGCAGCCATCTCTCTCTCTCTTTTTCATTTTTGACATTGTAATGGGTGTATAGTAGTAGCTCACTGAAGTTTTAATTTTTATTTCCATGAGAAGTAATAGTGTAAAAATTTTGTCTTTCTAGTGGGTATTTTAGGTCTTCCTTTAGGACATAACTCTGCTGTTTTCATTTAAAAAATTATATGTTTTTATTGCACTATTGAATGTATAATTTTGAGCCCTTTCTAAGAATCTTTTCCATACCGAGGTTATATAAGCTTTCCTCTGCGTTCCCATTATTGTATTTGTCTTAAGACTAATATTTATTTTCGATTAATTTTTCTTTATATTTTAAAAAGTATACATACATGAATTATTTTTATGCTATTTGTATTATAAAACTTGTTGAAGATATTTTCTTTTTTCCACTTAATTACCTCTGCATTGTTTAAAACATGTATTGGTCTGTTTTGAGACTTTGTTATTTTCTATTGATTCAATGTGACCATTATTTTATCAAATGTATATTTTCTTAATTATTACTTTATAAAAATAATCTTAACATCATCATAGTATATAAATATAAAAATTAGTATAAAATATAAACTGCTAAATATAATATAAAATATAAATAACAACAATAATTGTATAATAATATAAATACATAAGATAATAAAAATATAAGAATAATTATCATCATATAAGTTTAAAATAATCAGTTTATTTTACAACCCAAGCCTCCCTCCTCTCCTCCTAGTACTTCCATCTCCCCAAGCCTCCCTCCTCTCCTCCTAGTACTTCCATCTCACCTCACACCCCCATTTCCTTCTCCCTTTCTCTTCAAAGGAGGGGAGGCCTCACATGTATACCAACAAGCTTAGCCATAGCAAGATGTGGTAGGACTAGGCACATCTTCTATTGACACTACACACTGTAGCCCAGGTAAGGGAAAGGGATCCAAAGGTAAGCAGCAGAGTCAGAGAAAGTCCCTGCTCCAGTTGTTAGGGGACACACATGAAGAACAATTTGCACATCTGTTACATGTGTGTAGGGGACTTAGGTCTGTCCAATGCATCCTCTTTGGTTGGTGATTCAGTCTCAACTAACCCGATAGGCCCAGGTTAGTTGATTTGATAGGCTTTCTTGTTGGGTCCTTGACCTCTCTGGTTCCTTCAATTCTTCATCCCCTTCTTTCACAAGATTACCTAAGCTCCAACTTGGCTGTGGGACTATGCGTTTGTTGTTCTTTTTTCTTTTTTTTAAAGATATAACAAAAAGTTAATTTTTAATTAAATGTTTATTTTTCTATATTAATTACAGTTTATTCATTTTGTATCCCAGCTGTAGCCCCCTCCCTCATTCCCTCCCAATCCCACCCTTTCTCCTTCATCTCCTTCCAAGCCCCTCTCCAAGTCCATTGATAGGGAAGGTCTTCCTCCCCTTCCATCTGACCCTAGATTATCAGGTCTCATCAGGACTGGCTGAATTTGTCTTCCTCTGTGGCCTGGCAAGGCTGCTCTTCCCTTAGGGGGAAGTGATCAAAGAGACAGCCACTGAGTTCATGTCAGAAACAGTACCTGTTCCCTTTACTAGGGAATCCACTTGGATACAGAGCTGCCATGGGCTACATCTGAGCAGGGGTTCCAAGTTATATCCAAAATGGTTCCTTGGTTGGCTTATCACTCACAGAAAAGACCCCTGGGCCCAGATTTTTTGGTTCTGTTGCTCTGTTGCTTTGTTGCACAATTTCTGTATCCATTCCTCCGTAGAGGGACATCTGCGTCGTTTCCAGGTTCTGGCTATTACAAATAAAGCTGCTATGAACATGGTTGAGCAAATGTCCTTGTTGTCTACTTAATATATACCTAGGAGTGGTATAGCTGGATCTTGAGGAAGCGCTATTCTAATTGTCCAAGAAAGCGCCAGATTGATTTCCAAAGTAGTTGTACAAGTTTACATTCCTACCAGCAATGGAGGAGGGTTCCCCTTTCTCCACATCCTTTCCAAAACCTGCATCTGTTTTTATCGGTTGCTGGATGAAGCATCTCAGAAGACAGTTATGCGAGGCTCTTCTCTGTATAACAGAATATGGTAATAGTGTCAGGGGTCTCAAGGATGGGTCTCAAGTTGGTTCAGTCATTGGTTGCTCATTCCCTTAATTTTTGTTCCATCTTTATCCTTATGCATGTTGTAGACAGGACAAATTTGGTGTAAAAGGTTTTGTGGGTGGGATGGGGTCTTCATTCTTCCATGGGAAGTTTTGCATGGTTAAGAGCTGGCCATTTCAGGTTCCATATCCCCTGTTGTTTGGAGTCTTAGCTAGGGTCACCTTCATAGATTCCTGGGATTTTCCTCTTGTCCTAGGTTTCGGCCTAATCCCAGAGATGCCCCCCTACCACAATTTCAGTTCTTTTCCCAGTTTTGTCTTTGTCAGTCCTTCCCACACTTAACACCTTCTGTTCCCCTTCCCATCCCATCTCCCACACAGTTCCCTCCCTCCCTAGACCACCAGTGTCTATTTTATTTCCCCTTCTGAGTGAGATTCAAGCATCCTCTCTTAGGTCCTCCTTGTTACTTAGCTTCTTTGGGTCAGTGGATTGTAATATTGTTATCCTGTACTTCAAGTCTAATATCCACTCATAAGTGAGTACATACCATGTTTGTCTTTCTGGGTCTAGCTTACTCACTCAGAATGACATTTTCTAGTTCCATCAATTTGCCTGCAAGTTTATTGATGTTAGTTTTAATAGTTCAGCCGTAATCCATTGTGTAAATATACCACATTTTCTTTATCCATTTTTTTCTGGTTGAGGGACATCTAGGTTGTTTCTACTTTCTGGCTATTATGAATGGAGCTGCTATGAACATAGTTGAACAACTGTCCTTGTGGTATGGTGGAGGATATTTTGGGTATATGCCCAGGAGTAATAGAGCTATGTCTTGAGGTAGAACTATTCTGCATTTTAAAAAAATTTTATTTTATTTTTGTACTTTGTATCCCAGCTATAGCCCTTTTCCGCATTCCCTCTCTATACCCCCTATCCCTCCCTCATCTCCTCCCTGCCCCTTTCCAAGTCCACTGATAGGGGAGGACCTCCTCACCTTCCATCCAACTCTAGCTTATCAGGTCTCTTCAGGAATGGCTGCAATGTCCTCTTCTGTAGCCTAGCAAGGCTGCTCCTCCCTTGGGGGGTGAGGGGGGCGAGGAGCCAGCCATTGCATTCATGTTGAAATAGTCCTTGTTCCCCTTACTAGGGTACCCTCTTGGATATTGAACTACCATTTGCTACATTTAAGCAGGGGTTCTAGGTTATATCCATACACGGTCCTTGGTTGGAGAAAAAGTCTCATAAAAGACCCCTGTGCCCTGATATATTTGGTTCCTGCAGAGCTCCTGACCTCTCCAGGTCATACTAACACCCCCTTCTTTCATATGATTCCCTTCACTCTACCAAAGGGTTGGTTATGTGTCTTAATATTTGCTTTGATACACTTCTAGGTAGAGTCTTTCAGAGGCCCTCTGTAGTAGGATCTACTGAAATCTGTATACCTAGAGAAGATAAACAAGAAAGAGGATCTGGGGTAAGATGATTATTCCCCATTTTTTGAGAAGCTGCCAGATTGATTTTCAAAGTGGTTGTACAAGTTTGAACTCCCACCAGCAATGGAAGAGAATTCCTCTCGTTCCACATCTTCACCAGCATGTGCTGTCAACTTGAGTTTTTGATGTTAGCCATTCTGACAGGTGTAAGATAGAATCTCAGAGTTATTTTGATTTGCATTTTTCTGGTGACTAAGGATGCTGAACATTTCTTTAAGGGTTTCTTGGCCATTAGAGATTCTTCTGTCAGGAATTCCCTGTTTAGATCTGTACCCCATTTTAAAATTAGATTATTCGGTTTGTTGGTGTCTAATTTCTTGAGTTCTTTAGATATTTTGGATATTAGTCCTCTGTTGCATGAAGGGTTTGTGAAGATATTTTCCCAGTCTGTAGACTGCCTTTTTGTCCTTTCAGTGATGTCCTTTGCCTTTGCTTTTCAGTATGGTGAGGCCCCATTTATTAATTGTTGCTCTTAGAGCCTAAGCTGTTGGTATTCTGTTCAGAAAGTTGTCTCCTGTGCCAATAAGTTCAATGTTCCTCCCCATATTTTCTTCTATCACATTTAGTGTGTCTGGTTTTATGTTGAGGTTTTTAATCCACTTTGACTTGAGTTTTGTGCAGGGTGTTAACTATGGATCTACTTGCATTCTTCTACATGTAGGCATCCAGTTAGAGCAACACTTGATAAATATGCTGTCTCTTTCCCATTGTATGGTTTTGACTTGTTTATTTTATGTTTTTTTTTCCAAAGAAATCAAGTGTCTGTAAGTGCATGGATTTATGTCTGGGTTTTGATTTAATTCCATTGATCAACATGTCTGTTTTTATGCTGATGCCATGTGTTTTTGTTTGTTTGTTTGTTTGTTTTTTGTTTTACTATTGCTCTTTGGTACAGCTTGAAATCAGGGATGGTGATATCTCCAGAGTCCAGAGTTCTTTATTGTACAGGATTTTTTAAAAAAAAGCTATCCTGGGTCTTTTTTTCATATGAAATTGAGTATTATTCTTTCAAGGTCTGTAAAAACATTGTGTTGGAGATCTGATGGGGTATTGCTTTGAATCTGTGGATTGCTTTCGGTAAAATTGCCATGTATATTGTTAATCTTACTGGTCCATGAACATGGGAGATCTTTCCATCTTGTGTTATCTTCTTCAGTTTCTTTCTTCAAATACTTGAAGTTCTTGTTATATAGGTCTTTCTCTTGCATTACACTAAGATATTTTATATTATTTGTGGCTATTGTGAAGGGTGTTGTTTCTCTAATTTCTTTTTTCATCCCATTTATAGTTTGTGTACAGAGGACTACTGATTTTTCTAGTTGATTTTGTAACCAGCCATTTTGCTAAAGGTGTTTATCAGCTGCAGAAGTTCTCTGATAGAATTTTTGGGGTCACTTATGTATATTATCATATCATCTGCAGGTAGTGATATTTTGACTTCTTTATTTCCAAATTGTATCCCTTGATTTATTTTTTAGTTGTTTTATTACTCTAGCTAGGTTTTCAGGTGCTATGGTCAATAGATGTGAAGATGTGAAGACAGTGGGCATTTTTGTCTTGTTCCTTATTTCATTGGGATTGCTTTAAGTTTCTTTCCATTTAATTTTATGTTGGCTATTGACTTGCTGTATATTGCCTTTATTGTGTATAGGTATGTGCTTTGTATCCTTGATCAGTCCAAGACTTTTAACATGAAGGAGGGTTGGATTTTATCAAAGGCTTCTTCATCATCTAATGAGGTGATCATGTGTTGTTGTTGTTTTTCTTTCAGTTTCCTCATACGATGGATTACATTGACGGATTTTCATATGTTGAACCGTCTCTGCATCTCTGGGATGAAGTGTACTTGATCATGAAGGATGATGTTTTTGATGTGTTCTTGGATTGGGTTTGTGAGTAATTTATCTAGTATTTTTGCATCACTATTCATAGGGATATTGGTCTGAAGTTCTCTTTCTTTATTGAGTGTTTGTGTGGTTTGAGCGTCAGGGTGTTTGTGGTCTCATAGAATGAGTTGGGCAATGTTCCTTCTGTTTGTATTTTGTGGAATAATTTGAGAAGTGTTAGTATTAGCTCTTCTTTCAATGTCTGAAAGAATTTTGTGCTAAAACCATCTCTCCTTGGCCTTTTTTTTTGGTTGGGAGAATTTTAATAACTGCTTCTATTTCTTTAGGGGTTATAGGTCCATTTGCATTGTTTACCTGGTCTATATTTATGTTTGGTAAGTGTTTTTTAAGTCAGGTTAGCAATGTCCTCTCCCTCCCCCCACCATTGGTTATTCTTGGTCCTTTGCATTTTGAAAAACAATTTAAAATCAGCTCTGATTTTCTTTAACATCCAAATAGTCCTGCTTAAATCATATTTAAGATTTCATTGGATTTATAGACAAATTTTGAAGGAAATTGTCATGTTAATAATGCAGTCTTTAGTCCATAAAAATAGTAACCTCTTCATTTACTTATGACTTCATTATTCTTTCCTAGCAATGCTGTCTTTCAGTGGAAGTTTCACATATATTTCTTATTTACCCATTTTACATATTTATTCGGCTTTAATTGGAATTTTTAATCGGGATGTTTGGAACTCTATTATTGTTCCGAGGATTTAATACATTTGAACTTAAGCCTGTACATGACTCCTCTTTGCCCCTGTAATTTTGCTTATGCAATTATCATATACTTATCTATGCCCTTTTCTCTTCAGCAGTGTCTCTTATAAAATCCTGTTTCTTATACCAGTGCCTTTTCACCCTGGAAGTATTTCCCACCATGGGAAGACTTTCCCAATAGCTGTGCTTTTGTAGCTACTTTACTCCATTCATAAACCATTCTTTCATGCATTTATGAAGCAGAGAAATGAATAAAATGTATTTTCTGTTCTGAAGAAACTTCAGTTTTAGAAGAGTAGGCACACACATAGTAAGGACTATGAAATAGACACTGCCACTTGCAAGCTAGTGGTAACATTCATGACCTAGTTAGCATCAGGAGGAATTTATGTGAAGGAGTTTTTCCTGGAGGACTTTCCAAACTGTAATTGTCAGGGTATCCTAGAACCTGTGTTAATCATTAGCTGTTTTTCACTTTTATACTCTCTGCTTCATGATTGTAGGGAGTCTGGATTGCTTTGAAATCCAACATGGTAGCAATTTTTAGTCTTCTGTGTATCTAAGAATCTCTTGGGATCTCTCAATTTTGAAAAAACAAAATTGAAAGAGGGCTGTGGAATACAGATCCCTAAGAAGACTGTTTCAGATAATTTGCTGAATAGTGGCTGTGGAAAATGGCATACTTTTAGATCCATAACTGGTATCGAGAACCTAGTAACTTGTTTAATAATTCAATGCAAAAAGACCAGAACCTTAGTGAAATCCTTGTGATTTGTTTTAAAATAATTAATCAGGATGTTGTAATGTTACATGAAAAGCCTATGATGAAGTATTACCAAAAACTTATTAACAAAGTCAAATTGTCAAATATGACAAACATGGATTCCTTTTGATCTTTCTCTTTTTGTCCTAGTTTGATTTCTGTTGCTGTGAGATTTATGCCTGAAAGGAACGGAAGAATTCCTCTTACTGGATCTTTTCCTTGCTCTCCTCCAGCTGTCTTTCTTACACAGCTCAGACCCAGCAGCCTAGAGATGGTGGTACACATGGTGCATTGGTCCCCCTTACACTGATTAACAATCAAGACTATGCCTTACAGATGGGCCTACAGGCCAATCTGATGGAAGGAATTCCTCAATTAAAAGTCCCTCTTCCTAGGTAACTTTGGGTTGTGTCAAATTGACAGCTGAAGCTAACTATGTCAGTTTTATTCTGCTTTTCCTTTCTGTTCAAGAGCCTTCCGGTCAGCATTTGATTCAGTATGACTTTGCAAATTCTCCTTATTCTTGAAAAATCTTCCCCTTATTCTTAAGAAAAGAGAAAATGCTTTCCATCTACAGCCTCTTTTTTATGGGTTATTTCTTTGGATTTTACTGCTCCAGGCCTTTTCAGACTGAGGTTGCTGCCTCTATTTCAGCTACATCCCTGCATTGTTCACTCATGTAGAAACAAAATCCATTTCTGTAACAGTTGAAAGCACCCTTCTTGCTGCAGTCTTGACTGTACCAGCTGTTCCCTTGATGGGCATCTGACATTTCAGGTGTCCAGGATAATATATAGTCCATGCAAATCAATTGTTATGACATCTATATTTTGTTGCATACAAGGTTTCCTCCTGTAACTCTACAAGGGCTAATTTCACATTGTATTCTGCATTCTACCAGATACTATATAGCATGCTATAGTCCTCTAAGACACCTTAGATCAAGGGTCTTGAATTTCAACGATAATGGCTTCTTCGGAGCCAAGTGAATTGCAGCCCAACTATATAGCTACCATTTAATCTCCCAAATGAGACAAAGAGAGGCCAGGTAAGACATTTTTCATAAGCAAAAAGGTTTTAAACCTTGAATGTAGACTTTAAAAACTTGCATATATTTCAGGTAACTGGTCCTTGGCTGATTCCTAGAGAAAGGCATTTTCAATAAATAATCCCACTGCTGGCTCCTCAATCTAATCTTAGGAAAGCAAGTGGGGCACACCGTGGCTCACAGGGGTTTTCTCTCATAGCAGTTACTTGTTTGTGTTTAGCTCATGGAATACACAATGAGTTTATTCCTCCATTAAGTTCTTTCTAGTGCATCAGTAGAATAGATTGTGGATATGAAAACAAATAGACTGAATGCCATCACCACTGTACCTGTTCCATTCACACATTTTCCTAGCAGTCCCTGACTTGCTCATTCCTCCCGTCTCTAACATTGATCAATAATTCCAAACATAGCTGGAAGAAAATTGATAAAGGCAAGCCCAGTATGATCACCGCAGAGTGTCAATCAGTAAGAATTGCAGGTACATCGTTGCTGAAATCAGGCCCAACAGAGGGAGATTGCCTCTGGCCAGAGCTTGTCGAATATAAGTTGCTCTTCTTCCTTGTCATGGTACGTGAACGAGTGAGTGTGTGTGTGTGTGTGTGTGTGCATGTGTGCATGCAAGTATGCACATGTGCATGTGTGAAGATGAAAATCATTCTCTTCACCGATTATGCATTTAAATGGTTTAGCAAGTTGAGATGATGGCATTAGTGGAGCCGTGGCTAGAGTCCTGGCAGGTCAACCACAGAGATTCCAGAAGAGACCCTAGACAGTCCACCCATCATCTGTTTCTGGCTCTGACAGTTTGCATTTTAAGTGATTTCTTTTTAAAAGTTTGTGTGTGTGTGTGTTCAAGGCTTGGCTTCTCTTATACTGGTACATGTGGGAGGTGAGAAACCATAGGATATGGGGCCCAGTCAAATAGGTTGCTCATGTAGAAACAAAATCCATTTCTCTAACAGTTGGAAGCAGCCTACTTGCTGAAGTCTTGACTGTACCAGCTGTTCCCTTGATGGCCATCTGACACTTCAGGATATGTCCAGGATGACATATAGCTCATGCAAATCAATGGGTGTATCTTGGAAGTGTGTGTCTTGTCTTTTGCCCTATTCTCTCTCTTCTTCTTGGCCACTGTGTGGTGAGAAGTTCTACCCACCTCATGTTTCCTGTTCTGATACTCTGCTTCATCACAGGCTCAGAAACAGTTGAGGTTAAAAAAAAATCTATGGACTAGAACCTCTGAAACTGTGAGGCCAAATAAAAGTTGATTTTTTTATTATTATTTTCTAATGTTTTGGCAGCAGTGATGAAAAGCTGATAGATACATTTGCCTTCTGCAGTGTTGTCCTTTGATATTCTAGTTAGAATGTCCTTGTGCTACAAGGACTATTTAATGAACCACAACCTCCAGGAAGGCTTCCAGAATTTTAGAATACACTGTGGCCCCCTCTCTTGCGTTTGTGATGGAGCGTGTGTGTGTGTGTGTGTGTGTGTGTGTGTGTGTGTTTGTGTGTAGGTCAGAGATCAATGCTGGGTGCTTTCTTCTATTGTTCTCCACCTTAGTTTTTGATCCAGAGTCTCTCACTGAACCTGGAGTTCACAGATTGGCTAGACTGGCTGGCAACAAGTTCTGTCTCTTCTTCCCAAGGGCTGGGAACTACAGGCATGCTCCACTGTGCCTAGTTTATTACATGGGTGTTGGGGATCTAAATTCTGCTTCTCATGTTTGTGTAACAAGCATGTTATTTGTTGACCTGTCTCCCCTACCCCTAAGTCTCCATTCTTTCATCGATGCCAAAATTGTTTGGGGTTGGTCTGATGTTTGTATTTTGATGTTAATTACTTCCTCTCAAGATCTGCTTACTGCCCTGTCCTTGTTGTGTAAACCTGCCTAAGATATTATTCCTGATTGGTTGATTTTAAAAGGCCTGTACCTAGGAAGGGCATAAGGAGAAAGGTGTAGCTTCGGCCACCCCCCCCCCCCGGGCTTTGGGAACAGGGGAATCATGGGAAGAAGACAGAGAAACAGAAAGGTAGGAGGAAGGGGGATGCCACGATGGGTTAGTGTGTAGAACAAGCCACATGGGACAGGAGAAAGGAGTCCAAGAATGTTGTGGAAAGACCAAGATGAAAAATACAAGCAATTATCTTGGGATTATGGATGGAAGGTAGCTCAGATAGGAATGGATAAGGCAGCTAGCATGGGGTAGGGCTAGAAGATATGAGACAGCATACATGAAATAGCTGCCCAGCTCAAGGGAAATGAGGCAATTATAAAATCTGACAGGTGCCTGTGCTTCATTGCTGGTGATATCTAGTTAAATAATACAACCATAACAATTATAGGGCTAATAATAAATATTATTTAGCCCAATACCACTTTATTTCCAACAATAAAAAAATATATGACTTTATGTTTCCTTTATAAAGTTGATTGTTAAAGGGATAGTAGAAATTTGGAGAATATTCAACTTGTGACCTATTTTTAGAATATGTACATTAAATGCCATTGTCTTATTGTTAATATTGTTTTTTTCTTCTTTTTAATTAAAAAATTAAATGTATTTATTTACTCACTTTACATCTCTATCACAGCCCACTTCTTCCTTTTCTCCTGGTCCCACCACTCTCTTTCTTCTTCCCCCCTATCTTCTCAGAAAACAGGAGGCCCCCTCCCACCCCAGCCCTGACACATCAAGTCATATCAGGACTAAGCACATCCTTTTTTACTGAGGCCAGACAAAGCAGCCCAGCTAAGGAAAAGTGATCCAAACGCAGGCAACAGAGTCTATGTCAGAGATGGCCCCCTGTTTGCTAGGGGATCCACATGAAGACCAAGTTGCCCATCAACTCCATATGTATAGGGGTTCTAGTTCCAATGCATGCATTCTCTTTGGTTGGTGGTTCAGACTTTATAAGCCCCTATCCCATGATCTTAGATTAACTGACTCCATTGGTCTTCTTGTGAAGTTCTTGTCCCCTCTGGGTCCCTCTATTTATCCCCCAACTCTTCCATAAGACTCCCCAAGATCGGCCTAATGTTTGGCTGTGGAACTCTGTATCTGTTTCGATTAGCTACTGCGTGTGTTTTTAAAGTAAATATGTGTCTACCATCAGGCAAGGTGGTATAGGCATAGAAATGAATAGATTTTGTGTGTTTGTTTTTGTTTTGTCTTTTGAAATCACTCTAAAGTGATTTCAGGTTACTGTGAAGAAAGATAGGATTCTATAAATGGTGGTTCAACTAGGTAACTTTGAAAATGGAGCTATTGCGGACAGAACTACAGATCACTTTATTTAGGTATCAACTTGGGTTTTTATGTTGGTTCCAAGGGTCCATACATTGCTGAATGGTAGAGAAATCCCATTTCTATGCTTTGATTTCCTCAAAGTTTTGAGAAATGATGATTAAGTTAAACTTGCAGTAGCATAATGAATTTAAAAGAGAATGGAGCTTTTCCTGGTCTTCCCACATTTCCATAAAAGCCCAACTATCTTTGCTTCCTTGAGCCACAGGTTGCACTGGTAAGTTCTGAAGGGCACCAGCAATAAAGACAAGGTTTAAAAGTTCCAGGTTGTCCTGAGATGATGACCATGCTAGATGATAAGGATGGTCCCTGGTGGGTGCTGCACTGTGCCAAGTCAGGTTGACTCACTGCCCTTCTCTCTGCCAAGGTCAACACAGTGGGCAAGTGATTTCCAGAAGCAAGCAGGCCTCAGGGGACTGTCACCCTAGTGGGTAGTTACTTAAGTTTTTATGAGCACAGCTTGATTAATTAGCTTCAGAAAGGACAGTAGTTATTCCCTGAGAGGCTATTAGGAAGCACCTATGTTATTTGGTCCTTGCAAAAAACGATTAACTGAAATTCACACTCTGCAAAATAATTAACCAAGAATGGTGATGCTACATTATCCAGTCATTTTGAAGAAAAGGTCTCTTAGATATCAACTTAAAACTTTAAATTATTTTGGAGACTAGCTTTGGCTTTTAGATAGATTATAATAAAAGCAAATTATTGTACATTTTAATAACTTGCTTCTTCGGAAAAGGAGGTCTGATGCGAGGCTGATGACTGTGATGTATCTCATAAAAGCTAATTGATAATCCAGTTCTTTAAATACCACAGGAATTCATCATGGTTCACATTATTACAATGAGTTCCGAAGGAATTAAAGATGATTTACCAGCCGTTGGGACATTTTGCTAATATTATACATACTGAAGGAAGTAGTAAAAGAGACGAATGCTTTGGGGCACCTCCAGTTGCTTAATTTGTAAACAGATGCCAAATGCGCAGTCTCCAGTTCAAGGGCATGCACAGGATTGGTGAAGGTAGCACTGTGACTATAGATAGCTTTGTCTTGAATTTCCCACCCTGGCCCTATGCCAGAATCTTTTTTGCCAGCTGGATGTTCCACCTCCTATTTCCTGCCTAAGCTATACACAGTCACTTTATTATTGACAGGTAAAATTTCCATATAGACACAAAATGTTCTTTCAACAATGTTTCCCTTGGGAGATCCCATGTCAGAGTAGTAGGACCCACTCCTAAGACTAGCCGGACAACACAAACTAGACTTGATAGGAAAAAAGAAATCTCATAGTTTGGTGGGAAGGAATTAAAGGGTAGAGAGACTGATTGTAAGAACAGTAGGGGAGTGAATGTGTTCAATTTATATTGCATGAAATTCTCAAAGGAATAAAATCTTTGTTAAAATAAACCTATTTTCAAGTAATATAAAATAAAGTTTTGTGTCTGGCTTTGCAAATGGCTTTCTGTTGTGTCTTCTTGTAGGACCCATTCTCTTCCACTATTTATGATGAATTTCATGTACAATTTTACACTTTACTACAGATCTCTGTCCTCAGGGAGAGGTGAGCAAGGATAAGGTAGCCAGAGAGTAAGGGATGGGGGAATGGGATCCCTCAGTGTGCCTCCCAGAAGAAGGTAAGGATTTGGAGAGGATAAAGTTTCCTTTGCAGGTTCCAGTGTAAGAGAAGAGATATGTGATGAGTTAATAAATCTATTCAGGCCATACTATTGAGAAGAATGGCTTGGGAAAACATAATAAATGCTTTTAATGATAAACAAGCATATACCTTGAGGTTTATAGGTACCAGGAAGCTAGCAGCTCTGGTTTTCATCACTCTTTGGATTGCTTGTGGGCCGGGCTAGTGGGAAGAATAACAATTGTATTGTGCTCCTTTCTTGTGAGAGTATGTAACCAGGATTCAGATAGTTTAGTTCTCTAGCAATTTTCCTTTTCTGAAGTTGCTATTTTGTTATCTTGTTCTTCCTTTACAAGTAGATAGATTATGAAGGACCAGAGATAATGTCTCACCAGTCTATATACAAACCTGGGTTTCCCTAGGCCTCACCCATCTACAGGTGGGATGAAGCTGAAGCAACCAATTGCATTACAAACATGTGGTTCTACCCTGATCACTCTGACCTCAGCCTTCTGTAAAAGCTGACTTGGTACTTCTGAGGAGCCTCACATTTGCTCAAAAATGAGAGTGTTTATCTATCCAGAGCCATTTGCTATTTGCTTCCACTTTAGTTCCAAGCTTTCTTGAGTGTATCTGGTCAAATAGTCTCCAGACGGTTTCTGCTGGGCCTGAGCACTGAGGGCCCTGGACAACTGTTTATCTGGCATCCAGCCCTTGCTTCTGATAAACACATTTACATTTAGGGGATTAACAGCCATTTCTACCTTGTCTTCTACTGATGGTCACAATGGCCGTGATCTGTCAGCAATTGTTTGTTATAAAAAATGAACAATGCTGTATAACAGGAATCCCCAGTCCAGTCCTGTATCTTTCAAGTTCTTAATGGTAGTATGAAGTCCATACTTTCTTTTTCTTTTTCTTTTTTAAATTATTTTTATTTTTATTAATTGGCTTATTCTTATTAATCAGTTTATTCACGTTGTATCTCCCCTGGAGCTCCCTCCTTTCTCTCCTCCTGATCCTACCTTCCCTCCCTCACTTGTCCCCACCTGTGCCCCTCCCCCAGTCCAATGATAAGGGAGGTCCTCCTCCTCCCTCTGAACCTAGTCTATCAGGTCTCATCAGGAGTGGCTGCATTGTCTTCCTCTGTGGCCTGGCAAGACTGCTCCCCCCTCAGGGGGAAGTGATCAAAGAGCAGGCCAATCAGTTCCTGTCAGAGACAGTCCCTGTCCCCATTACTATAGAACCCACTTACTGAACTGCCATGGGCATGCCAGAGGACAACTGGACCATTGAGATAGCATTAAATCACTGATAACTCAATCAGGTGATGACTTTAATTGGAGAGGCTATTGCAGATGTGGCTCTTTATTTAAATCAAATCACAGTTTAAAAGCAACAAAGTTCTTATCACTAGAGGGGGACACTGTTCCGGGAGATTCTTTGTATGTGTATGTGTGTGTCCCCAAGACTAAAGATACTACAAGCGTTTCTTTGCATTTGGCAGGGTCAGAAGTAAGACTTTTCAAAATTTTGCTACAATGACATTTCACATCCCTAAACTCAACTGTTTCAGCCCATCCACTTCATATCTTGACAGGCAGCAACAGTGAAGTCATGCTAACTGGGCCTCCCAGGCAGAAATTGCACAGCAGTTACCCAAATGCATATAAGTCAAGAAAACATAAATACAGAGACTAGTTCAGTAAGGTTTCTGGGGCCACTGGCCTGTGACAAACTAGACTATCCTTCAATGCACATCATGTCACCAATGCAGCTTGGGTAAAATTTTTGGGTCCTTTACCCTTTTATGAAAAGCATATACTGTATTTGGGTGAACTGTGGTGAGTTTATGGGATGATTTTAGTGTCACAAATTATACCTACCTGATGATTCCTACTTAGTAGGAATCTTCACTTGATAAAGTATCCTGACTGCCAGGATTAATGTGTGCCCCAAGCTGACTGTGCATGGCTTCTTCAGGTAGCAGCACGAATACAAAATACCTGGCAGAAGGAAGATGGTCTCACCTTTTGCTTGCTTGGCCTTCCCTCTTGCTACTGAGTTGATTTGTCCTGTTTTTGTTGTTGATGATGATGATGACTTCACTGGCAACAGAATCACCATTTGCAAGCTTTCATTGTGGAGCAGGGACCAGTAGCTCTCCAAGAAATTGCTGGGATTCTAGCACCAAATTGAGACTACTGATTCACTCCAACTTGTGGACTGAGTAACTATAGGTTCTTACCTCCCATTGAGAGACAGATACTGTGGGAATACTATGGCTTCTGGGGAACCAGCTTCAAGAACCAAGTAACTGCCAGGTTCTCAGCTTCTTAGATGTGATTCAACTCTTATTAATGTAAAGCTAACTTAATAAATGTGAATTTGTGTGTGTGTGAAAAAAAGTGAACAATGCATATCCACTGGGTATCAGGTATGCTCAGAGTCTTTGACAGCACGGACCAAGAAATCTGAAAACTACATCAGCATTGGTAAAGTGTTGGCACAGGAAAGACCTGCAAATTCAGACTTAAAGGAAAATCAATACTTAAACCAAACCCTGGAGATGAGAGTTAGGGAAGAGGCAATAGATTATGAAAGAAGGAAAGAGATTATGATGTTTCATTTGGATTGTCCACTTGGTGGGCTTGAGAGGCACCTAGAATTACATCTCTGGGCACTTTCAGATCATAAAGAAAGCAGAACCACTCTGAATATGGGTGGCTCCACCCCTCAGGCCATGGCCTGGAGGAAAATAAAGGGGCAGAGGGTTGCTTCTTATATGCCATAATGTCAGCTACTTGGCAGCTCTACCATCCTCTCCCCACTATGCTGTCAAAACGTCTCTTTCTTTTATGTAGCTCTGCCAGGTATTTTGCCACAGTAAAAGAGGGTTAAAATGAAATAGCTGGAAATAGTATTTGAAAATCTAGTGGGGAAGAGGGCATGAGGTTTTTGTTCTGATGACTGAGAGTCATTTAATCCAGGTCTGGCAAAAAGAAGGTGCATGGGAGATGATGGACAGGAATGTGGCTAGAGGGTTTGTAGATGCAGGACTTACAAGCCTGATTAACACTGTGGAGTTTTCCATGGGCCAATGTTGAGTTAGAAACAGGCATGCACTTATAGAGAAACTTGCTATAATACTACTCTTATATAAAAAAATATCAAGAGTTCCAGTTTCATCAAAATAAGTCTCAGAATTTGGTCAAATCAGTCCATTCAAACACTGGCTGAGTAACATATTAGAAAATACATCACTGAGAGGCATATCAGTGAGGAATAGTCAGAGGTTAAACTCTAAGGAAAATCAGGAACCCTAGAGGCAATGAAAGAATTTGATTTCATCTTCTGGTAACCAGGAAGCAACCAGTACTTACCACTATCTTTCTCCTGTTTGCCAAATTGGGTGACCTTGAATGTTATAGTTTGTAGTTCTGTAGGGCATGTGGTATATATAGCCTATCTAAGAAAAGCATTTAGCAATGCTTTTCCTTACCTTCCCTCTGCTCCCACTTAAATCTGATAGCTCAAATGGCCATACTAAGTATAAATGAAAGACAAAACAGTAGTCTACATCATAAACCATCCCACCAGAGAACTGTGAGGAAGAATGTCCATTTCAATGTTCATTGAGAAAATCAGGGCTGGAGAGATGGCTCAGTGTTTATTACTCTTAGAGGGGATATGGCTTGGGTTTCCAGTAACCACATAGGAGCTTGCAACAATCTGTAATTCCAGTTCTAGGGGATCTGACATCCTTTTCTGCTTACTGAACACACACACATTAAATAAATAAATATTTAAAACCTTTAAAATGTTTAGCCACAAACAAGCCTTCATATAGGTTTGTAGTTCAAAATCAAAGCATGGATTAAAAACCCTTCTTCAAAAATTTAAGTGGAATTGATTCTGATAGTAGCACCTCTATGCACATGGGTTAAAGCAAATCAAATCCTCCTTTTGGACCTTGCTTTCAAAGTAGTTATGAAAGAATTTTTAAAAGTCTAAGAAATGTAGTATAATAAAATTAAACACATACCCTCACACATAAAGAAGTTAAGTATAGGAGTCAAAAAATATTTAACCAGAAAACATACCAAAGAATAGAATTCTTAAACACTTAACATGAGAGAAATATGTTTAATATACTTTAAGCAATAAAAGGTTACAATACACATAATAGATGAGAGACTATAGAATGAGATGGATTTGTATTAAAATAACATTTTAGATTTCAAACTACAACTAATGGCATAAAACTGAATATGTCAATCTGAGAGAATTATCCAGAATATAGTGATTGTTGTTTGAATTTAGAATGTTCCCATAGTCTCAGGTGTCTGAACACTTGGTTCCAGCTAATGGTGTCAATCTAGAAGGTTGAGGAACCTTTATGGGAGGGAGGAGTTCCTTGCTGGAGAAAGTGAGTCACTAAAGGTATATAAAGCTTTATTGACCTATCCTACTTCCTGTTCATTCTATGCTTTCTTGGGGTAGATACTATGTGATAAACCTGACTCCCTCACTGGCCATTATTTCTTTCTTGCCTGCTGACACATCTTACCCACAGTGATAGCTTGTACTTCCCTGGAAATATAAGGCAAAATAACTTGTTTCTTCCTTAAATTGCTTTTGCCATGCTATTTTCTTATAGAATTGGAAAAATAAACACAGATGCTAAAACAGAATCAAAGCAATAGGACATCAGACAGAAGTTTATGAATCATGAAGTGAGAGATTCCAATATGCTTCCAATCAAAGTTGTAAGAGGAACAAAGGGAAAGAATGAAGTACAAGCAAGAGTGGAATAAGCAATAGCTGAGAACTTTCCAGAAGTTTCCAGATCAAGGGGTTTATTCTGAGATTTTATGAGTCCTAAGAGAGCAAAAGAGAGAGATAAGAAAAAATATTCCATGTTCTGCATGTCACAGAGACACATCAAGGACAATGTGATACCTTTATCAGAGACAGGTTGGAAAGAAGGGATAACCCTCCATTATAAACAAAGTGGTCGTGGAATCGTCAACAAAAGTAAACGAATCCAGAAAGCTACAGAAAAATAGCTTCAATGTGCAGCTAGAGAAAACAAAAAACAAAAGAAAACCCCCAAAACAAAAAACAAAACTGCAAACCATCAATTTTATACCCAGCAAAAATGTCTTTCACGAATGCGATCAAAGTACTCTACAGATTGGAAGGGAGACGATGTGTCGCAATATGTAGCAGTGCCTTTGCCCTCTTTGAGCTTGACCCTCTTGAGGCCAATAGAATGGCCCAGTGTTGATTAGCTAAAACCTGGTTTTAGTCATATGTAGCAGCTGATGTATCCATATTGTAATCTCTGGGCCAATGTGCTTGGTTTCTTACAAAAACTGGATATTATTCCAAAGCATATTTAGACCATCATTTTCTCTGCACTGGCTCATCACAGAGATGGTTATGTCAGCACTAAAATTTTGAAGATACTGCTCTTTTACTTGAAGCAGTTTCTTGATACTCTACCATCATTCTCAGCAAGAATGTAATTTGTTTAACACCATGGACAAAGTCCTGTGCTTTCAGCTGTCAGGGCTAGCCTCATTATTATCAATCTCTCTATGCCTTTTTCTGGTATCTTTGGGGGCAGCACCAGTACGATGTTATTTATTTAACTTTTATTTGTCTTCCTGGTTTAGGATTATTGTATCTTTACATTCTAGCTGGAAGGTAATTTCTTCTGAAGCACTCTCAAAGTTTTCAGGATTGAGACTTGACTATGTGACTCTAGAGTGACCTGCATTTCTTCTTTTAAAGTATGAATTTTTCCAGAAGGATGTTTTAATCAATGAGGACTACCACATTCCCTGGGGTCCTCTGTGTAATTCTCTCCAGAAAGCTAGGAAGAGTTGGGACACATATATGAGATCCTTGTGGCCATTCTCTGTGAATATAGATTGTGTGTGTGTGTGCGTGTGTGTGCATGTGTGTGTGTGTATGTGTGTGTGCATGCATGTGCACATGCGAGCACATGTAAAGAGAATATCTGTGTGATAACTGGGTGGCATACCTCTGGTCACACTAGTCTGCTAGGAATTTCTAATAAGTTTTCCTGCCTCTGCCTTTCATCTAGCATAAAAAGTGCTGACATTACAGATGTGTACCACCACATCTGGATCTCCACATCTGGATCTTTTACAAGAGTTAGAGAAAGCAAACACATGTCCTGAGGCTTTACTGGGAAGTGATTTTACCCACTAAGACATCTTCTCACAGTCTGGCTATATTCTTAGAGTACTGAGTTCTGGGTGGTTAATTGATGGCAAAAAGAACCAAATGATTAGAGGCTTAGTTTTATTTTTTTGTTTGAAACCAAGTGTTTAAGTTTTCTCTCTGTGGCTGTGACAAACCACTGGCCAAAACCAGCCCAGACTGATGAAGGAAATGTTCTTAGTTGAGGTTCCTTCTTCTCAGATGACTCTAGTTTGTGTCAAGTTGACAAGAAAATTAATCAGCACGTTCAGCTTCTTAACCATGGGTCGTAATTCCTATATGGCATTGTGTAACTGAATGAGGGAGTTTAGCAACAGTACATTTCCTGAGATGCCTCAGCTCAGATCTGAGGTTATTGTGTGTGAAAAGTTGGCATGTGTTTACTGCATACACGAAGTTTTCTGCTTTCATAGAAACATAATGGTTAAATTATGGAAAAATGATTTTTAAAATATTTTTATACCGGTACACCTTAGAATGTAAATATCAAATTAGCCCGTCATTGAATGGTATTCTGTTTGAACATTTTGAGTTTTAAAAACTGCTATTTGATTTACTGATTTGAGTTGCTAATTAAAACTCATGATATAAATTTTGGCTTAGGATTAGAACAATATTTCCAAACATTTCTAGAATAATAATAAGCATATTTTCCCATATTGTAGTGGATGTGTTTATGCTAAGTACTGTTCTCAGCTTTAATAGCTAGAAAAATCAAAATGTTGATCAAATTTGAAAAACATTGATGATGACTTATATCCTGTGGTATCAAATATTTACTTAAACCTTTATGTAAAAATAAACAAAGCACATCTATCTCACTAGTGGGCAAAGGTCAGTCATCTTCAGTAATTATATCGATTCTGAAGAATTATGCAAATAAATTTTTATGACATATTCTCAGCAAATGTTTTATTTATATTGTTTTTCCTCCCCCTTGCTCTCTCACTTGCTTATTCCTTCCTTCTTCTTTTTCTCTTCTTTTCTTTTCAATGTGTGTGAATGTTGCCTCAATGCATGTGCATCCTGTGCACCATGTGCACCATATGCATGCAGTGCCTGTAGAGGCCAGGAGAGGGCATTGCATCTACCTGGAATTTAATTTATAGGTAGATTGTTATAAGCTTGCCCTGTGGATGCTGGGAGTCAAACCCAAGTTGTCTGCAAGGTCAGCAAGTACTCTTAAGTGCTAAGTCATCTTTCTGGCCCCTATATGTCTTTTATTTTTAATTTAAAAAATTTAAAAATTTTCCACAATTTATTTTCACTTCTACATATAGTGTCTTCATTTTTCACTCTCTCATCCTATAAAACCTGGTAAGAGAATTGTGCATTGGGATCTGTGGAAAAAAGTGCCAGAAGTATGGTTTAGTATCTATGTCCAGAGGCAGGATGTCACCATTTCCTTAAACATAACACTTTTCTTTATTGGTAAAGTACCCAGGAAGTTTTATGGACACTGCAGTGGTATGACTGGAATGCATGTCACCCAGGTCTATCACTGTGGAGCCTGTAGACACTGACCCCTTGAAATTATTTCCAGGATCCTTGACATTACAGAGCAGGGGCATCCATTCCCAGTTGTGTTATGTAGATAAGGATAGGAGGTTCCTCTTTGTTTTTCTTTGGTGTTTTCACTGTTAGCCTGAGTTGCCTTCTCCTTCATGACTCTGTCTCCTTGCTACTACTTTCATATCCTTGAAGATTATATTTCATAGCTCACATGCAAATTGATTCAATAATAGGTATGTGACCTTATGTTTTTGAATGGTTAGGGAAGATCTCCATTGTAGACTGAGCCACAGGTTGGTCTCTGTGTACAAAAAGATATCTCTTTGTAGATAACACTACATAAGGACATCAAACATGGACATGTAACTGATATGTGACCACAACAACCCTGGACACAATAAATATTTTTTTCCAAAACATGTCCTACTATTCTTGGGAAGACATGAACCAATGTCTACTCACCCTAAATAGACAGCCAATGATAAACTAAGATAAGGTTACTACCAGAGTCTAACTTAGTGAACCAATGAATTTTATTGGAGTTACCAGACTTTGGATGCAGGGTTAGTTACAGGAGCAGAAATGACTCAAAGATAGCTGCATCACCAAAACCCCACCTCAGCATGAGTGAGGGCCCAGGAAAGCTGGCACTCTAGGGTTTAGTGATTGCTTGCAGGCAGCATAGTACACCATGCTGATCTGAGCCTCTTCCAGATAGCTTAGATAGCCTGAAGGTATCTTAGTAGTCCCTACTGCTTATATATGTTTGGAGGGAAGTAACTAGTGACAATGTTCAGTTTCAGAAACTTTCTAAAAATTGTTTACATCCTGAGTCATAATCACCCTCTCTTTAGAGAATCCTGAGGACTTTATTTTATTAAATACTTTATTTTAAGTTAAGGATGTATGTGTGTGCACGTGTGCACATGCACACTTGAATGCAGTTGCCAATGGAGGCTAGAATAGGGTGTTATATTTCCTGGAGCTGAAGTTATACACAGTTGTGATCTACTACATGAGGGTGCTAATAGCTGATTTTGGGTCATCCTTCAGAGCAGTATGTGCCCTTAATTATGTGAGCCATTTCTCCAGCTCCACATCCTGAGTCTTAAAGGAGTTTTTTTGAAGGAGAAAGACATTTCTATGGAAGAGGGGAGCTAACCAACATGTCTAGAATTCACCTGGTGTAATTTCACTGTGAATTCTCCTCCCACAGCATCATGAATTGATAACTCCAGCTAGTGGTGCTATTCTGGAATTGTTAAAAACTTGAAGATGTAGGGCCAGCTGGAAGTAGTATAGCACTGGAGGGTTGGTTCCACCTGGCATCCATGCTTTCCTTTTCTGTGCTTGCTGTCTGCCACGAGGCATTCTGCCACATACTCCCACTGATATGCCTTACTGTGGGCCCAGAAAAAATAGATTCAAGAACTATGCTTTGGAACACCTGAAACTCAGAGCACAAATAAATCCTCTTGACAAGTTTTTATCAAGTATTTTGCTTCAGTAATGATAAAAGTAACACAGCTGATTTACCACTGACTGGTACTGTGGACCAAGAGTATTTTGAATTATCCCAAATAATACTCAGTGTCTCTGCCATACTAAGTTCTGACCCTGGTTTAACTCAGGATGGCTTGGATGGTGCACCCTTGGAGTCTTCTGGGTATACTCCAGCATCTTTGACCCCATCCCTGTTTTCCTCAACATATCTTTATGGAAGGGTTCGACAGAGGTTTTGCCTTCCTTGACAGGATAACTTATTGGTTTTCATCTCTGTCCCCTAGCATCTTCATTGACATGATTTAGAATGTGGAAGCCCTCAGATTTTTTTTAATTTATTTATTTTTATCTCAATCACAGGTTAGGTACTTTGAATCCCAGGTGTAGCCCCCTCCCCCATTCCCTCCCACCCTCCCACTCCCTCCCTCATCTCCTTCTTCCCCGCCCCCTCCAAGTCCACCAACAGGGGAGGACCTCCTTCCCTTCCATCCAACCCCAGCTTATCCTGTCTCCTCAGGGCTGGCTGCAAAGTCCTCCCCTGGGATCTAGCCAGTCTATCACTCCCCAGCTTGTATGGGGGAGGGTCAAAGAGTCAGCCATCAAGATCATGACTGAAACAGTCCCTGTTTCCCTGAATAGGGTCTTCAGCCCTACACCAAGTTATCATGAAGCCCTCAGATTTTATCTCTATAGCTTCAGACATGGTTTGGACATTGGAACAACTACTGTAAAGAATGTGGCCCTGTACAGCCAAGGGCTCTAGGCATGTTGACAGTTGCTCTGGGGAATATCTAGATTATTCTATAAACTAAGTAGCATAAGAATATTACAGAATATTACCAGCCTACCCCACAACTCTGCCTGCTTTCCCAGAGGCTTGCCTGCGCCAGGGACTCCAGGTAATACCTTTCCCCAAACCCTTGTCCAACAACATCCCTGAAAGCACATCCAACAGTGCTCAACCCCATACCCTATGTTCCATTTTCCACCCCACAACTTGGCCTGCTTTTTGGGAGGCCACACAGGCACCAGGGACCCCAGGCCATGTACCACCAGAGACAACTCTAGAACACCAAGCCCCACAGACCATGCAGGCCATAAAGCACCCCAGCAGAGACATCCTACTGGACCTGAAGACTTGCTGGTCATCAGAACCCCAGGCCACTCAGGTCTGAAGACCAAGAGGAAACACACCAAGGAGGAAAAAAAAAGTATCAAAACCATACCCATCCAACAAAGATAAACTCAGAAATCAACACCTAAAGCTATAATGACCACAAAACCCAGATGGCCAGAAACCAATAGAAGAATAAAATCAACAAAATCCAGGGAAATATGACGCGACCAGAGCCCAGCTATCCTACTACAACAAGCTTTTTATAACCTAACACAGCTGATCACCAGAAAATAACTTTAAATCCAATCTTATGAAGATGATAGAGGCCTTTAAGGAGAAAATGAAAAAAGAATCTCTTAAAGAAATAAAGAAAAACACAATCAAACAGGTGAAGGAAATGATTAAAACTGTTCAAAATCTGAAGGTGAAAATGGAAGCAATAAAGAAAACACAAACTAAGAATCTCTTAAAGAAATAAAGAAAAACACAATCAAACAGGTGAAGGAAATGATTAAAACTGTTCAAAATCTGAAAGTGAAAATGGAAGCAATAAAGAAAACACAAACTGAGGGAATCCTGAAAATGGAAACTGTAAATAGAAAAGCAGGAACTACAGATGCAAGCACCACCAACAGAATACAAGAGATGAAAGAAAAAAATCTCAGGTGTAGAAAGCACAATAGAAGAAATCAATACACCATTCAAAGAAAAAATTTAAATCAAAAAAGTTCTTGACACTAAACATCCAGGAATCCTGAGACACGATGAAAAGACCAAATAGGAGTGAAAGAGGGAGAAGATTCTGAGCTCAAAAGCCTGGAAAATATTTTCAACAAAATAATAGAAGAAAAAATTCCCAACCTAAAGAAAGAGATGTCTATAAATATACAGGAACACCAAGTAAACTGGATCTGAAAAGAAAAACCTCCTACCACTTAATAATCAAAGCACTAAATGTACAGAACAAAGAAAAACTATTGAAAGCTACAAGAGAAAAAGGCCAATTTCCATATAAAGGCAAACCCATTAGAATAAAATCAGGCTTCTCAACAGTCTCTAAAAGCCAGAAGGGCCTGGGCAGACATCTTGCAACCTATAAAAGACCACAGATGCCAGTCCAGACTACTATACCCAGGAAAATTTTCAATCACCATATAGGGAGAAAACAAGACAGTCCATGACAAAACCAAACTTAAACAAAATCTATCTACAAATCCAGTCCTATGGAAGTTACTAGGAGAAAAACTCCAGCTTAAGGGAATCAACAACACTCAAGACAACACGGCAAATAAATAGTTTCACAGCAGCAAAATCAGAAGAAGGGAAGCACGCATGCACACACACAGAGACACACACACAGCCACTACCAACATCAAAATAACAGTAATTAGCAATCATTGACCAATGATAACTCTCAGCATCAATGGACTCAGTTCCCCTGTAAAAAGACACAGGCTAACAGAATAGATGTGAAAACAGGATCCACCTTTCTGATGCACACAAGAAACACACCCCAGCATAAAAGAGATATATCACCTTATAGTAAAAGGGTAGAAAAACATTATCCAAGAAATGGACCCAGGAAGCAAGCTGGAGTAATTTAATAAAATAAACTTTCAAACGAAGTTAGTCAAAGGTGATGAGGAAGAACATTTCATATTCATCAAAAGAAAAATGCACCAAGATGGTATCTTAATTCTGAATATCTATGCCCCAAATGCAAAGGTATCCACATTTGTGAAAGAAACATTTCTAAAGCTTAAATGATGCATTGAACCCCACACATTAATAGTGGTACACTTCAGCACTTCACTATTGCAAATGGACAGATCAACTAGACAGAAACTAAACAGAGAAATAATGAAACTAATAGAAATTATGAATCAAATGGACCTACAGAACATTTCACCCAAAGACAAAAGAAAATACCTTCTCAGCACCTCAAAAATCCTTCTTCAGGTTGATATGATCTGGAGAGGATAGGAGCTCCACAAGGACCAAATATATCTGGGCACAGGGGTCTTATATGAGACTGTTTTTCCAACCAAGCTCACCTGTAGCCCATGGCAGCTCAGTATCCAAGTGGGTACCCTAGTAAGGGGAATAGGGACTATTTCTGACATGAACTCAATGGCGGGTTCTTTGACCTCTCCACCCTGCAGGGGAGGAACAGCTCTCCTAGGCCACAGAGGAGGACTTTGCAGCCAGTTCTGAAGATACCTAATAAACCAGGGTCAGATGAAAGGGGAGAAGGTCCTCCCCTATCAGTGGACTTGGAAAGGGGCAGGGAGTAGATGAGGGAGGGTGGGATTGGGAGGGAATGAGGAAGTGGGATTCACCTGGGATAGAGAGTTAATAAAATGTAACTAATAATGAAAATAAAATAAAATAAAATAAAAATAAAAAACCTTCTCCATAATTGACAATATATTCAGTCACAAAGCAAATCACAACACATACAGAAAATTGTGGTTGGAGTATCAGTTTCAGAAAAGACTCCTGTGTCCAGATTTTTTTGGTTCTGTAGCTCTCCTTATGAAGCTCCTGGCTCCTCCAGGTCTTTCATCACCCTTTTTTGTTCATAAGATTTCCTGCACTCTGCCTTTCTGTGTAAGGATTGATCATTGGCACAGGAGACTACTTCCTGAAGAGAACACCAACAGCACAGGCTCTAAGATCAACAATCAATAAATGGGACCTCATGAAACTGAAAAGCTTCTGTAAAGCAAAAGATACTGTCATCAATACAAAATGGCAGCCTACAGACTGGGAAAGGATCCTTACCAATCCTACTTCTGACAGAGGGCTAATATCCAGTATATATAAAGAACTCAAGAAGTTAAAAAGCAAGAAATACAGTAATCCAATTAAAAAATGGGGTATGGAGCTAAAAAGAGAACTGACTATAAAGGATTATAGAATGGCAGAAAAACACTTAACGAAATGCCCAAAGTCCTTAGCCATCAGGGAGATGCAAATCAAAACGACCCTGAGATTTCACCTTACACCCACCAGAATGGCTAAGATCAAAAACTGTAGTGACAATTTGTGCTGGAGAGGTTGTGGAGAAAGAGGAACCCTCCTCCATTGTTGGTGGGAATGCAAACTTGTACAACCACTCTGGAAATCAATTTGGCACTTTCTTAGACAAT
>CM053758.1:9005527-9018680 GCA_028658305.1 Pachyuromys duprasi
GAAGGAGGACCCAGGTTGGTATGATCAATGCTCTTTTAGATGAACAAATGGGATGGACATTGAGTGGAGGAGAAAGCAAGCAATAGGACAGGAGCATTCCAAAGGGGGCCTCTGAAAGAATCAATATAGCAATGTATCAAAGCAGATATTAAGACTCACAAGCAAGCCTTTGTCAGAGGGCTTTGAATAATAATAAAAATAGGGGAAGTTAGTAAGACTTGGGGAGAACAAGAGCTCCACAAAGACCAAATTGAGCAGGGCACTGGGTCTTTTACGAGACAGTTTCTACAGTCAAGGACCATGTATGGATATGACCTAGAATCCCTGCTCAGAAGTGGCCCATGGTAGCTCGGTGTCCAACTGAAGACCCTAGTAAGCAGAACAGGGATTGTTTCTGTCATGAACTAGATGGCTGGCTCTTTGACCCTCCCCCCATACACACCAGGGAGTAATAGCCTCGCTAGATCCCAGGGGAAGACATTGTAGCCAGCCGTGAGGAGACAAGATGAACTGGGGTCGGATGGAAGGGGAAGAGGTCCTCCCCTCTTGATGGACTTGGAGGGGCCAGGGAGGAGATGAGGGGAGGGATGGGAAGAGTGGGAGGGAAAAAAGGAGGGAGCTACACCTGGGATGCAAAGTACCTAACCTGTGATTCATATAAAAATAAATAAATTACATTAAAAAATAGAAAGTTGTGATAACCCCTTGAATCTTATCAGACCACCATGAATTAAAGCTGGACTTCAACAATAACAGAAACAACAGAAATGCTATAAAGTCACGAAACTTAACAACTCTCTACTCAATAAACACTGGGTCAAAGAAGAAATAAAGAAAGAAATTGAAGACTTTCCAAAATTCAAAGAAAATGAATGCATGACACACCCAAACTTATGGGACATAGTGGAAGCAGGGCTATGAGGAAAGTTCATAACATTGAGTGCCTTCATAAAGAAATTAGTGAGATCCCATACTAGGAACTTAACAGCACACCTGAAAGCTCTAGAACAAAAAGAAGCAAACACATCCAAGAGGAGTTGATGGCAGGAAATAATCAAACTCAGAGTTGACTGAAATCAATAACTTAGAAAAAAAGAGAAGAATAAAAGATTCAATGAAACCAAGAGTTCTTTTTTTTTTTTTTGAGAAAAAAACCAAAAAACAAAACAAAACAAAAAACAAGATAGACAGACTCTTAGCCAAAGTAATTAAAAGGCAGAGAGAGAATATCCAAATTAACAAAACCAGAAAGGGAGGGAGCCTATAACAACAGGCACTGAGGATGAAAGGACCAGTCAGGCCCTCTAATATTTTTTTTCTGTGTCCTGAAACAAATCATACTTTCTGGAGTGCTCTGCAATCCAGCCTACTTTAGGTTTTCTCTTGCAGGCTTAAGTCCAAGCTGGAACCTTCAACATCCCTAGACACTGAAAATGATGTTTAGACTATTGCACAAAACATCCAAAGGTGCTGGTTCAGGGCCTGGATCAACATACATTAAGCTCTCATATAAACTTCATATCTCAGCTCCCTTTCTACAAATCTAACTAGAAAGAATGCCTCTGTTTCTCCAAGTCAAAGATAAGCTACAGCAGCCTTTAAGTTCATAATCAGTGTTCTGAATTGGACCATTCTGGCACTTAGAACTTCATCTATAGAATCTCAGCCAGATCGACTGTAGGACAGTTTCGGGGTACTGTCTTAGCTGTTTTTCTTTTTTTTTAAGTATATATAATTTATTGCATATTAATATAGAGAGTAAATAATTTTATTTATTATTACATTTATTTAATATATATATATTTATGTGCTAAAGTATCTTTTTTTTCTTTATAAAGATAATGTTTATTTTTATGGCTGTTTTTCTATGGCTGTGAAGAGACATCATGATAAAGGCAACTTACAAAAGAAAGCATTTAATTTGGGGCTCGTGTTTCCGGAGGGTAAGTCCAGGATAGTGAGGAGCATGACAGCAGATAGGTACTTGAGAACTACACTGATCCACAAGCACCAGGCAGAGAGAGGGGACAAACTAGGAATACTGTGGGATTTTGAAATTTCAAATCCTGCCCCTTAGTGACATACCTCCTTCAACAAGGCCATATTTCCCAATTCTTTACAAACAGTTCCACCAACAAGCAGGGTTCAAGCATTAAAACATAAGATCTTATAAGGACCATTCTCATTCAAATCCACCACAGGGGAAGTCCTGTGTTGCCAGTTCATCATGGACTAGGATTCTAAAGCTGGGAGGCAAAATGTCTCTCCTCCTTTAAATTATCTCTCAGACAGTTGGTCATGGTGAGGAAAAGCTCACTGTAGATATGATTCTACAGTTGTCTACGGCCATGAATTAATTCTGAGTTAAGGAATGGCACCTTCAGCTTCTTCATATTTTTTGGGTCCTATCATCGAATCATTCCAGTAGTATATAAAAGCAAGGAGTGTTTATTCTGCAGAAAATTTCCAGCAGGCTGGCACCTCCATTCCTACAAATGGGATCACGAAGTGAGCATGCAGGCTCAATTTAAAGGCAATTAGGAGGATTTCCAGAAGGAGTGAGGTAAGCTTTTATTTGATTGGTTACTAGTGACTCAGGAGGTAGAGTAGGATTTAGGATTAGCTAAACATTTAGGAAGTTTCTGGAGTTGCTAAGGACTTTTCCTCAGGTTTGCTGAATCATTATACTCAGCGTAAGCCCATGTGTTAACCTTTAAGCTGATTGGCTCCCTTCAAGATGCAGTTTTTCCAGAAACTGTTTTTCTATGTTCCGAAAAACAGAAACTCAGTTCTAGTTAGTCAAATGATAATAAAGCCTTTTATGGAGTCAGATTACCCAAACAGATTGAGGCCTTCTGGGGATCTCTCGGGGGCTTTGGAGTTATTAGACCTCTCAGTATTTCTGCTTACTAAAAGAGCTATGTGCTGCTAGATCTTTCCTTCATGTTTTTGTGAACTTATGATAAAATGTTTTGCTCTGTGCTTGAGTGTAATTATTTCCCTTGCTTTGCATATTAATAAGCATATTAATATGGAACTTTAGATGTATTATTTAAGGGCTTGATTTATTTGTCAGACTTTATTAAATTCTAGCTTTAATGTTAAATTAATGTTAACTTAGTCTTAAAACACTATGGAAAAGCTCCAAGCATATGGCAGCTTTGTAAGTGATAAACGTGCTATAAAGCTGCTCATTGTCTCTCAGAAGTCTGTCTTTGTGCAAATGCTTTGCAGTTTTTCTCCTGGGCAGGCGCTGCTTAGCTTACAAATGTGGCTACCATTTACTTGGCTTGGTAATGGAGCAGGACATTTGGACTTTAGTTAGGGAAGCCCAAAGTGATGTATTCCCTCAAGTTGTAATGAAACACTCAAAGCTTTCCCTCCTCTGCAGGATTTGTGATGGCATCACAGGAGATCATGGATCTGAAAAACTCTAAAGCACTTCCATGCTTTTGTCAGACAACTGTCCAGCACACATCCTAACAAATCTGATATGTATCGAGGAAAAATGTCAACTCCTTCTTCAAGCTCACCTGGGGACAGAAGTACCACTGACAGACTGGACTGGACCGGACTGTCTGAAGTCTATCTGCCAGAAGAGCCACGACAAAGTAGTCAGGGATGCAGGAGTCATTCAGCACTTCAAGCTCATTGCTTTAGGTGCCCAAGAAGAGCCACTGGTTAGGAATTTTATGTGCAGCCACTTGATGAGGAAATATTGGCAAATAATTCAGTGTTTTCTAATGCTCACTGATGCACTTCGATGTTTCTATGCTTACGACAACTTTAGTTTGCTCTGTTTTCCCATTGGTCTTTTTTCTTTGCCCATCTTCTGTGTGGGTTGGCTGGAGCCTCAGGCTGAAACAGGCCCTTGTGAGGAGCCTGCTGTCCTTGGTCTCCTTCCTCTGTGACCTCAGTCAATCTGCAGGCCTTCTGGGGGCTGCTTGGCAGTCACTTCTGCTCCTGTTGCTTAAGCTTGTTCTCTTAGAACACTTCACTCTCTCCAAGTAATCCAGGGATAATTATAGCCATCACGATGCCACCTCCAAGGACCAGGGTGAAAATTAATGAAGTACTTTTCACATGCTCTCAAGCACCTTCAGGAGAACTTGTTACTTTCTCACAGAATGTTATTCATTCCCTACCAGGTGGCAATTAGAGAACTAACCAAAGTGATGCTTCTGGAAGAGTGGTGAAGAGACAGTCTGCATCACAATCACTTCTGCAGTGGGTTGGTGCCCTTGTTAGACCATGTATTCCCAGGTCCTCCTCCTATTAATCAACTCCCAGGTCCATGGATGCTTTGGGCCATGTGTATTTAAGAAACACAGCTGTACCTCACAAGGATCCTGAAAATCCATGGGGTTTGAGAAGAACACCTATGTTTTCAAAGGGATGTGATGATGAAGCTATGAAAAACACAATGGGTGAAAGTGAGGGATTGAAGAGAAATGCCACGGGCACCAGGAGGGAAAATAGATTTGTTACTGACATTAGAGGAAAAAGGTGGGGTCCATTCCCACTGGTGCCAGGAGTGCCCGAAACAAAAAGTTACCTTCCCAAGAAACCTGAAAAGAGTTGTTTTAAAAGAAATACAAATAGCCAATAAATACATTTTAAAAATGTTCAACACTTCTAACCATCAGGGAAATGCAAATGAAAATCACATTGAGATTCCGTCTTACCCCAGTCATACTGTGTGTCAAGAAACAACAGGGTCTGGAGAGATGGTTCATGTTTAAAAGCACTTGTTGCTCTTGCAGAGGACCTGTGTTTGTCTCCCAGTACCCATACGGTTTTTTTTTTTAACCATCAGTAACTCCAGTTCCAGGGATCTGATACCTTCTTGTGGTACCCTCTGTAGGTACCAGTCATGCACATGGTGTACACACATCCTTGCAGGCCCAATACTTATATTCATAAAATGAAATAAATAAAAGACAAAATTAAAATCAAGAATGATGGTGAGTATGGGAGGTGGGGGGAAACCCATTTCACTGCTGATAGGAATGGAAACACTACAGCCACCATGGAAATCACTAAGGAGATTCTTAAAATGTCCCTGTATGGACGTAGACTGAGATGTCATGATGAAGCCCTTTGTAAACTCAATATGTACTAGTTTTAAGAAAAATGTGTGATGGGATAGTCAGAGTATGGACATAGTGTTTTCCCTTAGAAGCAACACTGGGAATTGTTCAAAGCAGGGGTGTAGGGTGTTATATGCTCAGAATTGTGTAGTTCCCAGAGACATGCCATTCACTTTATTTGAACCTATGAAAATAGTTTATTAGGCTATGGAATTATTTAACCCAGAAGGCTGGAGATTTTGGGTGATGAGCAGAGCCAATGTAGACAGCTAGCTAAATTCAAATCAAGTTACTCAGACTGGCTGAAGCTTCCTTTATTTCTCTGAGCCTCAGTTTCTCTTATATGGCTCATTGACAATGGGCTAGGGATGACTCTCCCATCAAAGACTGATGTGATAAGAGTATACAGAAAAAAAATTATGAGGAGGAGGATTGTGGATTGCCTAAAGCTAACTGAATATGTCTGGAATCAAAGAGATATAACGCAAATGTTTCAAGAGAATTTTCCTCTCAGAAGAATCTGCAGCTGAGAAAGATGCACTGAGACAGCTGGAGACAAGAAACAGGGCTCATCCATGTCTTGATCTATTTTCTCCTACTATTACAGAACACTTGAGTGTGAGGAATGCATATAAATAGAGGTTCATTTCTTTTCATGGCTCAGAAGCGATGAAACCCCGGAGCATGATGCTGCATTGGGGGAAGGGTGGTTGTGTTCTCTCAAGACAAGATGGGAGGGCAGAGGTCATAAACTGGAGCTAGATGGTGGAAGGGAGAATTTGTCACTAACCCACTCTGTGATGATAGCATTAGTGCACTCATACACCATCTCTCAGCCCTTGAAACTTTCATCTCTTATTTTTACCACAGCAGCCATTACATTTCAGCTTGAATCTGGAAGGAAAAATTAAAAAACAAAAAACAGAAACAAAACAGAACAACAACAACAACAAAAAACCCACCACACTTCTCAATTCAACTGGAACAAATAAATTCAGTCAGCCTTGTCAAGACAAGAAGAATTTTGAGAAACTGAATTGTCCTTGGGTAGAGGTACTATATGATCTTCATTAAAGGTGGCTAAGAAGAGAAAGAGAACAGAAGGAACCGCTCAGGAGAGAGGTGTAAGGGCCAGACACTTGGGACTGGCATCAGTAAGTCTCCTGCGACCACTGGAGAGTACCAGTGGTTGTCTTGTTACTGTGGCACATCGGTTCTATGAGGAAGATAAGCCCTGTAATTAATGGAGAAAGGGAGACCACTGCTGCCTTTTAGAGTCAGCCCTAAATGCTGTGCATGTCCATGCCACTCACCCTGGGAAAGGGACAGACAGTGGGGTGAATCATGAGAAAGAACAGACTGAGTATATATGGCCAGAAGCAATAGACAGGTTTGGAGCCTGTGTTATTGTTCACAAATGCCTGCCACCCCTCACTGGGGAAGACTGCATGGACATAAGTGAATGGTTGGAGGTATTTCAAAACAGCAGCAGGGGCACAAGGCTTGTTGTGTCTCCCGTCCCTTTGCCAATCACAATGTTGGCAAAGGTCCCAGTGAGGAGTGCCCCTGCAGTCTAAGCCAGAGCCTAAGCCCTGGTGGGGAACTGAAGTTCTCAGGCCTCTGATAGGCCCGAGACACAGATCTTTGGAATCTAAGCCACAATGTGTATTCTGTCATGTTTCCAGCCATGAAGATGCTACCGATCTGAGAACCATACCCCATGTCTCACTGCCCTGAACTCTCTGGATTGATATGTACATGGCAAACAGAGATAATGTTACTTTGGAAGGTTGTTGTCCCAACGAAAGGTGATAATGTTATAACATTATTAGAACAGCCCCTACTGCAAAATAAAGATTAGTCAACATTGTAGCATGGACTGTCACATACATGCACACACAGCAAGATGAAGGGTGAGTGAGGATGACTGTTATCTTTACTGTTTAGTCTTGACTTCAACATAGACTATACTACAGGATGTGTTGAAACAGCACATGATTGTGGCTTGTTTGTGGTGGGGATTCCATGCAAGCTGACTCCCAGGTTGGAAAGTGGCTGTCATTCAGGTGATCATTAGCTCTCAGGCATCTCTGAAGAGAGAGTGCAGCCTGTGGTAGCATGGCGGACCTGCTTTAGATGTGAGCTCAGGGTGTGCCTGTGAGTTAGGCCCATTCTAGATGTTTGGCAAATCAGGGGTCACTTGTCTTATATCTCTGAGGGATAAACTGTAAAGGTCAAGCAAGAGAGATGCTGAGTGTCTCGGAGCTGGTATCTTTGGGGCCTCTTCCCTCTAGAGAATTTTTTTCTTTTGATGTTTGAATCCTGTACCACCGAGCTAAGTGCAATCACTTAACCTCTTCTGCTTAGCTAAGTGTTATGTATTTTCGCATTTAATTGATCACCTGGCAGTATGCTTTGCAACTGCCCATTGCTGTCTCTAAAGCCCATGAGTCCAGGCCCTCCTTTCAGTGTGCTTTCTCAGTCAAGGTTTGTCAACAGGACACAAAATGGCATATAATATAATGATCAATGCGTGCACAGGTGCTGATCTATGGTCTCCAAAAGAGAAGGGGCAAGGAAAGGACCGGAGCAAAAGAGGAGGCATGAGTGCCGGAGTTTCTTCTTGTACAGAAGAAGGCATAGAGTGCTACCAATTTTGGAGCTGCTCTCAATATCTTCTGCATCTGAGGCAAGCTGGGGATATCTCAGGGCTTACACAAAGGTGGGTGTGTTTCTCAAACTTCCTCATTGCCATGACCAAATAGCTTACAGCAGTAACACTTAGGTTGGTTTATTTTGGCTCACGGTTACAGAAGTTTTAGTCCATCAGTGTGGGTAGGGTACAGCAGAGAAAAGAAGGTCACATCAAGGAAGAGGGATAGCAGAAGAAAGGGATAAAGAGGAAATAGAAACAGGAAGAGAAAGACACAGAAGGAGGGAAGACAGACAGAGGCAGAGAGAGAGAGATTAGGTTAGTAGTCCCTCTTCTTGTCTTTTGTTCTGGAAACCCATTGGCAGGTACTATTCGTAGTCAAGGAAGGTCTTCCCTCATTTGTTAATCTTCTTTTTTTTCTTTCAACATAAATTTTTATTGATTCTTTGGGAATTTCCCATCATATGCTCCAATCACACCCACTTCCCAATCCTTCCTTGTCTGGCCCCCACCCCCTGTTCTGTCCTTTTGACCACCCCTCCCAGCAAAACATCAACAAAACAAAACAAAAACAAACAAACAAACAAAGTCCAGTTTGTGTTATCTATGTACTCACAGGAGTGTGGTCAAACTTTCAGTGGCCAGCCCCTTAAATACAACTGAGTCCTTTTCTTCAACCCACCCCCAACTACTAGAAGCCATTAATTAGGGAAAACAACATGTCATCATCATTATCACCCTTTTAAAGAGTCCTTTTTGATGGCTTCTTGTTTAGGCTGTTGCTTTGGGGAAGGTTGGGGTGTTAATCTTATCTAGAAATACTTCACAGACACACTGGGAAGCATACTTTTTTAACTACTTTGGTTCTTCTTGATCCAGTCAAGGTAACCGAATCTTTTACCCTGAACCTGTTAAGTCCAGGACTGGATTTCTCCCAGAAATGCTTCTGAGAACCTCATTGTCCCCAGAGCTCCAGCCTCATTGCCAATACAGGAACTGAATGAATTCAGTCAGTCAATGGGGACCTATTGTTTACAGCCCTGTGGAGAAAGACACAAAGGAAGTGAGGCCACATGCAGCTGTACATGGCAGTCAGAAAACAGAAGAGCAGGAGGCAGCTATGTCCCTGCATAGCCCCTGCCATGTTTCTCGGACACACCTGCTATGAATGGGGGATACATTCTCCCATGTTTCCTTCTGAGGGTCTTCTATTGAGCAATTTTTGTTAGTGGTCTTTTGTAGCATCGCTGAGGAAATTAGAGCCGCATTAGGCTGGAATACATTACTTAATTTCTTCACTTATTTATGAGGTTGCGTTGATGACTCTCTCTTTTGAAGTAGAGAGCAGGCTGCATATTGGAGAACAGGCTCTGAGCTTCACATCGTAGAGGATCATGTAAACCCTGTGGCTTCTGATCTACTTTTGCTTTAGAAGGAATGAGAACTGGGAAAGCTTTGGAAAAGCCATCTGCCCAACTCTCAGTGGCTTGTGTTTTTCAATGGGGCCTGGAATTTGTACTTGACAGGGGAGTGAGAGGCACAGTGGGAAGTTTTCTCTCTGAATTCATTCAACCCAGAAATCCTGAGGATCTCAGCCTTCATCTACCTGGGGATCTCACAGACTGCTGTCCCATTCCTGGGAACACAGAGGCCATCTTTCCCTGTCTAGGATTCCAGAATCGCCTACTTTCCACTGTTACCCCATTCTTCTCTTCATGTCATCTAAATCTCTCACTCCTCACTGCTCAGTTACTGGAGCACAGTTAGCAGTTATCTCCTCTCTGTTTTTCCTTCTCTCTACCACACTGTGCTAGGTAGTTGTATTTCAACTAGACACAAGCTAGAGTCATCAGAGAGGAGGGAGCCTCAACTGAGAAAATGCATCTATAAGATTGGGCTGTAGGTTGGTCTGCAGTACATATACTTATTAGTGATTGAACGGGGAAGTTCCAGGCCATTGTGGTGAGGACACCCCTAGGCTGGTCGTCCTGGGTGCTCTAAGAAATCAGGCTAAGCAAGTAGTAGGGAAAACGCCAGTAAACTTCATTTCACCATCAGCTCCTGCCTTCAGGTTTCTGTCCTGCTTAAGTCTCTGTCCTAATTACCTCCCACAGTAAATGGAGATGTGGCAGCTTAAGCTAAATAAATCCATCCTCCCCAAGTCGCTTTAGTCATAGTGGTCAATAGTTACCATGCGAATGGCCAGTAGTAATCCTGACTAAGATACATATTCTCTTCCAAAATTTGAGCTACAGTCTGTCATTCCTCTACTAAAAGTCCTATTACTCCCTTGCTGCCTGCAAAGCCCAATAGGGGCTCTGGCCTTGCCTTCTTGCTTCTCTATACCTTCCTCCCGAGTTTGGCCCATTCATGTCAGTTCCTTATGCTGGACTGACTGCTTACAGCCTGCTCAAGGCCTCTTGTTTGTCTCACGGTTTTGTCCTAGTTAGTGGAATCTTAGACAAAAGTCCTGATTCTTGGAGTTGCTTCAGATGAGGCTTGGCCAAACATGCCTCAAATGCTACTAAACAGGAGGGTGATGAACAAGGAGTGGAGATTTAATCAATGTGGCTACACTAGGAAAAACAGACAGATGTGTTCAATAACCCCCAAATCTGCCATCTGAGTACTGACAGGAGCTTGAGGTTTTAAGAAGTGCAAAACTTAGTGAAAGGTTCAGCCAAAGAAGCAGATCCATTGCAATTGTCTTGGGATAATGCATCAAGGTGTTACAGAAATGTTGTCATTGCTCTCATCAGTGGGTAACAGCCCATTTCCATGAGGTGATTTCTTCTGCTCTGGGATGAAGTGTCACCACCACAGACAGTTGCCCTCATTTGGGGGTAATCTATGCTCTGAGACATCTATTTCTCTGGGAATAACTTAGATTCCTTGTTATAACAATATTTATCCAACAGTCCATCCTATTCTTGAAATGCAAGGTAGTTTTAGCAGAGTTATTCAGAAGGAAAACAGAGATAAAACTAGAACCAAAGAGGAACAGAAATGGAGACATTTGGCCATTACTATATTTGTTAGGGTCAGAACCTGGGCCCCAACAGCTCTGAGAAAGGACCAATTATACAGACAATACTAAAAAACAAACAAACAAAAAAATGGTTTACTCACTTTGGCCATGCGGGGAAGAGAAAGAAATAAAGAGACCCTCTTCCAAATCTCATCTTGGGGTCCTGATATAAGATTTAGGTTTAAACAGAGCAAGTGGTATGACTATCACAGGCCCATCACATCATTGTCTCTGTGAGGCAGATGATTTTCCTAAATCCTGGAGATAGGAAGATACTGTCTGCAAGGTGGTCTGACAAGTTGTCAGAAGCGTGTGAAATCTCTTTCCAGGAGACAGGTTTCTCTTCTGGCTGGCACCAGGCTTCAGCCTTTTTCTTTCCTTCTCTGAAGAGTGAGGATAGCGGGCATGTGCTGGCAGGCAGAGGCGTCGGTTAGTGGGGAATGTATTCCACTTCCTTAGGCATACATTGTTTCAAAGGTCTGACAGCATCGAGAAGGACACAAGCATCTCTCCTGCTTGGCCCCGGCCAGGAAGGTTTCAACCTGGGTCCTCCTTCAGGGTTCCTAGAGATCTCCCTGTGGGTCATACCCCTGTGATCTTGGGAGTTGGTACACCGGCATCTCAACCTCTTCACAGCACAGGACTCTCTTTTTGCATGTGTTTAGCTTGACTAGAGCTTTCTTCAATGAATTTGGTTAAGTTCCCTTCAGTGGACCCAACCTTGCTGGCTACCTTCCATTCCTGCCTCACTGTCCACCTCTCCATCAGTGTTTCCTGGGACCTCAGCCCACAAATCTACCTGTGCCTATATCCTGGTCTCTGAATCCACTTCTAGAAGAGCCAAGTTATGACACCTTGTGTCAACTTTCTAGGGTCACTAGAACAAATGGCCATGTAGCTTCAAATGAAGGAACCTTATTGTCTCACAGTTTTGAGGTGAGACATCTAAAACCACATGGTTGGGTGTTCCCGCAAATACGGGTATTTCCTGGTCCCTTTCACCTTCTGGTTGTTGCTGGCAAACTTTGGTTTTCATCCCTCTGATCATTTGTTCTGTCTCCTCCCTGTGTCTTCACACTCTCTTCTCTCTTTGATATGCATCTTGTGCCTTGATACCCCATTTAATGAGGAGGACAATCAGCTTGTTTTAGGAGGGACACCCTAATGGGCTAAATTTTAACTTGATTACCTCATTACAAAATCTGAGAATTAGGTCATCAATATTTCTTTGTTAGTGAACACAGTATGCCTTCCTCCATCCTCCCTGACTTGACACATGCCTAGATATATCTCAGAAGAGAAAATCTTAATTGAAAAAATGTCTCCGTTGGGTTGATCTGTAGATGACTCTGTGTGAGTATTGACTTGATATTTAAATGATGTGGGAGAGCCCAACTCATTGTGGGTGTGCCATCCCTATGGAATTAGTTCTGGGTTATAGAGGAAAGGAAACCAAGCAAGCTATGAATAGCAAGCCAGTAAACAGCATTTCTGCATGGCCTCTGCATCAGTTCCTGCCCTGAGAATGACCTCAGAGTTGTAAACTGAAATAAACCCATTCCTTGTCATGTTACTTTTGGTCATGGAGTTCCATAAAAATAAAAAGAAAGAAAGAAAGAAAGAATGAATGAATGAAACCCTGATAAATACATTCTTCTTGCCTGCTTGGTGCTAGCTTGGGACACTTGTGTGAAACTGAATTCTGAGGACTGATTACAGGTGGCACCTGGACATGCTTTGGTGATAGAATCTAAGGTGCTAAGGCTTGTTGCCTCAGCTCCTGAAACATCAATAAACTCAGGGGATTCTCAAGAGGATGTTGACTTTAGCTTAAGTTGAGAGTCAACTTAGGCTCAGCCAAATATTTTTTATTTTATCAGAATTAAAAAATTATCAGTATGCTTTTTGGAAGCTTGGACTCTCCCTATCTGAGGAATAGAGATTAATAAGTAATACAAACTTTCTTGGGTTTTAAGGTCATCAGCATTTTGAGTTACAACTTTCCATAAAGTCAAGGCATTGGCTGTCTCTTTGAAGGTGCTAGCCAGAGCCCTTTAATATTGCTTGTTTGGATCACCAGCATTGCTTGCTGTAACTTGCTTTCTTCCATATGTCAAATTCAGAGAATAGCAATTCTTGTCTGATGGTCATGGGATCTAGGGCCCAGGTAGCCCTCAGCAATTATCATGTAGTGTATATAGAAAATATACAGTTCTGTTTCTGGAGAGTCAGCCATAATATTTTCTGGATTTTTAAAGCAAATCTCATCAGCCAGATTTTTGACTGCCCACTTGGGAAATAGAATTCCCCTTCAGTGCTTGTGGAAAAGAGAGCAAGAAGGGGTCTCCTACTTGTTTCATCCCCCAGTGTATTGTGACCCAC
>CM053758.1:9018780-9031318 GCA_028658305.1 Pachyuromys duprasi
TGTGAGCCTTGGGGCCCATGGAAGGGCAAAACAATGTGTTAAGTGGCTGTGTTTCTTCTTAAGGTAGTTGTCTGACGTTGAAATCATTGGTCATCTGTCACAGATCTCCCAAGGGGCCTGGCAAATGGAAACAGGATTATGTTACCTCTCTTATGGGCACCCTTGGCTTGGAAATTGTTAATTGACCCTTCTCGTTACTATGACTTGTTCTGAGCTACATGTAATCACTTCTAATCTTGTAAATACCCTGTGGGAGAAATGGGGCTATGCCATTTGGTTAGGTGGAAACTGAAGTCTGCTAGGAACAGTGTGTGTGTGTGTGTGTGTGTGTGTGTGTGTGTGTGTGTTGGTATCTTATGAAGCAAAGGGCTTGAGATGAGATGATCACAAGCTTATTGGGCTCCAAAGAAGGTCCTGGGAATGCCTCACTGAGCATGTTCACTGCTGCACTCAGGCAGTCAGCCATCGAGAATACTGCTTCACGCAAGCGAGAGACCCTGCTTTGAATTCCATGAGTGACTCTTCAATATAAAGTCAATTTCAGAAGTCTATGGCTACCCACAGAGTTCTCACTAAATTAAGAAAGATTCCAGCATTGGCAAGTCAGGAACTCCCACTCTGAATGCAGCCTCATCTTAGGAAATATAAATGACATCCCCAAACAGACTCTTCTTGTTTCTTCTGTTGTCTTATGCTCTGCTTGGATAAATAATTTACTTCCTAGCAAAGAGAGCCAAATTTGATTTATGAGGCATAGTTCAGATATATAAGACACATTGCAAAAATGTGCCTATACAAACTCCAGTCATCCCAAGAGGGCTTATTGTTTTTATGGCTATGGAGGAACAGGAAACAGAGGTTTAAGCCTCTTTAATCTATTTATTGGAAAACACTTTTAAACCATCAGCATTCTAGGCCCTGCAGAGACGTACAACAGCTCTGAGGCACAAATGGCCAAAACCTTCCAGAATATTCCCACCTCTGCACATTTCTTCTGAGTTGTCTGGCCTGCTTTCTATCTTCCATAAACTCCTAAATCCTCCTTCCTCTCCCTCCCTTCCCTTCCCTCATTATTTCCCTTCTTTTCTCCTCCCTCCTCTCTCCCTTCCTCTCTCATGTCCTACTTCCCTCTCTCCTTTGCCTCCCTCCCTTTTGTCCATATCTCTTCTGTGTGTACCCCTGCCAGCCCGGAACTCAATTTGTAGACTAGGGTGGTCTTGAACTCACAGAGATCCACCTGCTTCTGCCTCCCAAGTGCTGGGATTAAAGGTGTGTGCCACCACGCCTAGCTTCTTCTTCTTCTTCTTCTTCTTCTTCTTCTTCTTCTTCTTCTTCTTCTTCTTCTTCTTCTTCTTCTTCTTCTTCTTCTTCTTTTGGTGGGGGGGGTTACCTCCTCTTTTTGAAGTAATGAATTTTACTCTATTTCCTCTTGTACTGACTAGTTTAATGTCAGCTTGACTCAAGCTAGAGTATGTTGAGAACAATAATTGAGAAATAAGATTGGTCCACAGGCAAGTCTGTGGGGGCACTTTCTTAACTGGTGTTTTATGGGAAAGGCCCTCTTTATCTTTTCTACGAATCTTTCTACTTTCCTGCCCCCCCTTTTCTTTTTGAGAGCATCACTGTGTTGTCCTGTAATTCACGACATAGACCAGGGTAGTCTTGAAATCACAGAGATCTCCACCTGCTTCTGCCTTCAGTACTGTGCCTGGTGCCGTATTGTTTTGAAGTCTAGATACTGCACAGGAAAGAAACTGTGCTGTTTGACAGAAAGAGTCTGGATTATTTTACTTAGCATGATGACCCACAGTTCCTTCCATTTTGCAGCAAAATTACTTGATTTCCTTCGTTTGAAATGAAGCATCCCTGTATGTATACATCATTTTCTTCTTTTCTATTTCCAATTCACCTGCACAAGCCCAGGGCATATGCCACCCCACATCACTCCTGGGGCCTTCCAAAATCTTCCCTGTTACCATCTTCTTTTTCCTTGCTCTGTGCTCCCATAGGCATCCCCAGGCTGACCCTGTTGTTGGGATATCACACAGCCCTCAGCAGTGTGTTTTAAGCTGTATCTCTAGAAAGTGGCCTTTGCCTCTGCTGGCCTGTCCACAAGGCCTGGCACTTCCAGGAGCTCTGATGTGCCTCCTGAGGTAGCTATGAATCATGTGGCAGGGAAGAAAATATATAGGTGAGAGAAAGGTGGTGACTAGTCATATCTATAAAATTGGGACAAAGGTTTCCCAACAAAAATAAATCTTGGCTCTTTTTCAGACCTAACTCCAGCAACTGAATGCGCTATTCATTGTTTTTAGGACATGGCAGAATTTCAAAGGTGGGAATAGGAGAGAAAAAGTATTCCAGTGGCTGTTTAAACTGGAGGGTGTTGGCAGGAAAGCTAGGAGTGGGCTGATAAAGAAGTATGGCATCCTATATGACGTTCAGGGTGAATATTGGGTTTCAGCTAACTGGTTCTCAGTTGGAGGTAGGGATACAAATTAGTGAAGCAGCTAGTGGTGGACCTACAGGCTAGTTGTTACAAGGACTACTGTTTAGCACTTTGGACTCATTGCTACAGATAGTGATCTAACTTCCAAGATAGCTGCTGTAGATAATAGGTCGGTTTCCAGACTGCTGGCTCCAGACTGGGGATCAGTTTCATTTTTATATATGGCCTGGCGATGTCTGTTTCTGTTGTTATGGGGATGAGCCAGGTAGAGTCTGTGTTCTTCGGAAAACATCTAGACTGGAGCCCACTGGATCCACAACAGATTACAAAGCACCCAGGACAGGAGAACAAGATCAGGGGCAACTTGGAACCCAGGGAAGTAGGGTTCCTTTTGTCTTGGAGTCTTCACAGCCCTGACTGCTAATATCCAGAGAGTTCACAGAGAAGCTTCTTTGATGGTGTTGCTCTACCATGGGTGGTCTTCATTGAGGACATACAGGAGAACAGGAGTCCTGGAAGAGGATGGGGAGAGATGGTGAGCTTAAACTTTTACCCCAAACCCCCTTCTCTCTTAGCAGATCCCATTGCCCTTATCTTTCCAGCTTTTTTGTTTGTTTGTCTTAGAAACAACACCTCAAGTTTACTTTTATTTTCTTTATATAGTGAGAGAGACGGAGAAGCCATTCTGTATGCTTGGGTAGGTATGCAGTACACACCTGACCAGTTTTCATTTCATACTCCCCACACCTGAAGTAGCCTGTGACTCATGGAATCTGCAGGAATGAGTGGGCAAGGTGGTTTTCCTTCAGTAAGACCACTAAGTTTTGTATACATAAAGGCAGACAGTCTGATAGCTACTATAAGAAGAACCCATGCTTCAAATTGAGTCCACGCATAGGATAATAGTATAAAAAAATAACATTGCTTTAGAGTTGCTGAATCTCTCCTTGCCTGACAGCCCTCTTCTGAATTTTGCAGTTATGTCTTTTTTGGTTTTAGAAAGTTTTCCTTGATTTCTGCAGTTACCCACCATGACAGTTCTAACACAGCTTCTTTGACTAAAACTCTGGCATGTCACCCTTATCATACAAAGACATCACCTCCAGGCCCTGATTTCCCCATTGTTTCTTCCATTTATCCATTTCCTTTTCTCTCTCTTTCTTCAGGATTCACTGAAGACTTGTGCCTGACTGACAGCTTAGTTGGTAAGGCTTATGGCTCTAGTTTTTCCTCCCACTTAATCAAGGCTGGATATCCACATCTCAGTATGAGTCCTCTCATCTGACAGAGGAGACTAACCCAAACTTTACTTTGTGGCAAGGGCTCCTTTGAATGCTGGCTCTGAGGGAAGGGTTGATATTTCCCTCTTGATGATATTTAGCAACTCATTTGAGAATCTACAGCCTGCGTGTCTACATGGGAACTGTCTTGCAACCGAGACTTTAGCCACTGGTGCACTGGGTGGGCTTGCAACTGATCTCCTTTCTACCTCAATAGACAATGGATGACAAGAAAAGAAGAGATGAATTGTGTTCTACTCACGAAAGCTCAAGGGCCTCTCACCAGACCTCTTCTCCTAACAGTTCTGTCAAAATACCCACAGTAACTTTGCTGGAGCCAAACTCTAAACACTTGAACCTTTTGTGGACACTGAACTGCAGAAGGAGATCTCAGAAAACACTTTAAAACCCTGGTCCCCAGGGTGGTGCTTCTGAGGGATAGTCAGCATCCAAATCAAAGCAGAGAGTTAGGAGCCCAGTATGTGGCTCCCAGCAGGCTAGACTGAGCTGTGCAGACCTTCCACTCTGGACTTCAGTGCATGTGTAGTATAGATAGGGTCCTTGCAGGTGCTCTCTGGCCTAGCAGTCAGTTTTTGGACTGAGGGAAGGGGATGGTTGAATCCTAGTACATCAAAGGTCAGTGTCTCTCATAAGTGTGTGTGCTGTATCATACTTTGGGGATTACCTCAGCCCAGGTAGAGAGACCTCAGTGATTTATATACATTCCATTGTCAGGCAGCTGACTCTCTTACGCTTTCAAAGATGGTGCCTTGTGCTCTACTGGAGCAATTACACTAATGGAACAAGGGACCTTTTCATGTGTATAAATCCAGCACAATGGTCACAACCCGGGGTCAGTTGGTATTCTAACTGCTGTAATTAACAGGAGATGGTTTCACACTGGTGGTCAGAAGAGTAATGGGCAACAGGATGGACTAACTGTGGGGGTCTCACACTTTCAGGGAGCCAGAAGAATGATGCTTAGCTACAGCTCCTGTAGCAATAGATGGGGAACAGCAGCCAGTCAGTCCAAATGGCTTCAAGGCATGTTACCTGCACTGAGAATATAGTTACTGACTTGGATCAAAAGAGAGTTCTAGGACTCAGCTCCTTAAAATGATGGGTATGTGAGCCAGGCTTCAGGCCCAGGACTTTGAAGGCAGGAAGACTGCTGTAAGTTTGCATTCAGCCCATTATAGATAATTCCAGACCAGTGCAAGCTGCAAAGTGAGACACTGTAAATGAAAGCAGCCTCTTGAGGTCATGAACAAGGTATTTCCTGTCACTGAGGCTTCAGGTGTTGCTGCTACTGGGAAGCAAGGCAGGTGGAGATCTCTTCTTCAGGCTTGCATTCTTTTCCTTATAACATGGAAAGACAAGGCACAATCCCTTCATGGAACTGTTACAGGACTGAGTGAATTGTTGAGTGCCTTCCTGGTACCTGGTAGGAATACAGATCTGGTTTAGGTTTTCCTTTCCTGAAAGCAAGAATTCCATACACATACATAAGCCTCAAACTAGGAGCATTCTAGGCCAGTGCAATCGTGACTTGTGAATCTCAGCAATGAAAAGACTTTTGACTGGGAAGTCCTGTATGAGCCAGCTGATTAACAGGTGTCAGAGGCTCTAAAATGACCAGATGGTATCCAGGGGCCAGGCTGGAATTAAGGACCATCAACATGCACTTCTGATAGCTAGCCCAGGGAACTGAATGAGAACCCCACAAAAGTCCTGCATTGTCCTCTGATTGTCAGAGACCTACTTATCTGGATGTCCCGTAAAGGAACGGACTCCAAGGGCTGCATTGAATTCCAGTGCAAGGAGTGAGCTTGCTTTCAAATTGATCGGTGGGAACACTACAGAGGAATTCAGGAGGAGCAGGGACTTCCATCACCAGGATAAGCCTGGAGAAGGGTGTTTGCCCTTGTTTTCACTGGCCAACAAGAGATGGGAGAAAACTTAAGGAAGGGGAACAGAAAGCCCAGTGTAAGACAGCTGCAGTGATACAGAAGGGGATACCATCTGGAGTTCCCTTACCGGACACTGTGTGCACTCACCGGAGTACCTCAAATACCCTAGGAATAGGTGTTTTGCATACAAGAACATTGCAGCACAGAGAGATATGCCTGTTGCGTGTCACCAGCCAGATGTTGAGAGCCACACTCCTCCCACTGCAGGGTCCTGACCTCCTCTGCCTTTCTTTTTATGGAAGGACTGAGCACTCTGGTTTACACAGATCTAGTCGACTGTGTGTCAGCATGGAAGTGTCTCTCTCAAAGATGTCGTAGCGCTGGGAGAGTCTGCAGCCTGCAGGCTCATCTCCTAATTATGGCACACATCTCCCTCATAAATCCCCTCAGTGGAAGGGGCTGCTTTCTTTGTTTAGATCCGAGTCCTGCTGCTCTATTGATTACTATAATTCATCCCTAATTGGACTTCTGTGGAGCACACGCACTGATGACAGCCAGCCTCCAGGCAGCACGACATCCATTATTAATACCACAGTGCTGGCCTTCACCCTGCACCTTCGCCCCAGAGAGCACTGGATACTGACCCACCAGGCTATGTACCTTCCCTGTGATTTTTGTCTCCACAAAAGTATTTGTTTCCCTTTCAAGTAGGGTGCAGACCACACAAGCAGCAAACTATTCTCTAACTGTCTTTCTACTGGCCTGGGTATGGTCTGTGTAGCATATTCTCCCAAGGCCAAGAGGATGCCCAAGATCTTTCAGATCTGAATAGCTGTACTGTGTAACTAACAGAGACATGGGAGGAGGAGGAATTGAGTGGATTTCAGAAATGGCTAAGGTTCAGAGAAGCCCATGGAGGAGACCATGCGGCACAACAGTAGAATGTCTTACTGTGAAGCCTGTAGGACGGAGACTAAGATTTGGTATGTGGACAAGAAATAGAAGGGCCGAGGAAGAAGCATCACACTAGGACAAACACTGAGACCTGGAAGGGATGGAGCCATGGTTTATAGAGGTGAAAAGAGCGGCTCACCTTTACTTGAACAGGCCTGAGTAGTCATGTCCCATGAGAGCCCAGAAAACCAGGAAAAGCTTCAGGACCCACTATAGGGTGAAATATGCCTACCCGAGTGTCTGGCTGGTCACAAGCAATGTGGCCAGATGGCAGTGCTAGCTAGTGGACTCTGGGTAAGTCCAGTTCCCTCTCAACAGAGAACTGAGTAAGCATGAACAGTGCCTAGAGGCAGGCAAGGAGAAGCCCAGGGAAGGAGTGGTCCAGGGCCACACATTTCAATCTGAGCAGAAAGAGAGAGTGGGGAGCTCCCATGGATGTTTGATATGCTCAGACCAAGGAAGGATAGACACAGGGAGGGTTCTCAAGGCCTAGGCCCAGCGCCCTGAATGCTATGCAACTGAGCACAGTGGGTTTGCAGTTGTTGAGGGCAAAACCAAAGCAAGTGCGCAAGACTGAGGATGCAGAAAGGTCTGTGGCCTGTAGCAGCGAGGATGCTCATAGATCACAGGGAGCCTGGAGATTTTACTAAGGGAATCTATACACACTCACATGGGAACGCACCTCCCTAAATTAAGTATGCTCAGGAATGCACTTCTGGTACCTTTAGCATGCTCAATTTAGACCACAGTCTAAGAAGGAAGATGTAGACACCCCTCTAAAAGGCCAATATGGCAGGCAGGAACATCACTGCACACCCTCAGTTTGTGTGCCAAAGTTCTAGCTAAAAATAAAGGAAAGTGCGCCTTGAAGGTGTGTTAATGTAAGAATTTGCCCCTAAAAGTGTCCGCCCCACTTAATGCCTAACCAGTTTTTCTACATCTAAGTACTTTGTTTTCTGCTAACCATGGGGCTTAGAGGTCAGGCCTCTCTCTCTCCTACCCACACTGTCCCAGCAGTTCTGCATTTCCCATGCAAGGTTGTGGTGATGGACAGGAGCTTCTTCCTGTTAGTGCTCAAGGGATGGCACTGATGCACACTGGGAAATGAGATCCTTGTTGTCTCAGCACTGCAACATGCCAGAACTGTCCTAGGGACCCTACTGGGATAAGAACCTGGTGCATGGCTGCTGTAATAGATAGCCTTGTCAATTTCGATCTACACATATTTTCCTGATAGATATAATAGAGCCGTCTTCTACATCTGCCCTGCTGAGCCCAGCTGTAGTGGCAATACTCAGCAGGAGCTTTGCCCCTCTGATCCACATCCTTCAGGAATGGGTGCTAGCCAGGGTCTATGATCAGCAGCACATATCAGATCCAATCCCAGGACACCAAGGTGGGGCCTGGAGGGAGACCGGGTGGTAGGTCACAGTATGTGCATCAGGTGCTCTCATGCCCGTACCTTCCTTAGGTCAACGTTGCTGTATGTCTCCTCATTGAAGCCCATTTGTCAGGAATTTTACTTCAAACATAAGTATATGCTCTGTACTGCTTAGACTTCTGCTGGGGAGGGTCCAAGCTGTGGCTGGAGAGGGAGCATGAAAGAAGCTTTCTCTCCTCCCATGAGCTCCCCCCCCCTAACTTACAACATCCTCTGCTACTCAGCATTGGAGGACCTCCACTGTGCACATTTCTCCCCAGGGACTGCTGGCCCTATGTCCTGAGCATGTCACTGTCCTAGCAAGCCAAGAGTCCATCAGTTACCAGCACTTGCTTCACATCCCAGGCAGTCCCAGCAAACTGTGAGCCCTTTGGCTGGCTTTTATGATCCCTCCCGTGCTGCAGTTAACTTATACAGGGAAAAGTATATTTGTACTTTCTGTGTGGTTCTAAAGATTTATGGCAGGTTTGTCTACAGGACACCTTTGGGTAGATATGAATGTCACACATGTACTGGCCTTGCCACCATGTGTCCTCTTGTCCTGCTGCCCTGTCCCTCTCTTCTTTTGTTTGTAATAATGCAGTAGCCTCCCAAACAGACCCCCCCATCACGTGGCTGTCCCTCCTTCTGGGTCCTTCTCCTCTGTGGCTCTTTTTGCTGGAGACTCTTTCCTGGCTCTTGATGTTTCCAGACAAAACCCCAGAGCCCTTAAGTATGCTTATGGCCCTGGCTAGCTTGTGTGTGTGCATGTGTATGCATGTATGTTTTGGCCCCTGGAGACTGTGCCATGATCCAAAATTCACCTCAGCATCCTCTGTAGATTGAGTCAGGGCCTTAATACTAGCTTTTGTAAGTAGATGCTGGTTTGATGAGTAAAATTAACATTTATTTAACGGTTACTGTGTAAACCCAGTGAAGGCTTCAAATGTAAATGACAACAGCTGTACTTTTTTTTTTTTTTTTGAGACAGGGTTTCTCTGTGTAGCCTTGGATGTCTTGGACTTGCTTTGTAAACCAGACTGGCCTCAAACTCAGCAGCAATCTACCTGTCTCTACGTCCCTGAGTGCTGGGATTCTTTAATCCCAGCATGTGCTGTAACGCCCGGCTAACAGACACACTTTTTTTTAATAGAGGGATTTTATACCTGAGCAATTTGCAAACCTCTTGGGACAGATCGCTCACTCTTCTCAAAAGCTTTACTCTGCCCTGCCTCACATTTTCTTATGCAGTTGCTGAAGCGATGCTCCAGTCTACAGATGAATACCTAGTCTTCTTCAAAGTTGGGTTGCTGTCACCTCTCTGATGGTTGTGCATGTCCCCACAGGGCATCACACAAGGTCAAGGTGATTTCCTAGCTGGGAGTATTCAGAACCTTTCTCTATATACATTGGTTATTTATCCGATGGGCAGTTATTATTCTTGTCTCTTGCCTGTGTTCTATCGGGTTATTTTTACTCTTTAGGTATTGAGTTGTCTGAGTTGATTATAACTTTCCGGTACTGACCACTTACTGGTTGCAGATAAGTGCTTTGCAGTATTTCCTGACTTGCAGTGGGTCACATCCTTGCTGCTGAGCGCTTACTGTCCTTTGTGGAAACTTCAGTGTGCAGTAGCCAGCATGCCATCCTCTGCTCTTGCTGCCTACACTTTTTCTCAAATCAATGTCCAGAAGATTTTTTTCCATAAATTTTGTAGTTTCAGATCATATATTTTAACTCTTGAATCCACTTTGAGTTTTGTATGTGGGTTTCACTCTTTTGTGTGATTATCTGGTTTTCCCAACAGACTATTGAGGAGGCTTTGCTACCCACCCAGAACTGTTCTTGGCAGTTTTGCCAGGGATGACTTGACAACAGATGCCCAGGATAATGTCTGGGTTCTCTATGTTTGGCATGTCATTCTCCTGTCTCTTCCATACTGTTGTGCTGATGTATATCCAAATGAGGAAGGGTGGTGTTTCACTTTGTTCTTTTTGCTCAAGGTTTTGGGACCTCCGTGGTTCAGAGTTTTGTTCTATATTCAGTAAAGAATACCATTGGGATGTTGGTAGGATTTCACTGACTCTGTAGATTACTTCGGATAATACGTGTTCTAGTTTTCTTTCTGTTTACTGTGATAAAGCACTGGATAAACCAACTTGGAAAAAGAAAGGGTTATTTCAGCTTGCATTTCCATGTCACAGTGCATCACTGAGGGAAGTCAAAGCAGGCACTCAAGACAGGAACCTGGAGACAAGAATGGATGCAGAGGCCATAGAAGGTGATGCTTGCTGCCTTGCTCCCTATGCCTTGATCAATCTGCTTTCTTATATAGCTCAGGACCACCAGCCCAGGAGTGGCACCGCTCATAGTGGGCTGAGCCATCCGACATCAATCATTAATCAAGAAACGCCCCCCCCCCCACTTGCTTACAGGCCACTCAACTGGAGGCAATACCTCAGTAGAGGTTTCCTTCTCAGGTGACTCTAGTTTGTGTTGACATGAGAAAAATTAACAAGCACATTAAGAATATTTTAAAAATAGAAATAATCTCAGTGTGTGAATTCATTGCATTCTCTCATAAATTTTTGTTTTAAATTTTTTCCCTTATCAACCTCATACAGCTTTCAGTGTATTTATTGGTTAAATTTATTCCTAATTTTTGGTGTTATTTTTTTGTTATAAATGAGATTATTTCATTCTTTTTTTGGATTGTGCATAGATAGATAGATAGATAGATAGATACGCTATTTATCTCTGAATAATTTTAGATCCTAAAATTTAAAGTAAAATAATTAATTATGAGGAGGATCCAAGATGGCTGCCAGGAGATGACACCGTTTCTGAGGAGTAGGACAGCAGAAACAACGCAGCGACCAGGAAACTGAACTCTGGGACCTAAAACACCAGCATTTGTGATTGCCAGGTGAGCGGAACTCCTACAGCGAGGAAATCAAGTGGGAAAATCCTAGGGACACCCAGTTATTCCCCGGAAAAATCTCTGGGTGACTGGGAGCGCACAGTTCTGATCTGATTGAGCAGCCATGCTGGGCGCCCCCAGACGCCATACCAGACTGGGTCTCACAGTTTCTGGGCCAGACGGAGGAGGACCTGGGTACCTTTTTGACTGACCTGCACACTGCCAGCACACACTGCTCGGGTCCGCGTGTGTGTTTGTGTTTGTGTGTGTGTGTGTGTGCACAGACCAGACGGAGAGGGCATAGGAGACCATTTTGACTGGCCTGCACACGGAGGGTGCACACTGCTCGGGCCCGCCAGCAACCACCTCAGTCTGTGTGTGTGTGTGTGTGTGTGTTCACGGGCCAGTCTGGGAAGGACCCAGGTTCTGCTTCAACCAGCGGGCATACAGCAGGCACACACCTATCGCCTCCTCTGGAACCACCTCAGACTGAGAGGGCCTAGGAGACAGTTTTGACCAGCCTGCACACTGCCAGTGCACACTGCTCGGGCCCGCCAGCGGCCACCTCAGTCCGTGTGTGTGTCCACGGGCCAGACTGAGAAGGCCTTGGGCACCATTTCAAACAGGCCAACATACAGTGGATGCACACTGCTCGGCAACACCTGCAACCACTCCAGACCCACTGTGTGTGCCCCAAATATCATCTCAGACCATGGTGCACAGCCCCTGGCCCAAAAGGGGGCACCAAGCCTCCAGTTCAGGGGAGAGCCCTTAGCAGCAAACCCAGGGCAGAGCGCAGAGCCCCCAGGTGACATCTCAAACCCGGACACTCAGCCCCTAGAACAGAGTGAGGAGCAAAGTCTCCAGACCAGAAGGGTAACCAGCCTGTGGTGCTCATAGCGTGTAGCACAGAGCATGAAGCCGGGCACACAGAGCCCACAACAGAGTTCAACTGAGACAACAACACACACTAACAAACCACTGGAACTCCCTGATCTTCTTGAAGAATACTCCTGACAACAGAGATTGACAGTTCCAGTCTGAAGTTCAGCCTTAAAGCACAAACAGCTCCTTGATTATGTATAAACAAATGCCCAGAAATCAGTGAAAGAACTCACCCATCAAAAATCAGGACACCATGGCCCCACAAGAAAAACCCTAAAGCAGTGGAGATGTTAATTCAACAGAGACACAGGAAAATTATGTTAAAGCTATGATTATGCAGATATTAGAGGAACAAAAGGAGGCACAAAAAGAGGAAATGAACAAGGCCCTCAAAGAAATGGAGAAGAATTTAACTGCCCACAAAGAGGAACAATTAAAGATAAACAGAGAGGAAACAACCAAAATAGGAGACACAGTCAATCAGTTGAAGGAAACGGTACAAAGCATGAAAACAGAATTAGAAACTATAAAGAGGACACAAAGGGAGAAGAACCTGGAACTGGAGAACTTAGAGAAAAGATCAGGAACCACAAAGGTAAGCATCAACAATAGAATACAAGAGATGGGAGAGGGAATCCTGGGAGCTGAGGATACGCTGGCGGAAATGGATTCCTCACTCAAGGAAAAAAGAAAATCGGAAAAGTCTCAAACACAAAACAT
>CM053758.1:9031818-9047355 GCA_028658305.1 Pachyuromys duprasi
CGGGAAGTAATAATAAAAATAGGGGAAGTTAGCAAGACTTGGGGAGAACAAGAGCTCCACAAAGACTAACTGAGCAGGGCACAGGGGTCTTCTATGGGACAGTTTCTCCAACCAAGGACCATATATGGATATGGCCTAGAACACTCGCTCAGATGTGGCCCATGATAGCTCAGTATAGAACTGAGGACCCTAGTAAGGGAAACAGGGACTGTTTCAGTCATGATCTTGATGGCTGACTCTTTGACCCTCCCCCATACATGCCAGGGAGTAACAGCCTGGCTAGATCCCAGGGGAGGACATTGCAGCCAGCCCTGAGGAGACAAGATGAGCTGGGGTTGGATGGAAGGGGAAGAGGCCCTCCCCTGTTGTTGGACTTGGAGGGGATGGGGAAGAAGAAGATGAGGGAGGGAGAGGGAGGGTAGGAGGGAATGGGGGAGGGGGCTATGCATGGTATGCAAAAAACCTAACCTGTGATTGATATAAAAATAAATAAATTAAAAATAATTAATTATGTGATTAATTATGCTCAAGTTTATGCACATCATATGTGTGCATGTCCGCTAAGCCCAAAGGGCCTCAGATCTTTTGGAACTAGGTCACAGGCACCGTCACAGGCTGCCTTTTATGGGTTCTAGGAACTGACCCTGAGTCTTCTGTAAGAGCAGTAAATACTTGTAACTACTCAGTTGTCTCTTTAACCTCTGTACCTTGAAGCTTTAGTGAATGCATTATGCATGTATACAGGTGATCATGTGCATCTGTGTCTATGTGCATGCACTGTGTCTAGCCTTTTCTGTGTATGCACTCATGTCATCGCAGGCAGAGCTCTGCAGGCATTCTTCTAACTTGCGTGATTTTTAAAATTCTTTTTCTTGGCACTTTCTCTGGTTGAGGCTTTCAGTACCAGACTTAACAGATGTGGCCAGAATGGGAACCCTCATCTTGTGATGGATTTGGTGGTTGAGGGTGCCGGGGGTGGACTTGTCTCTTTCTGCCACTGATTATAGCATTGGCTATGGGCTTCCCATATACGGCCTTTATTATATAGAGGTAAGTCCTTATTCCTGGTGCTTTTATTTTTCTCTTCCTGCATAAGAACTCCTTTCACCAAGATTGGGCAGAAACAGGTGATGGAGTAGACTTCCTCTTGATCCACTGTTGAGAACAAGACAGGGCAAATATACAAGGCCTCTATCCCACTAGGAGGATTGACAATGATCAGTGTGCAATACCTGTCACTGGACCTAGATTTTGTGTACTATGGAGCCGCTTTGCATAAATAAATACTTGTGGGATGTCAGAGTAGCTCTGCATCCCTTTCCCGCACTACCTGCATTTCTCTCTGTTCTACAGAGGCTCTGCAGAAGTCCATAGGATTTGCCAGAATATGCTTTATATCACCCAAGCAGACACAGACTCTAACAGTAGTCAGGGGTTCCTCACAGTAGCTGGTTTTCCTTGATTTTGGATCAGCAAAAATACATGCTGTTCCATCCTTCCTTCTTCTGGTCTCCTGGCATTGACACTGCTTTCTCCTATTTCTTCTTGTATGTCAGCAGGATAGTGGGAGTGTGGGAGGGGAGAGGCACAGGCTCAAATCTCTGTTGTACAAAGAAATTTTATGATTTTATCTAAAAAGAAAAATCAATAAATCATTAATGGTACCTTCAGAGAAGATTAAATGAACAAAGCTGCTTTCATGATGCTATAAAGGTCATGCTTTACAGCCTTGATCACTCGCTAACAGCACTGCGGATGAGAGAGAGAGAGAGAGAGAGAGAGAGAGAGAGAGAGAGAGAGAGAGAGAGAGAGAGAGAGAGAGAGAGAGAGAGAGAGAGAGAGAGTAGTGAGCTGCTGTGTCATTGGCAGCCTGCTCAGGGAGACCGAGGATTGGCCCTCTAGGTTGTAAGTCAGCTGTAGCATCTCAAGCCTGTCACTCTTCTTCTCTCCTTCCTTCCTTCCTTCCTTCCTTCCTTCCTTCCTTCCTTCCTTCCTTCCTTCCTTCCTTTCTTCCTTTCTTCCTTCCCTCCTCCCCTCCCTCCCTTCCTTCTTTCCTTCATTCTTTATTCCTTACCTCTCTTTCTTTCTTTCTTCTTTTGAATCTTATCAATTCTTTGAAAATTCCATACGTGTATATAATGTCCATTTAAAAAGATTTCTTTATTTATTATTTTATGTGTGTGTGCCTACATGCACCATTTGCACACACAATTCTGTGTTTGCTGCCCAAAGAGGTCAGAAGAGTGTATCAGATGCCCTGAAGCTGGATTTACATATGGTTGCGAGGGATTGTGTGAGTTCTTGGAATAGGACTTAGGTCTTCTGCAAGAGCAGCAAATACTCTTAAATGCTGAGATGTCTCTCTAGCCCCAACAATTTCATACATGTATATAATATATCACAGTAATATTTTCTCCTAACTACCCCTGGACATCCCCAACAGTTGCTTTTTCAATTTCATACTCACTATTTTCTTCTCCAGATCTCTTTCTCAACAATCTCATCAGGAATTAAACCAAGCCTCTCCATGTGTGCGAGCTCTGGACTTGCTGGGAAAGTCATGTTTTCTCTTGGCATGTGGCAAGGATTGAGGTTTGAAAAGCCACTTGGGTCTTGACCCATATTTTGTAGATATTGTCAAGTTCTTTTGGGCAGGTGTTGTTACAGTTTGGCTTTGATATGTTCCAGCCCCAGGCTCATAGTTTGAGCACCCGTTCCTTAGCTTATGTCACTATTTCAGGAGGCTTTCACATTTTTCGAAGGAGAGGATTGCCTGGCAGAAGTAGGTCACTATGGGTGATATATACACTATGGGTGTATATGGGTGATATATATACATATATATACAAATATAATTATAATATAATATATTATATATAATTATATGTATAATAATTTTTTTTGAGATAGAGTCTCACTATGTAGTCCTGGCCTGCCTGGAACTCATAGGCCAGAGTGACCTTAAAATCATGGAGCTCCTCTTGCCTCTCAAATGCTGGGATTAAAGGAGTATGCCACCATGCCCAGATGTCTTTAAAAAAAACCAAATATAATTTTCTTTAAAAGGCACATTCGAAGGTTATTTCCAATCCCTGTTCCCATCATATTTTTTGTTGGCCAGCTGTGATTAGCATTGCCTCCACTCTGAGATCCTACTGCTGTAAACTTATTAGCTTCACTTTGCTTTCCCTGACTCTTTGTACAGAGCCCTTAGAAACCGCAGGACAGGACTTTAAGTTGCTCATGTCAGAGGTCATGGAACTGTAAACTACTGCATTTGTATATGCACCTATGGATGTACCTATGTGCTTGTATACTCATTCTAAGGCTTCTTCATACTTCCAGAAGCACTAAGGCAAAAAGCCAGACACCACAGATGTTACCCTGGATGGAAAAACATATGCAAGAGCTCATTTGTCTTTTAGGTTACAGGACACAATAAAGGCTGGGCTTTTACCAGCCTCATGACACAGACAGGAAACCAAGGTGAAGAGAGATGAAACACCCTACCTATGGCTGCCAGTAGATCACGGAATTTAAGATAAATTCAAACTCAAGCCTGATTCTTCACCCAGAAGATTATTTTTTAAAGCAGTCTCCAATTTGAGTCCAGTTCCTAGGAATTTTAAAGTCTTCAGGAAAGAGACATTATCTCTCAGTGGGTCTTTGACATTGATGGATAGTCTAACAGCCTCAATTCTAAACAGCATACCTGGTTTGTGGGAGCTCATTGGCTTAAAACAATGAAATGAGCAAGCTAACACACGTGTGGATTTAAAGAGTTTGACATGATAGGCATGGTTTCTGATGGCTCTTCTTCTGTCCTTTAGCCCAGCTTTTCTCTCCCTGTTCAGGTTTCCCATCAGTTTTATTTTTCATAGTTTTCAATGATGTGAGATTCAAGCAATTAACAGACAGTTCATGAAGTGGGACTTCTCTCCTTACTTCATTTCCAACCTCCAATCACTAGAGGCCAGCTTCTGTCCCAAGTAGTAATCCATGTCTTCTGTTTTAGGGGTTCATGCAGAGAAAATACATTTCCATGCAAATGGTTGTCTACAGGCCAGCTCTGGGAAGCCTGGGCATCATAAGCTGCAATTAGTGCTGTTCTTTGTGCTCACTGTCACTTGCTGAGTTCCTGACAGTGCGTGTGTGTGACAGAAGTCCGCCTTCACTGTGGCTGTGAAATGTTCTAGTGACGGGTAGTCACTCTTTCTAATCAGTCACTATCAAAAGTATTTTTGATAAATAGCTTTGTTCATGTATCCTTAGAAGCGGATTATTGCAATGCCTGGTCCAAGCATCTCTAACTTTGACAGATAAGAAAAAACTGCCATCCATAGAGGTTGCCCCGAAACACACAGAGGGTAGTGATGGGTTTTTTTCTTTTTTTCATTGTTGTTTGCTCGGTTCACCAGGAGTCCTGCCACTGGTCCTGCGTGTGTCATTTTCAGAAAGCCTGAGTAGTGTAGAGAGACATGTCTTAGCTCCTGAGACCACCAGTGAAAATACTGTGACTGGATCTCTGTAACTGCAGTAAGTAACGGCTTCCATGTTGCCAGATCCGGTATGTTATAGTTAACTTCAGCCATCAACTTGACACAGATCTAAAGTCTCCTGGGAAGAGGGAACCTCAACTGAAGGTTTGCTTTCATCAGACTGGCCTGTGGTCTTGCCCTACGGGGCATCTTTTTTAACTGCTAATTTATGTAGAAAGGACTATCCCACTATGGGCAGTGCTATTCTCAAGTAGATAGGACTGAGCTATGAAAGAGTGAACCAAAGTGAGCAAACCATAAACAGAATTCACCCATGTTTTCAACCTCTGCTCTTGCTTTACAGCTTTTTATTTCTGATCTGACTTCCCCAATTGATAGACTCTAAACTCGAAGATGAAATAAGTCCTTTCAAGCTGTTATTGGTCAGCGTATTTTTTTTTTTAATCACAGCAACAGAAACCTAACTTGAGTACACCAATACCTCCAACTCTGACCTCACTGACTTTGGCCCTACTCAGCCCTGCTCACTGTACCTTTCTACTTGGGGCTGGTGTCTTTAGCTGGTAGCTTTGTCTTTGACAGTGTGGTCTTGTCTCCTCCTCATCTATGATGGCTTTCAGTGCCTTGCATGAGGTGTTCTTGAAAATGCAGACCCTCAGGTCCCACCTGAGACAAGTTTATTTGTAAAATCACAGTTGCTTGATGTGGAACCCAGGCATCAGCCTTTGAAAAGCTCTGCATGTCTGTAATGCTCAACGTGGGCAGAGAGCCGCTCATTAAGCAAGGGTCTTTGCAGGGTTCCGTCCATGTCTTGCCATCACACCATCTCTCAATAAAGATGCAGATATGCCCACAGCTGTAATTACCATCCACACACTCTTATGTACTTTCCTTATATCTCAGACTATTCCTGTGTGCCACACATCTGCATCCCAGCTCATTCCATGATTGACACCGTAAAGTCCATAGTCCAAAAATTAGCTACATCCCACCAACCTGATATTTTTTTCATTGTTCCATTTTGGTGACGGGTACTCCTATATCCAGTGGTACAGTTCTTCCTACCACACCCACCATCATCACAGCCACACAGCAGCTTCCTTTCCAGTTGACCTGTTGATGCTGCTCTGTTTTGAGCCTCCAGTGGTTCTTTTTTAACCTTGGGGTAAAGGCACCTGCCATCCCACATGATTTTACTTGGCTGGGTTCTTCTGCTTCCTCTGTTTCCCCATCTCAACCTCCGTAACATTTGTTTTCTCAGTACATCATCTACCATGCTTCTCTTCCCCAGCATGGATCTTATGATGGTTTGTACCTGCTTCCATGTTTTTTCCATTCACGTTCTAGTTAACTTTTCATCTTATTCTTATAGCTGCCAGCTCAACAGTTTCTTGATAGAAACCTCCTTGACCTTCAAGACAGGACCAAGCCAGATCTCCCTCTCAAGATCTCCCAGTGGTTTGTGATCTTTTGATTAATATCTTTGACTGTTTTTAGGTCATAAGCTATACAAAAGCTACAAAAGTCAATCTCTTGTTTATATCCATTTTCCTCTTTCTTTCTTGCCATATTCTTGTATTAGTCAGAGTTCTCTTAAGGAATAGAACTGACAGAATTGTGTGTGTGTGTGTGTGTGTGTGATTTATCAGACTAGTTACAGACTGTGTTCCTGGTAATCCAACAATGCCTGTCCATGATGGAGATGACAGAAAGGCCAAGAATACAGTAATTATTCATTCCATGAGACTGGAAATTTCAGGAGTTCCGATCTAATGCCAGAGTCCCAGAGGATTCCTATAGAGCTTCTGATCTTTAGTCTACACTGGAATTTCAAATAAGTTGTTTCTAATATTAGCAAAGAAATGCCACAGCAATAGGATATATGAACTTGCATGTGAGTATAAGGGCAAGGAAGCAAAAAACAAAACAAAAAACAAAAACAAACAAGCAAAAAACAAAACAAAAAAACCCAAAAAGGAACCAACAAAAACAATTTCCTTTTTTCACATCCTTTAGCTACTAGAAAGTATAGCTCAGATTTAGTATTGATCTTCTTGCTGCAAGTAACCTGACCAAGAAAAATCTCTCTCAGGAGTGTCCAGAAGCTTGGGCTTTACTTGATTCCAGATGCAGTCAAGTTGACAACCAAGAGTAGCTGTCACAGTTTCCAAAGCCTTGCACATTTTCTGCCCCTCAGCATAGGTGATAATACATGCTAACATCTAAATAGACTGCAAAAACATTTGCGTCTTGTTTTCTAGTCAGAAAGTTAAACCTGAGAAATCAGTATCTGCTAATAACCTCTATATGCTTTCATTTGGACATTGAGTACACGCTAAGGAACATACATTCCAGGCTGTACCTTCAGAGTGGTGCTCATGGGCAGTGGTGTTACTTTTAGGGGGTGGAGCCTCAAAAAAGTCATTGGGGTTATTTGGAGGTTAGTTGGTGTGTGATTTTTTGCTAGCTATCACATGACCTTTCGAATTTTTGAGAGAAGATTGTTACAAAAGTAACAAGCTCTTTGATCACCTCCCCCTGAGGGGGGAGCAGCCTTACCAGGCCACAGAGGAAGACAATGCAGCCTCTCCTGATGAGACCTGATAGACTAGGATCAGAAGGAAGGAGAGGAAGACCTCCCCTATCAGTGGACTTGGGGAGGGGCATGTGTGGAGAAGGGAAAGAAAGGGTGAGATTGGGAGGGGAGGAGGTAGGGGGGGTGGGAAACAAAGTGAATAAAGTGTAATTAATAATAATTAAAATAAAAATATTAAAAAAGCAGCAAGCATATCCCCACCTGTTCTCTCTTTCTGCTCTATTCAAGGAATGGTTGTTAGCCTGGTATGGTGTCAACATGCCTAAAATCCCAGCACTCAGGAAGTAGAAGGGCAGATGCATCTATGTGAGGTCAAGGCCAGGCTGGTCTACCAGCCTGATCTATGTCTTGATTTCTAGGCCATTCAGGGTTGAAATGTGAGACCCTGTCTCAACACAAAACAAGACAAAACAAAACGGAGAGAAAAACAAAACACCAAAACCAAAAGACAAAGCAATACCAACAAAAGATGTGGTTGCTTTCTTTCTCTACACACTCCATTATCTGCCTCCCACCATGGGCCCTGAGCTAGAACTATACCATTTAGACTTTGAACTTCCAAAGTGTGAGCTAAATAAACCTCTTTACTTCCTAAGAAGCCCGTGTTGAGTGTTTCATTGCAGTAATGTAAAGAAGACTAAGTAAGTAGAGGAGTGCACACTGGCCCCCAAGGCCCTTAATTCAGAGGGAAGATGGCATCAGCAACATTATGCACCTGACCTCTGAAGGGGCATACCCTGTCACTATCCCCATTGAGCCAGCTGGCAATTCCTGCAGAACAAGAGTTACCAATGAAAACCATTCACATTTAATAACTTCAACAGCACTCCATAAATACTCAAAAAATATGGGGAATTGTTTACAGTGGCCTCATCTCATAAGGGAAATTTACAAGACTATTAAAAATTATTAGACTTTTTCTATGATAGGGTAGCTTTCACTAGCAGCCCTGCATGACTTCATATCCAGGCTCTGCAGTGTGTTTATTCTCGGGTTTTCAAAATACTGTATTTCTTCCACCATTAAATTTTATCTCAGGAGTGTTGTTTTAAAGCACCAATTTCCCGAGCTCGTCTGATCTTGTAATTCAGCTCCAGAATATGTTGCTTTGGGCAAATCCCTGGAGACCACACAGGTCCTGCCATGGCTGCAGGGACTGAAACCAAATAATGAACAAGACTTCTGGGAATTGCAGAGATACGAATGTATCTGTTACTGTGGTGTTCCTGCTGGCCAACAATTATCTGGGACTTCCTGGCAGAAGTAGAATGTTCTAACTGTGGGCAGGAGGAAGGAGGAAGCATGAGGGAGGACAATCACAGTTGCTCTCCAGTTGTTTTGGCTATGGAACACAGAGATGGTTGTCTCTATCTGTCTATAATGCTCACTCACATGTAGAATATAAGTGTGAAGCCTTCCAAACTGCTGACCATGCCCATATCCCTCAGCATAGCCAACCATTATCAAGGGCAAATGGTGAGTCTTCTTCCTTGAAGATGATCCAGGACATGAGCCAAGGCTGTTCTGGTAGGAGAGAGCATCTTTGAGTGATGGGTACTGCTTTTGCTCTAGACTCCTTTTCAGAGCAGAAGATGCCTGAGCATATCAGATGGAGGCTGTCTGTAACATGCTGAAATGTGTCCAAGAAGTACTGGAGAATCGCTCAGTTACAAGATTAAACACCTGCTTTGCTTACCCTTGTGAAAGTCTGTTTTGTTCTTTCTGTTTCTTAGACTCTGTCTTAGTTAGGGTTATTATTGTAGTGATGAAACATCATCACCAAAGCAATTTGAGGATGAAAGGGTTTATTTGGATTACACTTCCATTTCACTGTTCATTATCGAAAGAAGCCAGGGCAGAAACTCAAAAAGGTCAGGAACCTGGAGGCAGGAACTGATGCAGAGGTCATGGGGAGTGGTGCTTACTGTCTTGTTTATCATGTGTTGCTCAGCCTGCTTTCTTATAGAAGCCAAAACTACCAGCCCAAAGTTGGCCCTACCCACAATGAGCTGATCTCTCCCCATCAATCACTAATTAAGGCTTGCTTTGCAGCCTGATCTTATGGAAGCATTTTCTCAGTTGAGGCTCCCTTCTCTCTGATGACTCTAGCTTGTGTCAAGTTAACATAAAATTAACCAGGACAGCCTTTGTCATTTCCTCTGACTGGAAAGCCTCCAGCTCCTCGGTCCAGCTGCAAGAGCTCAGTACTAAGGCCATTCCTAGCTGTTTAGAAGAGGTACCTCCATTGCTGGTTCACTTTTTCAGATGCGGAACAGTCCTCAGTTCCACAAACTGTGAGTCTCCCTGATACTGCGAGTCTCTTCTAGCAGTGAGGTAAACAGGAGGCAGCATGCTGAAGGGAAACTCGTAGATGTCTGTGTGAGCTAGCTAGTGTGCTCTGTGCAATGCACTCCCTTTCACCATAAGAGCTCTCGTGGCTGGGTTTCCTGTTTCCAGGAAAAGCTAGAAATTTGTTCTGATATTTAAATGTAGATATAGATCACAGTTGAAGTAAATTGTATAAGCCTGAGTTGGCCACTAAGGTCATGGGCCTCACTAAATTTTCCCCTAGGCACTTCTGATTGCCTAGAGCCTTTCCCCTGACTTGCTTCAGGGAGGGCCCAAAGTCAGCCCCTAAGATGGTTAATTTGTAACACGACATGGTCTGGAACCAACTAAGAGATATACCCCTGAGCACACCAGTGAGGGATTTTCTCACTGATTAGGTAACCTGAAATTGGAAGTGGCCCTTTAAATGTGGATGGTGCCTTCAGGTGATTGCCCAAAGATAAGTTAGTCTGATGGAAGAGGTTTTGCCCTTTTCCTGTTTGTTTGTGAGCTCATCTACTCTGCTGTTGCCATCCTTTATTAACATCAGAATCCAGCTCTCTTGACCTTCCAACATGAGCTGAAAAATAACGGCTCTCTAGGAATCCTCTGAACTCTTAGTGTGAGAACTGCAGAGTGCTCCATCTTTGTGAACTGAGCAGATACTGGTCCTCAGCCTCTCCAGTGTGAGACAGTCACTGTTGAACTACCCAGAATATATTGCATGTAAGCCAATGTAATAAATCCCATTTTAATGTATAATCATTCTATTGTATTTGTTCCCCTAAATAGCCCAGGAAAGAATGGGAGAAAATCAACACAGATCCATCATTCCTGTTCCATGGTGTCAAGATGCTTTATGGAGCTTCCTAGACTGATTATAACAAAGTGACCAAAGTCAACAGCATCTGAGCCACACATGACATGCATGGCCTTAACAAGCTAGAGAGTGGGCAATATATCTGCCTCTTGACACAATATTCTGGGGTGTTCACAATCTGCTACAGGAGACCTTTTGGAGAGACATTAGTGTTTGTGCTGAGCCTGCTGAGAGACAGGGAAACCCTAGAAGATGATTGCCCTAAATTTCATACCACAGCCTCTGTAGTCAGTTGTATCTTCAGGAAACATTTACTACATTTGTCACCTCTCTGCCTCAGCTTGGCACTGGGCTTCAGAATACCTGATCTTGGGGACTGGATATGTTCTTCTCTGCGTTAGATAAAAATTGTGAAGGACCATAGTCCCTGGCTCAGAAATTAGACAGAAGTGGTGTATTGGGAAGGGAGAGGTGCTTTTAGTCACCCTTAGCTTAAAGCTGGATGAGGACTTACATCCTTCTTTCTGGCATGGACAACATAGCATGCCTACATACTACACCAAATGGGCTCTGAGGTGAGTACAAACAAGGGTGATTTTAAACAAAGCAGCTTTTCCACCTTGCTGCTTCTTCAGCACTCAGAGGTGGGAGAAGGATCAACACCCTTAATTGCCTCGTCTTTGAGCCAAATGTTCTTAGCCAGAATCTTCTATGTTGGAGTTGGTTTGCTTTCAGTTGTAATGTGACCAGAAATCTGGAAAGGAGTGCTGTGTCAGGGATGGCAGGGGCATAGGACATGGTGTAAGTTGCCAACTGAATTCAAGGACAGCTCCACAGACAGAAGCTTGGATGGAATGAAGGAAACACTTTTTTGACAATCTCTATAATGGCGTATACACCAAAAATCTTGTAATGTTACATTGTGAAATATTGGGTGAACTCTCAGGATGATTTTGTTTGGCACCCTACATACTTTACATTCTCTTTCTCTCTCTCTCCATATATATATTTCCATCTCTCTGTCTCTGTCTCTTTGTCTGTTTCTCTGTCTCTCTCTCTCTCTGTGAGGTAGCAGTTTCCTCCAAGATTAAAACTGTTCATTTTGTACTGAAGCTCTTTATGATATAGGAAGGCTGCCTGAGATTTCTAGCCAGAGTATCTTACCATCCTCACAATGCTAGGTAAGGGACAGTATGTAACAAAAGCTAGCCTCGGGGTTTCTTCCTAGGAACTTAGGCTTTCTAGTGGAGAGAGGCAAGGATGAATGAAATGCTTAGAATTGACAAGTTGCCAGCCCCCTCTGCCAGCATGGCTCCCTGGAGTAGCCTTTGCTCCTGTTTCTTACATGGCTATTCATCTGATGTTCCTTTGATTTGATGAGTTCTCTAATATCTCCCCATTAAACTCCACTTTAGCTTGAGTTAGTAATAGTTGATTTCTGTTGCTTGCAATTAAGGAATCTCTACTGATATAAAAATAACAACAGCAACAGAAAGATGCAGATGTTGCATTGAGGGCTAAGTGTCTTACAGATGTTACCTCATCCAGTGTTCACAGTGACAATCTGAAGTAGATGTGATTATTCCTGTTCTGTACCATGGGCTGTTCAGAGTCATAAGCAGCCCAGACCAAATTATTTTTTTAAACCCTAGTTTGTGTTCCCATTGACACTTTCTGGGTTAGTCCAGATTCTTATAGAAACAGGACCAAGAGTTACATGCTATAAATATATACATATATGGATTATGTATATATATTTATATTTCTTATAAGAATTGGCTCATTCTTGTTATATAAGGCTGAGAAATCCCATAATAAGCCATTTGCAAGCTAGAGAGCCAAGAGCGATATGCTATAATTCAGTAAGAGTCTGGAAGCCTGAGAACCAGGGGGATCGATGATATAATGCCCAGTATGAAAAATCAAAGGACCGGAGACAAAGGTGAGCCCTGGTGTAAGGCCTAAGGCTCAGAAGACAGGGATGCTGGTGTTCTGGGAAGAGGAAGATTGAAGTCCTAGCTTAAGAGAGATAGAATTCATGCTCCCTCAATTTAAAAAAAAATCTAGGTCCTCATTAGGGGTCTATGTTGGTCAGAATAGAAGTCTTTTACTCACTCCACCCATTTACATGCTAATATCTCCAGAGAATGTTGTGGTTTAGATGTTAAATATCCCCACACGCCACCCCCAGACTCTGGCCTAAATGTTTGGTCCCCAGTTTGCCAGTACAGTTTTAGAAGGTTGTGGAATCTTTGAGACTGTGGTCTAGTTAGCAGAAATGGGTTCCAGAAGTGAGACTTGGGTGATTACCTCCTTCTGATTCTGACCCGAGCTCACTGCTCCGTGATCTGACAAGATGTGAGGAGTCTCAGCCACAGGCTCCCAGCACCATGCCTTCTCTATGACAATACTCTACATCCATACACTCTAAGCTTCCCAAGTTGCTTCTGCCAGCTATTTTGCTACTGTGACAACAAAGGTTGTTGATATAAGAAACACTCTCATCGCTACACACAGAAATTGTGTTTTAATAGCTATCTGGTCACCTCTTAGACAGGTAAGCTGATATACAGGGTCAATCAGTCCACTCTCTACTGGGACTCTACTTCTTAATCATCTTTTTGGGGAGATTTCTGAATTACTGGGGGTTGCCAGCTCAAGGCAAAGGAACTTACAAGTTCTCACCACTAACAGCACTAGAAGCTTAGAATAAAGGGCCAAGTGATTTGAATTGCTCCTTGAGAGGAGTTTCTTCCTCCTTCAGCATCAGTAGTTCATGAGTCAAGACATAATTAAAGGAGGGAAACAGATTCTCAGCAGAAGTAGCCAGAGAACTGGCTTCAGAGAATTAACTAAAGGCAAGAGAATGAGCAGAGACCATGCCCTTGCTGGGAGGAAACAAGAACTTGGGATGTGTGCATAAAGAAAGAAGTCCAAGAGTTGGTAGAGTTGTGGTTCTTTGGAATGCTTGTCAGGGCTGGCCTTGCATGGCATGTGGATGAAGCTGCTCCAGGTGTTTTAGACCCAGGCAAGGAATGTTACAGTTCAAACATCAAACCCTAATGCCTACAGAAGCCATGTGCAGAATGAATGGGTCAGGCGTAATACGTGAGGCCTGTGCTACAGTGACAATGATTGGCCATCTCAAGGGAATGCCTGGACTCGCTGCTGAAATTGCAAATTCGCAGACAGTTGTTGGTAGAATTGATCTGGAGGCAAGAGACCTTCTCAAATAAAATGTGGAGGGAAACATTTTATGTACCATATCCTCTCTCTTTCTTTGTCTCTCTCTGTCTGTCTTTCTGCCTCTGTCTCTCTCTGTCTATCTGTCTTTGTCTCCATCTCTCTCCCTTAGATTGTGACTTGGGCTGGCTTCATGAGTGCTGGGGTTACTGGCATATGCCACTAGGCCTTGGCTGTTCCGCAGTTAGCTTAGACATACTTAGGAAGGGACCTGATTCATGCATGTAAGGAGGGGATTCTCCCACTTGCATTTCTCTTCTTTCTTAACTGAGTTTGTTTCCTCTTAAAATCTGAATCTCTTCTTTCTTCTGTATTATGTTATCTTACCCTATATAGACAGTGAAGCAAATCTTTGTGAGGGTGGACACAGGAAGTTAGTAGGCATCATGAAGGGAAATGAGAGCATAAATACAAGTTAAAGCTGTGTGTGTGTATGCAAAATCCAGCGGACAACCTTGGGATCTGTCCACCTTGTGGACACAGGGTCTCTTACTGAAAACAGAACTCGCCTCTTTAGCTAGTCTAGGTGAGCAGCGATTCCCAGGGATCTGACTGTCTCCTGCTCCACAGCTATTGGATTTTAGGTATGCACCACTATGCCCAGTTATTTGACTCCAGCTCTTACAAGTCAAACTAAAGTTCTTGTATTTGTAAGCCAAGTGCTTTCCTGACTGAACTAATCCAACTTTACTCTTATACAGAGCCTGTTCTTTACTCAAAATATGCAGATTATCAATGAGATGACTGTGGTTTAGGGGGCCTAGTCTCTCACCAACAATTCTGGCTTTTTATTTGAGCCTCAGAGATTGTTTTCCCCTTTGGACAAAATATATTTCTCTACAGACTAAAGCCTGCCCGATGATATTGGTATCTCAGAGTTGGCCAGTGACCCCAAAAGATGACACTCTACTTTAATTCCAGAGGCACTACTAAAATCTTCACAAAAATTTCCCAATTATTTTGTGTGAGTTATATTAAATAAGAGATTCTCATCTAATTACTAGTCTATATAAATTTCTTTAGGAGCTACTTCATTTAAATGATCTTATTTAAATTGTTGCTTAGCCTACTCATAGTGCTATAATAGTTTACCACAGACTGGGTAAATAAAGACTTACAAAGAATAGAATTTTATTTCTTATAGTTTTGGAAGGTGGGAAGTCAAAGTTTGAATGACCCAAATGTTACAAAGGTCTTACTGATGCATCATCCATGGCAGTGATTAAAGGGCAATGTGTGTGTGTGTTGTATATTCACATGTGTGTACATGCATGCATACATGTGCATGTATGCAAAGATGGCACTAAGCCATCTTGTTACAGTTTAAATGTAGCATGGACTCATGTGTTTGAATACGTAGCCCCAAGATGGTCATGTTGTTCTGGGGGATCAAGGAGGTGGTGACAGAGGAAGTGGATTACTTGAAACTTCAGGGTGGGGTTAGAACCAGTCCTAATTTCTGTTCTGTTCTCTGCTTCTTGGTCTAACCATTATATGTGAAGCTACTGTCTCATGTTCCTACCACAATAAGACTGAACCTTCTTAAACTGTAAGCCAGTAAGATTATATATAATTCTTCCGCCAGGAACCTACTTCCACAATAAGGGCACTAATTCTTTCATGAAATCATAGTTACCACTACCTTTTGACTTCTTAAGGGGCTCTCCTTTTGACATTTTTGGGGATTAAGTTCACAACACAGACCCCAGGAGAGTATTCAAACAGTAGCAGTAACTCTCAACGCTCTGAAGGGAAGTCATTGGGCAGTCTAGGCTCCTGTTACTTCACTGCTATTGCCACATTCTTCCAAACCCTCCCAGAGTTCATCGCTCTTAGGCAAGGGTGGTGAATGGCACCATCATAGTGAATACAGATTTCAGTATGTGGCTCCCTGGACCTGTCTGCTCAGTTGCAGGAGGGTGAGCATAGAGCTCCAGGAAGCTTGCCAATTCAGGCTGGCAGCGAGTTGCCAAAACTCCAGTAGAGAAGAATGAATGGAAGAACATGCCTTATTTCCCATTCCCTCGCTTGAGCATAAGGGGGGGGGGTGG
>CM053758.1:9047455-9110997 GCA_028658305.1 Pachyuromys duprasi
TCTTTTTTAGCTTTCAGAGTGCTGATCCTGTCCACTACCAAGGACTGTGTGGTAGTTCTGCTAAGGACACTAATCCTACCTGAGAAGTCTCACACCTTTACCAGCTAGTTATATCAATTATCCACTCCCTGAGAATCCGTATCTTAACACGTGATGTTTCTGAGGGATAAGGACATTTGCACAAAGGTCAGAAAGAGCAAACACTTCGTTTAAAAAGGCAAGTGCCAGGTTGGAGAAATAGCTCAACAGTTAAGAATACCTGCTGCTTTTGTGGATGATCTGGCTTCAGTTCCCAGCATCCACATTAGGCAGCTCAAAACTTCCTGTAACTCCAATTCTAGGGAATATGACGGCATTTACTGGCCTCTGTGAGTATTGCACACATATGATACACATAAACTCACATAGAGCATACATACAAAAACACTCACTAATGGTGACAAAGACCAAAGGACTCTGTGTTCAGCTCTTCTGCAACTTTTCAAGAGAAATGTCTTGATTTTTCAGTGAAATTTTTGTTCTTTTTAAGTGTTGGTAAAAACTTAAATTTCAAATATATTGTGGTGCCCTTACAGGCTAGATTTGAACTCTGGGCTACACATGACATGAAATCTGGGCCAGCATGCTAAGCTCAATGGCTGTTTTGTGAATTCCCTGCATTACTAGAGGAATATGATCCTTGGTCCAAGGTGAAAGAGCTTTTATAAGGTACTTTGAAATCCAATAAGAATGTCATTGAGCTTATTCTAAATATTAACTGTACAGTATGAGAGATATTGAAATATTTTATAGGTAGTGTTAGTGGCCATGGTTAGAGTCTTTAGCTTGAAAGATTAGAAAGCTTCTGGAAGGATACAGGAACTATTAAGCTATAGAATACCTTCAGCTATTTTTGAACTCTAATTTGATGCTGTTAAAGTTCAGAAAAGGCCCTGGTTTTCATCACAAGAAAAACAACCTGAATGGTGGTGCAGGATGTCCTTGTGCCTGACTTCAATTGCTCCTGATGAGTGTCCCAAGGAGGCACAGTTCTGAGGGATGCTGGGAGGAAAGGGGAAAAGGGCAGCTGACTCATTAGCATGCACTTTAAAGAGCTGCTCATGAGTTTGTCACACGGTCAGACATGTGTTATAACCCTCTAAATGGCAAGGTTTTCTTGAACTTCTGAATAGGTGTGGGTAGCCCATCCTGTTCTTAGAACAGTGCTGCCAACAACAAATGGGAGAGGAAAAATGGGCACAGACCTGCTCTGTTAATGATTGTGAACTGATATTGCTGAATGGCATTATTTAGGATGGGCTGCAGGTAAAATAAACCATTACACAAGGACAGAAGGCTTTCTGGGGGAATTGGGCAGGGGCTGAAGGTAAAGACAGGAAGGGAGACATCAAAACAGCAGTTCTCAGATCTGAGCCAGGGAATTCTCTATGAAACAAAAGAGAAGCTTTGAGCAGAGCACACAGGCACACAAATAGGAAAACTCCACCTCATCTTTAAAGTCCCCACTCAAAGATAGTCTCCGCTGATATTTCAGCATGTGGTCTTCTAGTATTTTATGTGACACCTATGCAAAAGGATAACCTACTTTACATCTTTCAATTGATCTCACTCCTCTCAGCAACTGAACAATTCCCCACTATGATGTATTTATGTATTCTGACCTCAGAGTGTTCCCTGCCTTGTGACAAAATCAGGCTTTTCTCTCTTGGTGAAGAATGGATTACGTCTAGTTTTCACCAACACAAATAACTCAGCTGCAGTTTTTCTCTAGCATGCTACCCTCTCCCCCCTCCTGATTGTTGACTGTGTCTTCACAATGCATTTCCAGAGGTGGAAATGCAAGGGTGAGGGCTTATGGCTGCTGGTGCACTGGTCCTGGCTCTACACATTGTCCTTGTTATGATCCCTATCCATGATATCACATGGCTTCTCTGTGCCAAATGTCTCTGTAGCTGGACTGCAGGTCTCTCTAGCCACCCATCTCCACTGGACATTGCCCCTCAGCTTCTTCTGGGTAAACTCCCTGAAAGCAAAGCTAAAAGTCTCCCAACCAACTCAGCATCTTGAACAATTACCACTTGCCCAAGGGGGGAAGGTTGGCAGCATCTCAACTCCCCCTTCAGTTCACTATAGGACTGTTCCCCAGGGCATGTCTTAGCATGTGTTTTTGTGTGCTTGTATGTTGATCTGTATTTGGAGGTCAGAGGCCAAACTTAGGAGTCATTCCTTAGATGCCATACACCTTTCTTTTTGAGACAGAATCTCTCATTGGCTAGGCCAGACTGGCTGGACAGTGAGCTCCAGGACTCTACCTATTTCCATCTCACTCTTGTAGATTAGAAGTGCCCACCACCATGCCTGGCCTTTTGACATTTGTTCTGGGTATTGAACTCAGCTCCTCATGCATGCATGGCAAGCCCTTTATCAAGTGAGCTATCTCTTGGCCCCAAACTGAGCACTCTTATTAGACAGAGCCAATTAAATAAACACATTCAAACAAATGCAATGAATTATAATGGCTTCTGTATCCAGAGGATTCGCACCTCAGAAGAAGATTCAGGCCATAATTATACCAGAGGGGAAAAAAAGGCAAGCTATTACACTAATCATGGCATTTGGCACATAGACATTTTTGACATAAAGAGCCACCTGGTATCCTCACAGTGAATCACTGCCTCCCTTGCATTCAAGCCTGATTCTTCCTAGTCCGTGGGCCTCTGCTCTGCCAGCTGGAAACCCTCCTCAACAGGAGCTGGATCCCCACTTTGTATCCCAGGTCTGGATCAGGTCCTCTGTAAACTGAGAACTCAGGAGATACACAGGGAAATTGAGAACATATTGAGACCAAGCCCACACTGTGCTGGGGGCCTAGCCAAGAGGAAAGTCGGGTTCCAGATTCCAGTAATTTAGGGGATTGCTCATGTAAGGAAGCCCCGGCTGCTGGCAAGGAGACAGCTGTGGCTTCTGGCATCTGCTGCTTTCACAGCCACATGCAATTTCTTCTTTACTACATTCTGAACAAAGTCAATACACAGAGCTTCTGCATGTGTATCAAGTCCCTTCTCTTTCCTGGTAAGGGTGTATATAAGTGACTGGTCATCCTTTAACCAAGACTTCCATCCAGGTATGTTTTAATTATCTATTGCTATGAAACAAACTGCCACATACTCTGGAAAACAGCAAAAATATGTTACCTCATAGGAGCTATTGGGCCAGGAACAGACAGACTTTATCTGGATCTTTATCTTCATCTTGAACAAAGTTGTCATCAAAGTGTCAAGTCTCACTGGGGAAGGTTGTGGGCAATGTTCTTTTCCTTCAGAGGTGTTAGACTGATATTTCTAGACACTTGATGGTCAGAGGCATCCTCCTTGTTGGTCTCAGACATGAGCTTCTTCAGTTATGTCTCTAGTGCATTCAAGTCAAGAAAGAAAGTAATGTAGCAGCAAAATGGAAGTCCACTTTGTGTAATTATTGCAAAGTGAGATCATATTGTTTTTACACAGACTACGTTCAGTTTGTTAAAAGTAGGTCATAGGTAGCCACATGCACAAGGAGAGAGGCTTATGCAATGGATTGAAGACAGGGGTGATCACTGTTGACCCTTTCAGAGGCCATTGCCATAGGCAGGTGGTTATTGGTGCTCTCGGGTATCCAATCTGAGCAGCTCTGCACCCTGCAGAGGTGTGCTCCACTGTAGGCACCTGTAATCTGATTATTTCCTTGCTTCTGGTCACATACAGATAGGTTGCCCTGGGTGATTCTTGAGCTCTAGTGGTAAGGCCTTTCTCCCCTGCTCTCTCCAGGACAGGTATGATGATTCAGGTACTAAGTCCACTTGGGATGGATGAATGAATGGGAGGGAGTGTGGAGTTAAAACAGAGTCATGGCCATTGCTTGCCTGCATGCCTTGCTATGTAAGAACAGGAACAAAATATAAAACTTCCAAACTGTCCTCTGGGCTGTAGCCTGTGCAAAGCACATCTCCTCCAGAAAAACTGGTTTTATCAACCCAGCTCTCTCTGGATGGTCTCTGGGTCACTTATTTAGGCTTCACTTGTGTTGACAGTGCTCACAGCCTTTGCTTTCATTCTTAAATACCTACCTAACCATGCTATCAGATGCCTCGAGCCCGCAATAAGCTATGTCACCTACCAAGCCCCAATCCTGGCATGCAATATTCTGCCCTATATTCTCATTGAGAATCTTGAAATCTAAATTTTTATGTGCAATATTTTCATTTATACATGTGTGTTACCCAAAGAAAACACTGTAGTTGTAAGGTTGGTTATTCTGTGGGGCACCAGTATGTATATCCCAAATTTCCAAGTGTTTGCCTTATCCTTTTGGTTTCTGGGATTGGACCATATGCACCATTATTTTGTTGTTTTGTCCATGATTGTTTTGTCCATGATTGTTTTGTCCATGAGAGTACATCCTCTGCTGTGACTGAACAGAAGGTACTTAGCAAATGGCTGCTGGCTGATGTGTTCTTTGGGTAGTGATGGCATGGGGGTGCCCATCAAATCTGAAACCCTACAGAAGAGCGGTTGTTGCCTCATTCAATGCCATCTGAAATAAGCATCTGTGGAGATACCTCTTCAGGTTGTGAGTGGAGGCAAGTGTTGTTCAACACACCTGGAAGGTTGTACCCAACCTTCATTAGAGTGAATAGAGCAACACAAAGTTTTTTTCTGAAGTGCCCAAGGAGCAGCATAGAAACAGCACCAAAGGGTTTATTGATGGCCTTATAAAAAAATAAAAATGTGTTTGGAGAATTTAAAATTCAAAATGAGTTAAAAATAGTGCCAGGGGACAAAGCCAGCTCTGAAAATCCATTAGCAGCTGATCCACGTTAATGACCTACAGGGAGCCTGACTGCCAGCAGCAGGCACTGAAAGTTGGGAGCTGCCAAAAGCCATGGCTCAATCCCTCTGTCCCACACTTGGCTGCAGGGGCAAGTGACCAGGACACTGCCATTTCTGGGATCAAATAGCACAGGGCTCAGCCTGAGGGAGGGAGAGGCTTGCTCACAGTATCCAGTCTGAAACATCCATTTGGGGTGAGTTGGCTCTGGCCATATGAACAGCAGGTGGGGCCATTTTGCTTTGCTTCCTGACCATAGGGACAATTTTATTCTAGTGTGGGAAGCCAAAACTAGAGGTTAAGGAAGAGTTTCAACACAGGTGTGATCCTGAAGGGGGTTTACCTACATCGATGTTACTCAGTTAGGAGAAGAAAACAATGTCAAAATTTGTATGAAGTATCCATGCAAAAGGCTCATTAAAGATTTGGCTTGTCAGATAGTAGAGTTTTGGGGGAAGTGACCAGACCACTAGAGCTCTGACTTCATCAGTGGAGTAATCTGTGGATGGATTCAGAATTTGATGCCATTATTGTGTTGGCAGATAGGAGGAAAAAGGTCACAGAGGTCATGTCCTTGGAGCTGTATCTTTCCTCAGGCCTCTATGCTTCCGGCCCACCATGAGAAGAACAGCTCTGCTTCCAACTCCATGCTGTGAGCTTCAGCTCAGGCCAAATGACATGGGCTGAAACCTCTGAAACCTGGAGCAGAAATAAGCCCCTTTCTCCCTTAAATAACAAAGTATTTTGTCACTGTGATAAAATGTGAGAAACACAAGCCTTCTTTGTATTTTTCATCAGCTGTGGGCCAATAGTTTAGTATAATATAATAGAGCTTGAATTACTTTTTAAAAAGCCTGCAAAAATGTAAAAAACCATGAAAAAGACAAATCCCTGATGTTTTACTATCAGATTGTACACTCACACTTTGTGACTGGCCAAATTAGGCTCCAGGTTATGAGCTCCCTGCCCCCACAGTTCGGTATTTCATCAGGACCACATGCAAGGGCATCAAAGCAGAGGACTTCCATGCACCTGGGCTTTCATATTCCTGTGCCATGGGTTTGCTTTCCTCTGTGTAGGGAACTCTCCCTTCTGCTCCAATCTCCTCCCGTACAGTATCCCCTGAGCATCCTTGCAGGGCAGCCTTTCAGGAGTCTGGGAGAGTTTCTCAGAAGTTAGAATTGAGCTGTGTAAATCTGGGCAGTCAAACTTACAGAAAATACCCATAATGATAGAGCATGTACACAGACAACTGTGATAGCTAATGTCCATGAGGCATGTCAGTTTGCCTGGCCTGGGCTGAGTATATGGCACAGATAACATCATCAGTGTCCACAGTATCTTTCTGGACCATCTACAGTTTATAGAAGAATCAGAGTCTAAGTGCCTTGCCCCGGATGGAGACACCATATGGGAACAGAGACACAAGAAAGACAAGACTGGAGCATGGTTGCTAATGGCTCATTGGCAATTCACTCCCAGGGCTACGGCGGTTCCTGGCAGGCCTGCCACATGCCAGACCCTCCGCCCCTGCTTTCCTACTTGTTGTTTTGTCCTTACCTTCTCCTTCCAAATGAAACATTAATATTCATAAGACCAAATGAATATTTGGCCCATGTGAATGTGCGTGTGCTGTATAAGATGTGAATAATTCATGTGTGAAGAGGTGTTGTCACCGGGTGTTTGGGCCCAGAGAACTGTTCATCACCTTGGCTGTGATGCTGTGGCCCGTGACTAAGTAGCCCTGACACCCACTGAGCTGAGAAGCAGCTGCCTTTGCACCACTGTAGCTGCCAGCAAGGGACAAAGGTGCAAGATTCTGGGCAATAGGCAGAAGACAGAAAAGGAGAGCCCCGTTTAGTACTAAGATTCTTAAGGGCTGGACTAGAACACTAGACTTGGGTGACTACATTTCACTGCAATGGCTTCCCTGGGGACCACACTTCTGTCACCCCTGAGAGTCCATGTAGTCCTCGTCTAGGTCACATTCATGTCCAGTCCTCTAAGAAGGCCAGGGATTTCATCCACACCCTCCCTCTGTCTCTTTCTTTGTCCCTCACTCCCACCCTTCATCCCTTCCTCCCTCTTTCCCTCTGTGTGTATTTGTGTGACTGTGTCTCTCCTTAATCTCTCTCTTTTTATTTTTCTCTTTCTTTTCATTAGTTTGCCTGTCTACATTTCCATTTCTGACTGTCTTTTATCTCCTCCATCATACTTGGCCAGAATCATTTCTTAGTGTCACAGTTTTTTCTATTGTAGTTTCTCTAACATCTCTGTGTATCTCTTCACATTTTCCCAACCCCTTTCACATTCTATTCACATCCTCTGTGCTAAAGGTCTCTGACCGCCACTCTTTTCCTTTTGGTCTCATCATTATTGGTTCAAGTCTAACAACTTTGACCATGTCAAGTCTTTTCCTCAGATGTGTCCAAGACATTTTTCTATGGATGTTTTTGGAAATGTTCTGGAATGGAGAACCCAGGATTTGGAGAGAGAGAGAGATGAGCCAAGTATGCAAGAAAAGAAGAAAAGTGGTGTTTGGAACTGGACAGCATGGTGGGTAAGCAGGGCTTAACTGCTGTGGCTCTAGGGATTAGCAGCCAGCCAGGTCTGTCAAATTGCAGAAACTCAGCTGGTTTTGGAGGTGGGATGCTGACCATGTATATCTAAGATGTTAGCTGGTCCCAGGGACAGGAAACAGAGTCACCTATTACAAGCCCTTGATGTCTGAAGATGACACTGAAGGTCCAATCCACAGTGAGAGAGGAAAGTTAAGGCTCCCATGACATGGTTTTAGTTGATTTGCTGGCTAAATTTGTATCAACTTGACTCAAGCTGGAGTCATCTGAGAGGGAGGAATTCCAAATGAGAAACTGCCTCCATAAGAAACCTTCTGTAGGAAATTTTCTTAATTAGTGATAGGGGTGGTTTACAGCCCAGTGTGAGTGGGTGCTATAAGAAAGCATAGTGAGAAAGCCTTGAGGAGCAAAATAGTAAGCAGAACTCCTCTATGACCTCTTCATCAGCCGCTCCCTCCAGTTCCTATGTTGTTTTGAGTTCCTGTCCTGACTTCCTTTGATGATGAATGGTGATATGGAAGCATAAGACAAATAAACCCGTCTTTCCCTCAGCTTGCTTTTGATGATGGTGTTTCATCACAGCAATAGTAACCGTAACTGAGACAGTTGGCATCCTTAGCTATTTCTGCATCCATTTTGAAACCACAGCAGCCTTCACCCTTCATGCTCAGTGTCTTCTCACATAGGATCCTTCTACTGCTTTTGTTTCCACACCCTGATGTGCCCGTCTCCAGTCCTCTCTCTTAACCCATGGAATACTTGAAGGCCTCTCATGTCCTATCTCTATCACAAAGCCTTTCCCAGCTACTTCAAGATGATCTCAGGGTTCTGTTTGTGAATTATCCCTCACTATAGCCACTACTCAAATTTCTCCTTCAGCTACTTTTCATCAATGAATCTTTGTCTGTGTTATCTAGCTCTTTTAATTAGCAGCATGATAGTGAGTATCACTGTCTTGGAGATACTGCCACCGATGCCAAAGTGCCAGCTGAACTCTGGGGAGTAGAGCACAGGCAGAGTGTAAGAGTTGTCTTGTCATCCCCATAGTATACTATAACTCAGCATGGAGCTGGCTACTTCTTTTCATTCGAAAGCCTAGCGTTCACTCCCCATTTCAGTTAAACTTCTCAAATGAAATGCTCCATGTTTTCTAAACTTTGTGTTTGCATTACTTGAGTTACCATTGCTGTGATGACCAGAAGCAGCTTTTAGAGAAAAGGGTTTATTTTAATTGCACTTAGACATCACTGTTCATAACCCAAGGCAATGAGGGCAGAAACTAAAAAATGGCAGGAGCTTGGAAGCAGGAGTTGATGCAGAGTTGATGGATGTATTTACTGCTTGCTTCTCTTGACTTGCTCAGTCTGCTTTTTTATAGGCCCAAGACCACCAGAAGAGGGATATCCCCACCCACAATGGTCTGGGCAGAAAATACCCTACAGGCTTGCCTACAGCCTGATATTTTGGGGGCATTTTCTCAACTGAGATTCCCTCCTTTCAGATGACTCTAGTTTATGTCAACTTGACATAAAAACCACCCTTTAGCCTCAGTTCTGTCACCTGATGAGTTTGTAGAGCTTTTAGAAAGCATTACACTTCACTGAAAGTTGGGTTACCTGAGTTGGTACCATTAGCCCTTTAGTAGAGGCTGCAATAGAATTTGATAGATGTCCTCCTCCCCACTCCAGAAGAGAATCCATCAGAGAGAGCTAGGAAGTTCAGGGACATATCCTTTCCAAGTCAACTACGTTTTCTTCTAATCTGCTTGATTTGAATCCTCCAAGAATTCCTCTTGCTGTGTTATCCTTGGTCTTAGGCCATATGTAGAAGGATGCTGAGCCTCATTCTAACATCATCATTAGCATCCCCTGCTTATACATACTAAGACAGTCTCCAGGACTCTGTGACTGCAGGAAATGTGCAGCAAACCCAGTAGAGTTCTTATCGTTTGATGTGTCTTGCTTTCTAGTTCTCTGTCAAACTCACAAAGAATTTATAAAGAGAAATAAAGCCTTGGGATGATTGTGTGGAAGACTCTATTCTTTAGAAGTCTTGAACCTGTGGAGGAATTATATCTTAAAATGTTTATATTTACAACTTGAAATGAGAAAAACAGATTCCATAAACCTACTGTTTCACTGGAGTAGAATATCATCCCATGCTCCTCCATAACTACTAGATTCAGCCCTGTCACAGTTTGCTTTTGCTATCAACACAGCAGGGAAGAGATAATCTCAAGTAAAGAATTGTTTCTATCAGATTGACGTATAGGCACATCTGTGGGGGCATTTTCTTAATTGCTAGTTAATGGAGGAAGACTCAACCCAATCAGGTCTGTGAGCATAGCAGAATATTGTTAATAGTGTCAGGGGTTGGCTCTCTCCCATGGGGTAGGTCTCAGGTTGGATTAGGCATTGTTTTGCCATTCCTTCAATCTCTGCTTTATCTTTATCCCAGTGCAGGCAGGTAAATTTTGGGTTGTTGTGTGTGTGGGGGGGAGGGGGGCTGGTTTCCATCCCTCCACTAGGAGTCCTGTCTAGTTAGTGTCCTCTTTGGTCTCTATGACCCCTGCTACTAGGAGTCTCAGTTAGAGTCACCCCTTATTTTCCCAGAAGCCTACCCTGTCTTAGGTCTCCAGATCATCATAGAGATGCCCCTGCCCAAGGTTTCCCTTCTCTCTGTAGGCCTCTGTACTCTCACTCCCATTCCTGCCCACACATCCCAGGTCTGATCTTCACCCTCATTTTCTCTGTGCTCCCTCTCCTACCTACTTCCCTGTCTTTAACACCTTCTATTTTTCTATTCTATTTCCCCTTCTAGTGATATTTAAGCACCCTCTCAAGGGTACTCCTTATGTATTTTCTTTGGGCCTATGAATTATAGTATGTCTATTCTGTATTTTATGGTTAAAATTCACTTATAAGTGAGTACAAAGTGTGTCTTTCTGGGTCTCCGTTAACCTAACTTGAGATGATCTTTTCTAGCGTCATCCATTTGCCTGTAGATGTCATGATTTCCTTGTTTTTGATAGCTGAGTAGTATTTCATTATGCAAATGTGCCATAGTTTCTTTACCATTCTTTGGTTGAGGGACATCTAGGCTGTTTCCAGATTCTAGCTATTACAGATAAAGCTGCTATGAACAGTTGAGCATATGTCCTTGTTGTATGGTAGAACATCTTTTGGGTATATGCCCAGGAGTTGTATAGGTGGGTCTTGAAGTAGAGCTATTTGCAATCATCTGAGAAAGTGCCAGGTTGATTTTCAAATATGATTCTTTTATTCCAAGACTTTTAATGTAAAGGCATGCTGGATTTTGTCGAATTGATTTTCAGCATCTAATGAGATGAGCCTGTGGGGTTTTTCCCTTGCTTTGTTTATATGGTAGATTACATTGATGGATTTTCATATATTGAACCGTCTCTGCATCCCTGGGATAAGGGCTGCTTGATTGTGCTGGATAATACCTTGATGTGTTTTGGGGTTCAATTTACAGTATTTTAGTCAGTGTTTTTGTATCAATGTTCATAAGGGACATTGGTTTGGAATTCTTTTGTTTTGGGATCTTTATGTAGTTTAGGTATCAGGGTAACTGTAGTCTCATAGAATGAGTCTGGTAATATTTCTTCCGTTTCTATTGTGTGAAATAGTTTGAGGAGTATTGGTATTAGCTCTTCTTTGAAAGTATCATAGAATTCTGCAGTAAAACTATCTGGCCCAGCGCTTTTTTTTTTTTCAATGAAAGTTTTCTAATGACTACTTCTATTTCTTTAGGAAATAAAAGAGTATTTAATTTGCTTACCCAAACTTGATAACTTTGGTAAGTAGAATCTATCAAGAAAATTGTCCATTTCATTTAGATTATTCAACTTTGTTGTGTACAGGCTTTCGAAGTAAAACATGATTCTTTGGATTTAGACAGTGCCTGTAGTTATGTACCCCTTTTCATTTCTCATTTTGTTGATTTGAATAGTTTCTCTGCCTTTTAGTTAGTTTGGCTAAGGGTTTGTCTATCTTCTTGATTTTCTCAAAGAACCAGCTCTTGGTTTTGTTGTTTCTTGATATTGTCTCTTTGTTTCTAATGTATTGATTTCAGGCCTGAGTTTGATTATTTCTTGCCATCTACTCCTCTTAGGTGTGTTTGCTTCTTCTATTTCTAAAGCTTTCTGGTGAGCTGTTAAGTTGCTACAATGGGATCTTTTCAATTTCTTTATGAAGACACTTAGTGTTATGAACTTTTCACTGCTTTCATTGTGTCTCATAAGTTTTGTTATGTTGTACCTACATTTTCACTGAAATTTAGGAAGCTTTTGATTTCTTTTTTATTTCTTCTTTGGCCCAGAGGTCATTGAGGAGGGAGTTGTTCAGTTTCCATGAGTGTGTAGGCTTTTTGTTATTTCTATTTTTGTTGAAGTCCAGCTTTAATCCATTGTGATCTGATAAAGTACAATGGGTTAATTCAATTTTCTTTTATCAGTTGATGTTTGCTTTGTGGCCAACCATTTGGTTGATATTGGAGAAGGTTCAGTGCAGAGCTGAGAAGAAAGTATATTCTTTTGCTTTTAGGTGAAAAGTTATATAGACATCGATTAGGTCTATTTGATTAGTGACATCTATTAGTTTCATTATTTCTCTATTTAGTTTTTGTCTCAGTGATCTGTACATTGGTGAAAATGGGCTGTTGCAGATTCCCGCTATTAGTGTGTGTGGATCCATGTGTGATTTATGCATATGTATATGCTTAAATATACATATATTAAAAATATATATACATATATAAAATTTAAATATGTATATATTAATATATATAAAACAAACATGGGTTCCTTTTATTTGGGGCATAGGTGTTCAGGATTGAGATGTCCTGGCAAGATGTCTTGGTGGATATTTTCTTTTATGAGAATGAAGTGTCATTTCCCATCCCTTTTGATTAATTTTGGTTGAAAGTCTATTTTATTAGATATTAGGATGGCTAATCCAGCTTGCTTCTTGAGTCCATTTGATTGGAAAACCCCTTTTCAGTTCTTCATTCTGAGGTTAAGCATATCTTTGTTGTTGAGGTGTATTTCTTATATGCTGCAGAATGTTGTGTCCTGTTTATACGTCCATTCTCTTAACCTGTGTCTGTTTATTAGAGAGTTGTGTCGATTAATATTAAGAGATATTAATGAACAGTCCATTCTCTTAACCTGTGTCTGTTTATTAGAGAGTTGTGTCGATTAATATTAAGAGATATTAATGAACAATGTTTGTTAGTTACTTTTTAAATAATGTTGCTGGTGGTAGTGGGTTTGTGTATTTGTCTTCTTTTGGTTTTGCTGTTGTGAAGTTATTTGTATTCTGTATTTTCTTGGGTGTAGTTGATTTTCTTGGTTGAAGTTTTCCTTCTAGTATCTTCTGGAGGGCTGGGTTTATGCGTACATATTGTTTAAATTTATTTTTGTCATGGAATATCTTGTTTTCTCCATATATAGTGATTGATAACTTTGCTAAGCATAGTAGTCTGGGCTGTCATCTGCAGTCTCTTAGGGTTTACATGACATCTTCCCAGGCCCTCTGTCTTCCATAGTCTCCATTGAGAAATCAGGTGTGATCTGATAGGTCTGTATTTATATGTTACTTGGCCTTGCAGCTTTTAATATTTTCTCTTTGCTCTGTACATTTAGAGTTTTGACTATTATGTGGCGGGAGAAATTTCTTTTTTGGTCTAAACTATTTGTTGTTCTGTAGGCCTTGTATGTTTATAGGCATCTCTTTCTTTAGGTTGGAGAAATTTTCTTCTATAATTCTGTTGAAAATTTTTTCTAGGAATTTTCTCTTTATTTTATTCCTATTATTCTTACATTTCATTTTTTCATACTGTCCTTGATTTCTTAGATGTTTTGTTGCAGGAATTTTTTTTCTTTTTAGATTTAGCATTTTCTTGGACAGATGTATCTTTTTTTTTCAGTTTTGCCTTCTACACTTAAGATTCTTTATTCCATCTCTTTTATTGTGTTTGTGATGCTTGCTTTTATACTTCCTGTTTTCTTCCCTAAGTTTTCTTTCACCAGGATTTTCTTAGTTTGTATTTTTTGTGTCTAGTTCTCTTTTTAGGTGTTGAACCATTTTATTCACCTGTTTATTTGTATATTTTTGTATTTTGTATTCATTTCATTTACCTCTTTGATTGTATTTTCCAGTGTTTCTTTAAGGGATTTATTTATTTCCTCTTTAAAAGCCTTTATCATCTTGTTAAACATTGTTTTAAGGCCATTTTCTTGTATTTCTGTTGTGTTAAATAAAAACTCTCTAACCACATTGACTACAGCTATTATTCACATATTTTTCTGCTTTCTGGTATGCAGAATTCAGTGCTGTGCAGTGATGCATATGTTTATTAATTTGACCACTAATAAAAGATTTGGGATTTAAAATTTCTATTGTATTTAACAAATCATGTTACCCTGAACTCTTTTTATGCATGGATTCTGATGTGCATTTGTGCGTCTATAGAGATAAGGGTGGATGTTAATATCAGTGAATGTATTCATGAATAGACTGACATTCTATAATGCCACTGTGATGGCCAGTCTTGGTTGTCAACTTGACTAGACCTGAAATCAACTAAAACCCAACATTTGTGAATATTTGGAATATTTGTGAAAGATTTTCTTGATTGTATCAGTTGATGTGAGATGACCCTTAAATCTGATTCATACCTTCTGGTGGCAGCCCACATAAAATGACACAGAAAAAGAAAGCTTTGCCTGCTTGCCCTCACTCTTGCTAGCTAGTTCATCTAGCTTGGGGCTGAAGCATTTCTTTACTGCTGTTAGAAACTACATCTTCAAGATGGCAACACAGACTAAAGACCACTAGATTTTTATAAATCCTCTGGGACTCCAGCATCAAATTGGGACTGTTGAGACATTCAGTCTCAAGGGCTAAACAACTACAGGATTCTTGGCTTTTCCATTGGGAGACAGCCACTGTGTGATCACCTCTAAGACTTTCTAATGAATCCTCTTTTAATATGTACCTATTCTACCATTTCCATTCCTTTATTCTGAATAATAGTTATTTTTCTTATCTTGATGTGATGTTCTGAGATGCTCTATTGTAATGTGGTTATTCTGAACTTAAAGAAATTAATGCTGCTTTGACTGTGATAAAAAACAGATAAAAATCATGTGGTATGGTGGTACACACCTTTATTTCCAGCATGCGGTAAGCAAAGGTATCTGAGTATAGCCTGTGTACATAGTGAGTTCCAGGACAGCCAAGGTAGCCTAATAAGACCCTGTATCACAAAAAGTAATTTATGATAAAAGGCATTTGTAGCCATAATTAAATTTGGGGGAATTATTGTATCAGGAACTGAATAACAGTGCTTGTATAAAGCCTATGTGTAGAACACATAATACAGTAATCATAACAACAGAATTATTTTGAGCTAATAACACAAATAACACACAGAAAATTCCCAAGATTTGCTATTATAAAATATTGTTGAATTCTCAGTAAAAATTAAGACAACAGCAACTGCATTAAGAAAAGAATATAGTCTCTCTTTCATTTAGAAGGCAATGTTCCTGAAAAATGTAATCTATTAAAGATATAAAACACAACTGCTCTGGGTTTTACTAATGTTCATGTGTAAGATAAAGTGTTAGATTGCAGCATCAGGTCAATATGCAGGGATGTTCTCCTGCATAAATACTATGACCCTAACAAGTGGTCATGTGGAGTACACACTGAGTCACCATGGTATGGGGCTGACAATATTCCTTTCTCTACTTCTTAAATACTACCTATCTGCGTTACTTGTTGTGGCATTCACAGACTTCACAGAACTTGTCCTAGAGTGTGGAGATAACACCATTGTGACTATCTTCTTTATAGTATGTACTGAAGAGTGGACTTTCAGAAGACTGTGATTAACACAGTGACCCCCAAATGGCCAAGGTGCAGAGACTTAGACAATGCATAGTGCTCAGCCCTAAAGGGAATATCCTTACTGCAACTCCACTCCCAATACTCAGGGACTGTTGAAGAAAAGTGATTGGGAATGGAAGAGTCTGAGGAAGCTGATAAATACAGAGAAACATTATCATCTGGACATGGCAGAGCAGCTGCACACATGAACTCACAGAAGCTGCAACAGCGTGCATAAATTCCATGTGAACCTAAGCTAGACAATATCCCAGCAAGGAGAGAGGAGCACACAATTTTGTCCTAAGCTATAGAGCCACCTGTGATTTTTAACTGTTGGGAGACAGAGATAGAGAGACAGTTTTCTCAAAGAATGGAGCCCTTGTGAGTTGAGCATACTTTGGTAGAGTATCACCAGATATCCAAGAATATGTAGGCAGCACAGAGTAGTCTTAAAGGATTAAAGACAAATGATATAAAGTTGGGTGACTGGAGAAAAGGGAATGAATCAGGGAAGAGTTGGAGGGGGAGATGAAGATAATCAATATATGTTGTCTGAAACTCTCAAAGAAATAATTTAAAAAATCATAAAAAGTGGCAGTGCTACATTAGGAGGTAAGTGCATATTTACCTTCTTAGGTAATAATGACCGATTTTTCTAGTATAGTTGTAGGGCACACTGTCGTATCATCAGTCTCCAGGGATTTCTATTGTGTTGCATATTTATCTTTTCTTGGATGTGTCAAATTTTACATTATTGCTTGTTTGGCACAATAAGAGATTTTTGAAAAAAAAAGAAATCTTATTTTTAATTGTATTTATTTAGCTCCCCGTTTTGGCAAATACTTTGTATGTGTTTATAGATAATTATTGTGTTATGTTCTATTGAACCTGGCTGCTTATGTCACCTGCTTATAACTTTTGTTTTATTCTTGCCCGGTTTTAAAGAGTTCTATATTTTTATTGTATACAGCCTGCTGTGAACTACCTATTTGTTCTTCAGTTGTTGACTTTGTTTTTTTTTCCCCACTCATTTTATGGCATCTGTTGATTTAAAAAGTTTATAAACATAAATGAAATGTTCTTGTCTGAAGAGATAGTCCAAATTGGAGGTATCCATTATGTCCCTTTCCTCAGAGACTGGGGAGGCCCACAGACAATGGGAAATAAAGAATGTAGGACTCAGAGTGGATGGAGGACACAGGAGAACATTGCCTACTGAATCCACTGAACAGAGCTCATATGGGCTCACAGAGCCTGGAGTAGAAAGCACAGGGCCTGCATGGGTGTGAACCAGGTCTTCTGAGTATATGTTATGGCTGTTAGTTTGGTGTTTTGTGGAACTTCTAACAGTGGAAGCCAGTGTGTCTGACTCTCTTGTCTGTTCTTGAGACTATTTTCTTCCTTTTGGGTTGCCTTGTCTAGCCTGAATATGAGGGCTTTTGCCTTAATTTAATGTATCTTTTTTTTTCTGTCTTGTTTGGCTATTGTCTCTTTCAGACCTGTTCTTTTTTGAAGAGAAAATGGAGGAAGAGGGGAGGGAGGGAAAACTATAGTTGAGATGTATTGTATTAAAGAAGTGTTTATTTTCAATAAAAATATTTTAAAAAGGAACTTTCTTGTCTGGGTTTTCCTTGGACATGGATCATCAATGTACTTCATGAACACATTGATACTTTTGCACTTTTATTTCCATCCATCTCCTGTATAGATATGAGCTTTGAATCATTTTTTTCTCAGTAAGACAAATTTCTGTCACATACTGAGTATTGCAGTGTCCTATTCTTTCTACTATCCAAACTGTTGGTTCAACCTCTGTCTATAACCTTTGACACCCGATTGACAAACAGTGGTTTATCTCAGAGTTAGTCAGCAAGTCTGACATTGGCTCTGAGGGCTGCTATAAGGTTGTCATTCTATCTTCTCAGTGTACACATGGAAAGAGAAACAAACAAACAAACAAACAAAAAGACTTTTGGAGCTACAGAGATGGCTCAGTAGTTAAGAACATTGGGTGCTCTTCCAAAAGACAGGTGTTTGATTCACATACCCACAATGTAGTTCACAACCACCTGTAATTTCAGTTCCAGGGTAGCACGCTCTCTCTTCTGGCCTCTGAGAGTACCACATGCACATACTGTACCATTATACACACAGACAAAACACACATACACACACAAAAACACCTTTTTTAAAGGAAAAAAATGAATCTTTTGCATCTTGCTCTCACCTCCAGTCCCAGCCTCCCCTCTGGACAGTGACCACACACAGGGCATGTGATTAGCAGTGTGTGGTATAAGTCTTTCAAAGGCAGACAGTCTTGTAAGCTTTCTCCCTGGTAGAAAAAAAAATCATAGCGAAATATTTTGGCTTGTAAAAAACATACCAACCATCAAGAAGACACTACTTTCCACGAAAATTTTCAGGTCTACCCAGTCCTTCAAAAGATCCCAGAGCATTTCATAAACCAGCTTTTCAACTCCATATCCAGCTTATATCTGCTGCCAATTACTAGGATCCGCAGAGATTTCCAGAGCAGAATTCAGCATCAGTCCACTGTGACCCCCCACATTCTTGGTGGGAGATTTAGCTGAGCCTTTAGCCTGAGGATAATTTGATGGTTTTTTTTTTTTGGCTTAATGCATTTTCCAATCAATACAACAACTTAAAGATTAATTTATAAACATTGAATATGGTGACAAAATGCTACATCAAAGAAATCTACTCATCTTTATGGATTAAAAATTAGTGTTGGGGAGTAGATTTATGGATGGATTGGGCAGCCCAGAGAACAGTGAAGCAGACAGCTTTCTCCTTTTTCTAAAGAAGCACTTATATTGTCCCCAGGGGTATGCTATGATTTGAATATGGTTTGCTTCCTGCAAAACTCCTGTTGAAATTTAATGCCCATTATAATATATTAAGCAACGGAACTGGGTATAAACTCTAAGAAGTCCTCATGCAGTCATTAATCTATTCCACTGAGGCTAATGGGTCATCCACTCTAGTAGCAGGCTAGGAAGGGCTCTCTTGCTCTCCCTGTTTCTCACCTCCTGGTGTTCTGTGCTGCCCCAGGATGCTGCCAGCAAGAAGGCCATCACCAGATGTCAGCTTTGGACCAGAACTATGGGCCCAAATAAGTACATTTTCTTTATCATTTTCTCAGTGTGTGGTACTGAGGCATTGATAACAGAAAACGGACTAAGGCTCCCAGGATCGGAGGAGGACTGGAAAGTAAAGGGGAAGGGAGCAGAGGACTGTGCATCCCTTTTGGTATATTCCTAGTGCTTTGCCTTGTACACTGTTGCAGTGAGAAAATTGCAACTCCGTTTGCTAATGAGATTTTACAATGTGTCATTCCATCTGAGCTAAGTTCCAGCAAGCAAGGAAAGTCACATTCAAGTTCAAGTGGGGGCAGACATGGCTAGCAGCTCACATGCTCCCTGTGTGTCTCCTCCTGGGCAGAAGAGCACTTGGGCCTGAACATCAGGGCTCTCATGGGAATCCAGAAAGAAGAGGTTGGCACTACATGCTCCACCCCTCCACTAGAAACCAGAATCTGAAAGTCGCTTGGAAAACCAATCTTCAAAGCAAAGAAGGAGGGGAAGGACGCTGTCCTTATTGCATTTGTGTCTTTAAGGCCCCGGGAGACTGTGAAAGTATCTCTGCTGCTGTGTGGAAGGCAGCATCTGCAGCAGCGGCCTTCTGCTAGGACATGGGTGCAAATGCTTCTTGATGATTCTAATCAACGAGTCTTCTCGTTAGCATTCAAGATGGCTGAGATGATAAATTATATGAATAATTTAAGTTCTTTGTCAAGGCGTGGATGATATCTTTCTGCACACGTTTGTAGCTATGCATACTTAATTCCTGCCAAGAGGAGCAGGCAGGAGGCGGAGCCTGGCACTGTAAAAGTGAGGCAGAATCCTGGTGGCTTGGATTAGGGAAACAGAAGAGGACAAATTCCTTCTGTTAGCCACGGACCTCGCAAGATGGCTGGTCCTGCCACTTCTAACCTGAGAACAAGAAGGAGGCTTTGAACTTGAGCAGGGTTTATTTTGGGGTGTCCTGGGTTGGTCATGGGGGCAGTCCTAGTCTGATAGCAGGCTTCTTCAAATAAACTAAATTTAAAGGCTATGCAAAAAATGGTGTTTTCTTGCTCTGTCAGCTTTGGCCTATGAGCCCTTCCTTACTTAGTGTGGTTAGAGTCATCAATGCAAGAGCAAATGCAAGGAAAGCACTTGGAAGGAATGACAATGCATGGAGAGTTCACATGTTCTCTTAAAAGCAGGTCACACTTGGTTTAGGGGTACAAGTGTCATTGTTAGCTTATAATTTGTTATTTGAAGAACTGTAACCTAGCAATACTCTGGCCCTTGTAGAGTTAATCATGAAACAGGCTTCCTTATTTTTAACACTGTTCTGTCTTCACATTCATTCCTGTCACAGCAAAACTTTTTATCCCCTCAAGTTCTTGCCTCCATGTTGGCTATTGTAAAGCTTTGGCTAAAAACATAATGCAAACCTAGAAGCCTATAACTTGGAAGACAGAGGCAAGAGGATTGTAAGTTCAAGGCCTGTTCTGGCTGCATAGTGATACCCTATCTTTCATGAAAGGAAGAAAGAAAGGGAGAGGAAGAAAGGAAGGAATGAAACAAAAAGCCAAAATATACAGTGAGAATTTTCATGAAGTTAATGAAATGTTAAATGACACGGAATACTTACTTATTCAAATCAATAAAAACTGCTAATAAACTAGGACAGTTTCACTAAGGGACAAGACAAGAAAATTAACACAGATTTTAACCGAAAAAAGCACTTGCAAAAGATGATTTAAAAGACTGGAGAAGTGATGAAGTCATCAAGAGTGATTGCTGTTCTTGCAGATGACCTGGGTTTGGTTCCCAGAACTCACATGGAGGCTATCAAGCATCTGGTACTCCAGCATCAGGGGATCTGATGCCTTCTTCTGATTTCCAGAGATACTGCATATATGTGGTACTTGCTTATATATGCAAAAAGCAATTATTTGAAAATCAAAAACTGATGATAGGTTCATAGGTAAATTGATTGGAGTCAACAGTCTTTTTATACTGATTAAATAATTAGCAGGGAAACAAAACTACTATCATATTTCCCATCAGTCAAGTGTCCTTTTACCAACCAAAAGTTTTGTTGGCAATTGAAGGAACTTTCTGTGTCAGCTATAGGCAGTGAAGAATCAAGCTCTCGACAGGATACCTCCATTCTCCCCAAAATTTAATTTCAAGCACTGCTTTAGTTGGTGTTCTATCATCATGGTGGGAAGCATGGTGGCACACAGGCACAATGATGGTAGAAATGTTGTTGTGCCCGAATCATGATTCCCCAAAAGACCACCACCAGGAGCTGAGTCCGTTGCAAATCACATGAGGATCTTTTTATTATAAATCATTACAAGCTGTAGCTTGGACTCACAGCCCCCACCTCCGAAGCGGTGAAGAGCCGAGAGCCCTGTGCTCAGGTTAGTTGGGTAATTTAAAGATTCTGTTCCCTCCCTGCATGCCCAAGGCAGGGGCAAGTCCTACCTGGCAAGCATCTATTGGTTAAAACATTGCATTTTTGAATTGATTGGCTATAGGAAGGTCCCCAAATCATTAATCCCTTCCTAGGGGGATGGGCCAGTTTCCTATTAACTGTATCTCTAGTATGTGGGTAAAGAATGTGGTAAGGCGAGTTCTTCCACTCAGAGCACCACTGGACCTCCCCACCCAACCAAGTTTAGGCCTAAGCACTAAAAATAGTCACCTTTAATCTCTTGGTCTCTCAATGTAGCTAAGCGCTACATCCTGATTTCCTATTGGAGAGAGAGATTCTTGCCTTAGCATAGGCTTTTGAAACCCCAAAGCACACTCCTAGTGACATACTTCATCCAAACACAGTATAACTCCTTTTTTTTTTTATCATTTTAAAAGCTTTTATTTGTTTATTTCCTTTACATCCCAAGGGTGCTCCCTCCCTCCTCTCCTCCACCTCTTTTTTCTTTCCCATCTCCCTTTCCCCCCAGAAAAGAGGAGCTCTCCTCCCCTACTTATCATCCCTCCCCAGAACATCAAGTGACGCCAGGACTGAGCATATCCTCATACACTGAGGCCAGGCAAGGAAGCTCTGTCTGGGGAAAATGATCCAAAAGCAGGCAATAGAGTCCATGAGTAGAGTCCTCCCCTCCACTCACTGGGTGACCCATATGAAGACCAAGCTGCCCATTGGCCACATATGCTCAGGGGGCCTAGGTCCAGACCATGCATGCTCCTTAGTTGATTTCTCAGTCTCTGTAAGCCCCCATGAGTCTGGGTTAGTTGCCTTTGTTGGTCTTCTTTTGGGGTTCCTGTCTCCTTCAGGCTCTTCCATCTTTCCCCCAACACTTCCACAAGCCCCCCCCCTCCAGATCTCCACCCCATGCCTGGCTGCAAGTCCCAGCAATTGTCTGGATCCCCTGATGGTTAGAGCTTCCTAGACAAAAGGCATGTTAGTTTAGGCTCCTGTCTGCAAGCATAGTAGTGCATCATTAATAGTGTCAAGGGCTGGCTCTCTCTACAGTGAGGTGGGTCTCAGGTTGGGACAATCATTGGTTGGATATTCCCTCAATCTCTGTTCCTTCCTTATCCTTGAATTTCTTGTAGGCAGGGTAATTTTTGGATCAAAGGTTTTGTGGGTGAGTTGTTGTTCCCCTCCCTTCACTAGTCCTGCCTAGCTAGGAGGTGGTCCCTTCAAGTCTTCATGTTCCATGCTCCCCTTACCTTAGGAGTCTCAGCTAGAGTCACACCCACATCCTTCCAGGAGCCTACCCTGTCTCAGGCCCCCAGCCTCTCAAAGAGATGATCGTTCAATCCTGTTCTCCTCACCCTTGTTTCACTCCCTGTTTCATCTTCTGCCCAGTTCCCTTTCTTCATCCACTTCCATCTACTCTCTTTCCTCTTCTGAGTAACATTACTGCACCCTCTTTTGTTCCCTCTTTGCTCCTTAGGTTCTTTGGGTCTGAACACCACAACTCCTAATCCTTTCAAGTAGGGCCTGATGATCAAACATTGAAATCTGCAAGCCTTAGGGGGCATTCTTATTCAAATCAAAGTTCTCTGTAGTTGGAGCCTTGGAGAGGCCCCTCCTGGGTCATGCAGCCAGCTTTGGCTTTCTGGAGGCCTAGAATCTGGAAGCAGAGAATATAACTTGTGTGGTTTAGTGAGTGCTGAAGATCCATATTACTTTGAGGAAGACGCTTCTAACATCTTACAGTAGTAATTGCTGTTGTTTTTTCCAGCACCTGGCATTGTGGAGGCATGTGCGTCACAGTCTCAGATCCCAAGAGACATCTCACTTGGAGCCAACATGCTCCTATGTGCCATTCACATACATATTCACAGCTTCTGTTGGTAAAATGTTTTAGTTCTGTGACAGCTCTCTACTACCAGTCATGTTATGGAAGCCTCTTTCACACAGACCAGTGATAAGCTATGAGAGACATTTTGTGAGCATGACCTATAAGTAGAAAAGATGATGGAATAGCACGGGAAGGTGGCCAACTCATTTTCGATATTTCTGACCTCAGTTAGTTTACTATTTTATGGGGATGAGTATTTCACCTACATGTATATATACACAGCACCTGCATGCCTGGTACCGGTGGAGGTCAGAAGTGGCCATCTGATCCTCTGGAACTACTGTTACAGATAGTTGTGAGCTACCCTTTGGGTCCTGGGAGCTAAATATGGGTCTTCTGCAAGGGCAGCAAGTGCTCTTGACCATTAAGCCAATTCCCCAGCTCCCCAGCATACTTTTTTTTTCTGTTTCTTGAGAACTGTGAATGGTTAAGAACTCTGGTACTTGTGGCTAATCAGATTCCTTGAAAACATATGGTACACATACCTGTGACTTTGCACTTGTTCCCTTCACAGTCTGAGTACTGTTTACTAAATCATCCATAGCACAAGTGACTTCCTGAGTTGTACTGGTGGATGTGTGATGTGGGTGTGAGGCCAGTGATTTTGTTTCATATCAGGCAGAAAGCATCAGCTTAGGATCCTCCAAAGAGAAGGCTGCACCTGTCAGCTCTCTGCATTTTTTTTTTTTTTTTTTTTGTCAACTTGACACAATGTAGAGTCATCTGTGAAAAGGGAACGTGAATTGATTGCCCTTTTCAGACTGGGCCTATAGGCAAGAGCATGTGGTGTTTTCTTTATTAGTTATTAATGTGTATGGGCTCAGCCCACTGAAGACTGTGCCATCCCTTGGACAGCGGTCCTGGGTTATATAAGAAAGCGGGGTGAACAGGCCATGGAAAACATGCTAGTAAGCGTTGTTTCTCTGTGGCCTCTGCTTCAGTTTCTATGTACAGCTTTCTGTTTTGAATTCCTGCCTTGGCTTTGCCCTGTGATGGGCTGTGACCGGTAAGTAGAAATAAACCCATTCCTCTCCAAGCTGCTTTTAGACGTGGCGTTTATCACAGCAATGGACAGCTAACTAGGAAAGTTCATCATTGACTTTCATCTCCATTTCCCCATGAAAGGGACAGGATTCGTCTGCAAGGAACCACCCTAGGCCAAAGAAAGATGACTCTGCATATACCAAGAGGAGTGACTTTCCAGGGGGTGATACTGATGTCTGTTTCCTTTCACAAGCTCTGACTGAGTACTGACTAGCCGCAAGCATCCTACTCTACTGCATGTGTGTGTCAGAGAGAGAGAGAGGGAGAAGGAGAGGGAGAGGGAGAGAATGTTTTCGAATTAGTATGGAAAGTAGTCATTGAGAGCCCTCAGCTCACATAGCAGTCTGATAATGTCTGAAATAACTTCGTTGTAGGTGATTACAAATTGACAAGGATCTTTTCTCTAGCACGGGGAACATGTTCAGCTTTGGGGAAATAGTTTTAGGAAAATATTGTAGGTAGCTTTCCTGTGAATAGTCAGTAAAGTAGAGAAGCCACAGAGTCAGGGAGCTTTCAGACAGGGCATCACTGAGAATGTAAACCCCTGGTTAACCTCACTGGTGACCTACAGAGAGAATAGTTTAACTGTTCCACCTGAGTTCACCTGTAAATAAGAATAGACCAAATCAACCCCCTGAGTCTTGCTATAAGCCTCAGGATTTTTTTTTTTTTTTTTTGAAATCTAGACCAAAGGAAAGGGCGCCAATCTCACTTGGGAACTGTTATATGTTAAGCACGGTAGAGAAGGCTCTCAACATTTGCATTTTGTTGGTATCATTTAATCCACACATTTCAAAACATTGAAGAGAAACATAATTCTGTACACAGAAGACCTTAAGTGTCTAAGATGCACTTTTATACTATGACAATTCCAGCCTGAAGCTGTGTGAGGATCACATGGTGCTCTGAACACATGGCATCTTAGTGTTCCCTCTAATCATATCTGACTCTTAGCAAGGACACAATGTCTCTGGATGCCTTGGGAGCCAAACAGAGGGAGCTTGTGAGTGCTTCTGACCTCTCCATGTGGACAGAAAGGTGGTCTGTTGATCCAAGATAGCTTAAGGAAATGGGTTTGAGTGTATTTTTGAGAAGAAGGACAATGAATTATCACAGAGCACTTTATGGTGCCAGCTAGCTGAAGGAGAACTCTGTACTGCTTAGATTTTTACCCATTTCACTGTGTGTAATCTTGGATTGGTGGTTTTTACATTCTGATCCTCAATTTTTCCTCCTGTATGGATTGTGAACTTATAAAGTACCTATCACACAAAGTCTGATTAAAATGATTTTTGTATGCTTATTATTGACACATGTGGATTCCCTTACCTTCAGGTCATCAGTCTTATAACCTCCCCCAAACACTGCCGCCACCTGGACATCACGTTTTCGAACACAGAGAGAAGCATTTCTCATTCAAACTGCTAGTCACTCTCCAAGGGCACAAACCACTCAATAGGTTGACTATCATGAGATGTGTGTGTGGAGAATCAACTTGAGAGACAGGTCCAGATGATCACAAACATCCCTCTGATGTTTCTGCAGTGTTTCAAGTTGTCACTGAGTAGGACACCTAGAGAAACTCCATGAATTCAAGAGGCTTTAAAAAAAATAATGTGTGTGTGAGTGTGCATGTATCTCTCTCTCTCTGTGTGTGTGTGTGTGTGTGTGTTTGGTCATGTTAGCCCAGCCTGCTTTTTAAGTCATGATACCCCCAGTCAGTCCCCTGATTCTTAGCATTATAGGTGTGTCCATGCTGGACAGGCACTCAGAATTGTTCAGTGCTGACAGCTCTGACCGGCTGTTTCCATGCCAGCATAGCCACACAGGAAGGTTTTGTGAACATGTGCTCTTCTAATTGAGTTTTACGAAAAGCAGAAAATCAGGCCAGATGTTATCTAACACCCTCCCAGCTGCTGAGGAACTGCTTCTGCCAGAGAATTTAGGGTTAAATGTATCACCATAGATCACCCTTTATCTCCCCAACTCCCTCTTTTCTGTGTGTGTGTGTGTGTGTGTGTGTGTGTGTGTTAGAAGCTTTAGTCAGAAAATGAGGAGCCAGTGAGGAATGGGAAGTTTCAAGGTCAGGGCAGAAGTACCAGGGAACACCATGTAAGCAACTCAGGTAGTAATAGCTCTGCAGTTTAAATTTTGTAATTTATATGAAATGTTGTTTTATTGCCAGTGGGAAATGTTCTCTTATGCTCTTGGAAGTTAAAAAGGTCAAATGGCTGCAATTGAAAGAAAATCTTGAACTTTGGGTTTAAAAACTCATAAAGGGTAAAATGGGCTGAGTGGATGCTATGGGCAAACTGAGATGGCAAACCTTTTCTGAGCACCCAGCCCCCTCTTGATGCTAGTGGGTCTTGTCACCAGGGTGTTTAGGTGCCATATAGAATATTCTATGTATTCTATAGTTAGAATCGCTACAGTCTCGATGTTAAATGCCTTATAATCTTGAGATACAAATGAACAGTTGGTGTTTAGGTGGAAGCCATCTATGAAGAGATTTTAGTCAGCTGGGCAGGTCCTTCTGGGCATATTATCTCTGGCTTTTTCTATCTTGTTCCCAGCTTCTTGGTTGCCCAATAATGAACAGCTGTCTTCTGTACACACTCCCATAGCCATGATACTCTGTCCGAGCATACGGGACCAAGCAAACCTGAAAACCTGAGCCAAATAAATATGTCCTCTGGTCAGTTATTTCTGAAAAATAATTTCATTGAAATGGTGAAAAAAACAACCAATATGATGATGTATTTTCTATTTCACTAATACAGGGAACGTATTTAGAATATACTTGTAAATTTTACCATTATTCTCATTTTGTTAGAAAAGCTGAAAATTCAGAATTTTACAGGGAACCTTTAGTTGATTCATTAGTGTGAGTGACATCATGAGTTCAACAATTCATATCAGCAACCCCCACCATGACCCAACAATTGGTTGGCAATTACACTGTTGGTGTAAATATGAGAAGGGGGGTGACTATTGCCACAATCTCATGCTATTTCTGTAGCAGGCACAGCTTCTCCAAACAATGAGGAGATAGATGATGCCATATTCTTTCTATATCATTGTCTGGTGACATCAAGAGTGACACTTTTTCCTATTGATTTTGAAGACAAAGCTTTCAGTCATTTTGAAGAACTCAGCCTCAGCATAGACTGGACACATATTCATTGTCTGCAATGGCAAAATACTTGGGCACTCTGTTATACCTCTGTGGCCTCTTCCCATGCAGGCTTTGATGCCGCCCTAACGGAGTCTTGTACATGGAGTCAGAGGCAGCTTCCAACAGGTGAATTGTGCAGAACACATCAGTGCTCCTGTGCTCCTGGCTTCTGAGCTGTGGAGGTTGATGTCTTAGAAATACTTTCTCACAGCCTGTCTTCTTTCCTTTTCTTTTCTTTCCTTTCTTTCTAATAACTACACAAATAGTTATGAAACAATCAAAAAGGCCATATGTGTCCTCAAAAACTTCAGATATCTACATTTAAAGATGTGTTTATTAATTTAATAAGCATTTTTGACTTCAGACATCTCAGCTCCTGGCAATACTCCCAGCCTACCTCAACGAAGATTATGAATATCATAAAATCTCCTTCTGGAGATAGCTTCATTAATAGCAAGCTAGCCACTGGGCCAAAATGCCCCAGCTCTCTCTACAGTCAATATGCTGTTAAAAATGGACAAGACTTGGACACAGGCTGAGTTGACTGCCAGGCTCTGCTGTGACAGTGTAACTGAGTCCTTCATATATCCTGCTTCACAATTATGTCTGCCAGATATATTGGCCAAGACCCCTGAAGATGATGTTCCAGCATTATACAGAGATTATGTGACTGACCAGGCAATCAACTTCCTCTGTCACAGTCTGTTTCTAATCAACATCTGTCATGGTTTCAATGTGAAATGTCTCCAATAGGCGCATGTGTTTGAATACTTGGTACCCAGTATTAAATCTATTTGTAGAGCCTTTAAGGTGGCAGATCCTTCCTGGAGGAAGTGGCTGACTGGGCCCTTGAGGCTTTACAGCTCTGTCCCACTTCCTGTTCACTCTCTATTTTCCTGACTTGGTTTTGATATGACAACCCATCCTGCCATATCCCTTTGAACTGACCTTTTGTGGCCATGCCTTCCCTGCCACATCCCTTTGAATTGTCATCCAAGACAGACTCTTTCTTCTTTAGATTGCTCTTTGGCATGTATTTTGACATGGCAACAAAAAAGTGACTAATACAGCATCCAACCTCTCAACTTCCTCTCTTTTTTGTTCCTTGTGCCCTGATGGTGAAGAGACTAGTCTTGGCAGCTAATCTGTGCTGGCATAAAAGAGTAACTACCAGAAAACATATTATTTTAAAATTGAGGCATCTGAAAGAAAATGTGACAATTGTCTTTCTGAATCTGACTTATTTTGTTAAGCATATTTTTTATCCATTCTTTTTGTAAATGATGTAACTGCCTCCTTGTTATGGCTGGATAGTACTCTGCAGTATATAGATACATATCTTTAACATATCTTTATATATTTATCTGTTGATGGGTACTCAAGCTAATTCCACAACTTGGCTACAGTAAACATTGGTGTACTGAGAATCTAAAATAAAAGGGCCTGGGAGAGAGAGAAGTGAGAGACAGAAGGAAGAGGACAAAAAAAAAGAAGAAGAAGAAAAAGAAGAAGAACAAGAACAAGAAGGGTGTTTATTTGTGGGAAGGCAGGCCAGCTAAAGAAAGTATACCATATTCTACATGGTTTGGGTTCTAAAATCCTGACTAGGGATGTTGAGGGACTAGAGAAAGAATAAAGACACACAGACATGAACAGCTGAGGTCAGTTGGGGTGTGTGCCTTCTGATGGAATGTCACCTACTTCTTCCTTAATTAGAATCTCAATATGATTAAGAAGTACAGCATGCAGCGGTGGGGGGGGAGGTGTTACCATTCTGGGTAGGAGGTATGTGTAAGCAACAGTATCAGGTTATAAACATCTGAAAGGAGGAAGCTGTAGTTTCCATTCTTTGCACATACTGGTCAATCTTCCAGAATCACTTGTAGTTGGGGCTTGAGAGAAACTGCCTTTCCAAGCCTGACCCATATGGCAAACAGCTTTACCAATTCTCTGTGGGTCCAATGCCTCAGAGTCCTTGGCATGGCTATCCCCATGCCAACAATACACCCAGGACTTCACTCACTCAGGGTTTCTTCTGCTCTCTACAGAAACAGGAGACAAGCAATGGTGATGGGATGAATTTAATCAAAGGACATTATGTCCATGTATGAAAATGTCACAACGAAACATACCACTTTACATTATTAACAAAAATAAAATTAAGAAGGGAGAATAACTGACATATTGGTAAAGTGTGTGATCAAATCTATTTCAACATGCATGCACTGTGGCAGAAGACACCCAGAATGCTCCTTTCTCAGTTAGTTCCTCCTCCATTTTTTATAGTCCCTTAAAGTAATAAAAAGTGGAACAACAGAGCATGTAATTCACTCAGCACGATTTTGGGATTCATACAATATATTCAAGAGGTAATTTTCTTTATGCTTGCAAAAGTAAACCCCACTGCCCTTACTTATCATTCTGTCCAGCAAGGGGTGGGAGTGCTTCAAACCTTTTATTAATCATCAAGCAGAGGCAGATGGATCCTTATGAGTTTGTGAGTTTGAAGCCATTCTAGTTTATATAGCAAGTTCATGCCAGGCAGAGCTACATAGTGCCACTCTGTCTAATAACAAAACAATGAAATATCTACTGATGACCATTGATGGACACCTGAAATCTTATGAGTGAGTTGTCTCAAGGATCCTTTTGTTAATGTGCTTCTTCATCTCCCTGGGATACCTGCTCTGGCATACAGTGAGCAGCAAACATGTTAAGAAGTTGCCCAGCAGCTCTCTGGATATCCATAGTATTTCAGACACCCACAGCAATCTGCAAAGCATCATCATTGTATGCTTTCATATATTCATCTGGGGGATTTTAGTCAATTTGTTTTAGAACTTGCAATTTGAAATGGATTTTATGTTTTACAACAGTTTTCCGTTACAGCAAAATTAAGCAGAAGGCACACAGATGTTTTCTTCACTCATTGCCTCCATATACACAACCTGCTTCATCATCAGAATCTTGCACCAGAGGGTTGTTTGTTACAATTACAGAACCTATACTGATATGTCATTGTCACCTCAAGTTCTAGTACAATACTTCCCCGATGTATTTTCATGAATTTGGACAAATTCACCTTATCATTATAGTATAATATAGAGTCAGTTTCCTTAAAAATCATATGTTTGATGCTTATTCAACCTCTATTCTTGCCACCAATGATCCTTTGGATCCACAGTTTGCCTTTCACAATATCTCAGCCCTCAGCCCTTCCAGACTGTCTTTATTTACATACTGTTGGACATTCCAGGATTATGCATGCTTTTTATGTTTTCATAGCTCTCTACTTTTTTTTTTACATTAAGGTATAGTTGATAAGTAACAAGAAATTTACAGTGCCTGAGATATTTTACTATATGTTTATTTTGTGATGCAACTAATGAACATAACCATCTCTTTCTCTTTTTGTTTTTTTGCTGTGGGAACAGGTCAGGTCTACACTCTCAGCAATTTTCACATGTACAATCTATTACTGTTTTCATATGTACAATCTATCACCATGCTATAGAGCAAATCCCCAATATTATAATTTTTGGCTAGTTGGAATTTTGTGTCCTTTTACCAGCATCTCGCCTCTACCACATCACACCCGAAGTTCTACTTTTGCTATATTCTGCTTCTTGGAATTTGACATTTTTTGTGATCCATGTGTGACGTACCACAGTAGCTATCTGCATCGCCTGATTTATTCTTTAAACATATTGTTCTCTAGGTAGTCCATCTTGTTGCAAATTGTTTAAAATCTGTCTACCTATTGATGGATACAAGGTTATTATTATACTCTTTATTGTGGACAATGTCTCAATGGATGTGAGAGTGTAAATATCTCTCTGATATATTGATTTCAATTTCTTTATATAGCTAGATGTGGGCTTGCTGCATTGTATAATGACTCTATTTTCAGTTTTTAAGGAACTTCCACACTGCTTCCCATTATGGCCAAATTAATTTACATTTCTGCCAATATCACACAAGTGTTTCTTTTACTCTGTATCTTCTTGTCCTAGTTAATATTTTTATCAACTTGACAAGGCTAAGTAAGTCTTGTGGGAACAAGGAATCTCAACTGAGAAAGTGCCTCCATTAGATTTTTCCCATAAGTAAATCTGTGGAGCATTTTCTTGATTAATGATTGATATGGAGGAGACCAGCCTACTGTACTTGCTATCACTCCCTAAGAAGTGGTTTGGGGTTATATAGAAAAGCAAACTGAGCAAACCATGAATTGTAAGCCTGTAAGCTGTGTCCCTCTATGGCCTCTGTTTTAGTTCATACTCCAGGTTCCTGTCCTGCTTGGGTTTCTTTCATGACTTTCCTCAGTAATGGACTGTGAGGGGATGTGTAAGCCAAATAAACCCTTTCCTACCTTAAGTTGGTTTGGCTCAAAGTATTTTATCACAAAAAATAGAAAGCAAACTAATACACATTCCCAACATCTTTTCCTTTGTGGCAATAGCTATCTCATCACCCATTAAGTGATAAAGTGTTGTGAACTTAATTTTCATTTCCCTGATGATTAGATATGAGGAATAGCTTCCATGTCCCACTAGTTGCATGTCTTTATCCGGGAAACATATATTTAGCCTTTGTCCCTTTTTTTTTTTTTTTTTTTTTTTTTGCTTTCTTGATATCAGACTGAATTCCATATGTACTTTGAGCTGTGTGGGAGTTACTAGAAAAGATCAGAGGTAGCAAGGGTTTGTGGGAGATGGAGGGAAGGAGAATCATTAAAACACATTTTGTTCAAAAATTCCATAATTATGTTAATTTTCAAAAGACAACACAGATGTTCATACACCATCTATCATTCATCTAAAATACTATATGTTTTAAGATAATTTTGGAGATGTGGGAAGTAAAAAGTTGTACTACCTAGAACATATGAAAAACAAAAATAGCAACGAATTTTTCTAAATTATCACACTATTAAAAAAAAGTTGTGTGTCCAACATTTGGCTATGAGTCTCAGTATCTTCGATACCTTACTGGGTAGAGTCTTTCAGAGGCCCTTTGTGGTAGGAAGTCTTATGAAGAAGGGAGAGATAGAAAGACATAGAGGGGGAGAGGAGCTCCACAAGGAGACCAACAAAGCCAAAAAATCTGGGCCCAGGGGGTCCAGCAAAAAGTGGTGGATCAACTAAGCACCATGCATGGAGAAGACCTAGAACCGCTGCTCAGATATAGCCCATGGGCAGCTCAGTCTCCATGGAGGTACCCTAGTAAGGGGAGCAGGGCTGTCTCTGGCATGAATTCAGTTGCCTGTTCTTTGATCACCTTCCCATGACAGGGTGGTCTTGGTAGGCCACAGAGAAAAAGGATCCGGACAGTCCTGATGACACCTGATAAGCTAGAGTCAGATAGTAGGGGAGGAGAACCTACCCTATCAGTGGACTAGGGGAGGGGCATAGGGCAGAAAGAGAGAGGGAGGGTAAGACTGGGAGGAGATGAGGGAGAGGGCTACATCTGCGATACAAAGTGAATACATTGTAATAAATAATAATAATTAAAAAATTTTAAAAATAAATGCATGGCTTCTGAATATGTCTCCCTTTCCAGTGGCTTTCTTTACTGATTAGTTCCTTTACTAGCAGAAGCTTTTTGTCTTGATCTAATCTCATTTGTCTAATTTGAATCTTTTGCATTTTTTTTTATCGATTTGGTAGAAATTTATGTGCTACAGTGTTGTGTGGATCAGAGAACAAGCTATGGCAGTCAGTTTTCTCCTTCTCCCTCTGGGGATCAGTGGATTGAATTCAGATCTTTAGGCTTCTCAGCAATCACCCTCACCCACTGATGAACCTCACCAGCTCGAATTATAATTTTCTTGCCTGAATTTTTGGGTCCAAAAATTTGGGTACTAAACAAATCATTGTCCCAAAGCTTTCACACTGTTATTTATTTAGTTATTTTTTGAACACTGAGTGGATGTGGATCCCATGGTGACGATACTTCATTTCATTTACCTATTGAAGATCATATTGGTTTTCTCCAAGTCTTGGCAGTTAGAAACATTTGTGCAAAGGTTTTTGTGTCAATATAAATTTTGCCTCATTTGAGTAAATAGCAAAAAGGACAATTTTTAGATCACATAGTAAACATATATTTAGTTTGGCAAGAAAGCAGGAAAGAATAAAGGAATGAGGGACAGATAGAGAAGGATAAGGGAAGGGAGGGAGGGAAGAAGAAAGGGAAAGAAGAGGGGAAGGCAGAGAGTCTATGCCTTTTTGCATTCTATCAACAATGACTAAATGTCTCTGTTGTCCTATATACTTACACTACCATTTGCTACTGTCTGTGTATGTTATTCCTTTAGTAGGTTACTATCTCTTTTTACCTTTCAGTTCTCTGTTGACATGCCATATTAAGCATTTTTATATGCTATTTCCAGTCTTTGTATCTTTCTTTGGATGAACTACCTGTTTAAGACATTTATGAGTTAAGTTATTAATTTTTTATTATTGAGTTTTAAAAATTCTTTGCATCATGTTTTTTTCAGTTACATTTTTAAAGTATTTACTCACAAGGAATGTAAGCTGTACCTAACTTCTCCCTCTCTTTGTAACATTTTGCAGAGAAGTGGTATTTATATTTTAATGAAGTCCAGCATGTCATTTCTTTCATAGATTAGTTGTTTTTCTTAAAATTAATCACCAAATCCAAGTTCACTGATATCGTTCACATATAATCTTCTAGTTTTATATTTTTATATTTTTTCCTTTTATTTTTTATTTTTATTAATTACAGTTTATTAACTTTGTATCTCCTCTGTACCTCCCTCCCTCTTCCCCTCCCAATCCCACCTTCCCTCTTCCCCACCCGTGTCCCTCTCCCAATCCACCTAAAAGGGAGGTCTTCCTTCCCTTCCCTCTGATCCTAGTCTATCAGGTCTAATCAGGAGTGGCTGCATTGTCTTCTTCTGTGGCCTGGTAAGGCTGCTCCCCACTCTGGGGAAGGTGATCAAAGAGCAGGCCAATCAGTTCATGTCAGAGACAGTCCCTGTCGCCATTACTATGGAGGCCACTTAGATACTGAACTGCCATAGGCTACCTCAGTGCAGGGGTTCCAGGCCATCTCCATGAGTGGTCCTTGGCTGGAGTATCAGTTTCAGAAAAGACCCCTGTGCCCGGACTTTTAGGATCTGTTGCTGTCCTTGTGGAGCTGCTGCCCTCTCCAGGTCTTACTATCCCCCACTTCTTTTATAAATTCCCTGTACTTTGCCCAAAGTTTGGCTATGAGTCTCAACATTTGCCTCGATACCCTGCAGGGTAGAGCCTTTAAGAGGCCCTCTATGGTAGTCTCCTGTCCTGTTTCCTGTTTTCTCCCTGCTCTGATGCCCATCCTCTTTGTCTTTCTGAATGCGGATTGAGCATCTTAGCCAGAGTCCTCCTTCCTGATTTCATACCTTAAGTGTGTAAATTTTAGTATGTTTATCCTATATTATATGTCTAGTATCCACTTATGAGTGAGTATATTCCCTATGTGTCTTTCTGCTTCTGGGATACCTCACTCAGGATGATCTTTTCCAGTTCCCACCATTTACCTGCAAATTTCATGATTTCCTTGTTTTTTTTTTTTTGTTTTTTTTTAATCGCTGGGTCAGGGAAGAAATAAAGAAAGAAATTAAAGTCTTCCTAGAATTCAATGAAAGCGAAGACACAACATACCCAAACTTATGGGACACAATGAAAGCAGTGCTAAGAGGAAAGTTCATAGCATTAAGTGCCTTCAAGAAGAAATTCGAGACATGTCATTCAAGCAACTTAATGGCTCACCTAAAAGCCCTAGGGAAAAAAAAAAGAAGACACACCAAAAAGGAGTAGATGGCTGGAAATAATCAAACTCAGGGCTGAAATCAATAAATTAGAAACAAATAAAACAATTCAAAGAATCAATAAAACCATGAGCTGGTTCTTTGAGAAAATCAACAAGAGAGAAAAATCCTTAGCCAAACTATAGTTTTATATTTTACAATCGGGTCCATAATCTAGCTTTTCTGAAGGATAAAGGTCTGTATTTCAGTTTGTTTTTCTTTTTTATTCTCTTTGCCTGAGGAGGTGTTTCAGTACCATGTTGAAAGCATTATTTGGTCTACATTTTATTTGTCAAAGATCAGCTTTTTTATTTATGTGAATCTTTTGCTGGACTCTCTGTGGATTCGGAGGGGGGAGGAGTGCTTAAAAGCAGAACTTGGGTGCTCTGCAAAAACAATTCCTTGTCTTTATTATTATTATTATTGTTATTATTATTATTTATAACTTACTCACTTTATACCCCAATTGCAGCCCATTCCCTCAACTCCTCCTGGTCCACTTTCCCTCTTTCTTCCCTACTATATCCTTCCCCTTGTCCATTGAAAAGAGGAGTCTTCCTCCCCTGCCATCTGACTCTAACTTAGCAAGTGTCTTCAGGACTGCCTGGATCCTCTTCCTCTGTGGCTTGGTAAGGCTGCATTGCCAGGAGGAAGTGATCAAAGAGCAGGCAACTGAGTTCATGACAGAGTCAGCCCCTGTTCCTCTTACTTGGGAACCCTCATGGAGACTGAGCTGCCCATCTCCTATACCTGAGCACATGACCTTGATCCTTGGTTGGTGCATCTGTCTCTGCAGGGAACCCTGGGCTCAGATTTTTTAGTGTTTTTAGTCTCCTTGTGGAGCTCCTGTCCCTTCCAGGTTCTTCTATCCACTACCCCCACCCCCTTCTTCCATAAGACTCCCTGCACTCTGCCCAAAGTATTGCTGTGAGTCCCAGCATGTGCTTTGATCCCCTCCCTGTTGGGTAAAGCCTTTCAGAAGCCCTCTATAGTAGGTTCCTGTCTGTTCCTGCTCTTCCACTGCTTCTAATGTTTATACTATTTGCCATTCTGAATGAGATTTAAGCATCCTCCATAGGGTCCTACTTGGTGTTTAGCTCCTTTAGTTCTGTAGATTTTAGTATAGATTTCCTATCTGTTTATAAGTGAGTATATAGCATGCGTGCCTTTCTGCTTCTAGGTTACCTCAGTCAGGATGATCTTTTCTAGTTGAATCCATTTGACTGCGTATTTCATGATTTTCTTGTTTGTAATAGGTGAGTAGTATGCCATTGTGTAAATGTACCACAATTTCTGTATCCATTTTTCCATTGAGGGACATATAGTTTATTGCCAGATTCTGACTATTACAAATAAAGCTGCTTTGAACATAATTGAACAAATGTCCTTTTTGAATGATGGGGCATCTTTCAGATATATGCCAGGAGTGATATAGATGAATCTTGAGGTAGCACTATTACCCATTTTCTGAGAAAGTGCCAGATTGATTTCCAAAGTAGTTGTACTAGATTGCACTCACACTAGCAAAGGAGGAGGTTTCCCCTATCTCCACATCCTCTCCAGCATGTGTTGCCACTTGAGTTTTTTTTTTTTATCTTAGCCATTCTATTGGTAAAAGATGGAATCTCAGAGTTGTTTTGATTTGCAGTTACCTGATGACTGAGGATATTGAGCATTTCTTTAAGTGTTTCTCTGCTATTCAATATTGCTCTGTTGAGAATTCTGTTTTTCTCTGTACCTTATCTTTTATTAAATTTTTATTTTTAATATTATTTACAGTTTATTAAGTTTGTATCCCAACTGTAGCCTACTCCCTCATTCCCTCCCAATCCCACACTCCCTCCCTCATCTCCTCTCTGCCCCTATCCAAGTCCACTGATAGGGGAGGTCCTCCTCCCCTTCCATCTGACCCTAGCTTATCAGGTATTTTCAGGACTGGCTGCAAGTCCTCCTCTGTGGCCTAGCAAGGCTGCTCATTCCTCGGGGGCATGAAAGGGGAGGTCAAAGAGCCAGCCATTGAGTTCATGTCAGAAATAATTCTTGTTCCCCCATACTAAGGTACCCACTTGGATACTGACCTACCATGGGCTACATCTGAGCAGGGGTTCTAGGTTATATCCATACATAGTCCTTGGTTGGAGAATCAGTCTCAGAAAAGATCCCTGTGCCCAGATATATTTGGTCCTTGTGGAGCTCCTGTCCTCTCCAGATTATTCTAACTCCCACTTCTTTCATATGATTTCCTCTACTCTGCCAAAGATTTGGTTATGAGTTTCAGCATCTGCTTTGATACATTGCTAGATAGAGTCTTTCAGAGGCCTTCAGTGGTAGGCTCCTGTCCTGTTACTTCATCTGTCCTACAACCAATGTCCATCCCATTTGTCTTTCTAAGTGAGGTTCGATCATATTACCCCTGGTCCTCTTTCTTGTTTATTTTCTTTAGGTGTGCAGATTTTAGTATGTTTATCCTATCTTATCAGTCTAGTACTCATTTATAAGTGAGTATGTTTATCCTATATTATATGTCTAATATCCACTTAGGAGTGAGTATATACCCTGTGTGTCTTTTTGCTTATGGGACACCTCACTCAGGATGATCTTTTCTAGATACCACCATTTCCCTGCAAATTTCATGATTTCCTTGTTTTTAATTGCTGAGTAGTATTCCATTGTGTAAAAGTACCACACTTTCTGTATCCATTCCTCCTTGATGGACATCTGGGTTGTTTCCAGGTTCTGGCTATTATGAATAAAGCTGCTACAAACATGGTTGAAGAAGTGGGGAAGATCTAAGAACTCATTGGCACAGGAGCCAACTTCCTAAACAGAACACCAACAGCACGGGCTCTAAGAGCAACAATCAATAAATGGGACATCATGAAACTGAAAAGCTTCTGTAAAGCAAAAGACACTGTAGTCAGAACAAAACTACAGCCTATCAGACTGGGAAAGGATTTTCACCAATGTTATATCTGACAGAGGGTTGATATCAAGAATATATAAAGAAATAAAGAAGTTAAAAAGCAATAAATCAAGCAATCAAATTAAAAAATGTAGTAGGAGCTAAACAGAGAATTCTCTATAGAGGAATATAGAATGGAAGAGAAACACTTAAAGAGATGCTCAATGTTCTTAGCCATCAGAGAGATGCAAATCAAAACGACCCTGAGATTTCGCCTTACACCCTTCAGAATGGCTAAGACCAAAAACTCAAGTGACAACACATGCTGGAGAGATTGTGGAGAAAGGGGAACCCTCCTCCACTGCTGGTGGGAATGTAAACTTGTACAACCACTCTGGAAATCAATCTGGTGCTTTCTCAGACAATTACGAATAGTGCTTCCTTAAGATCCAGCTATACCACTCCTAGGCATATATCCAAATGCTCAAGTACACAATAAGGACATTTGCTCTGTATCCCATTTTTAATTGGATTTTCTGGAAGGAAATTAGACACCACCAATTGTTGGTGTCTAATTTCTTGAGTTCTTTATATATACTAGGTATTATCCCTCTGTCAGATGTAGGGTTGGTGAAGATCTTTTTCCTGTCTGTAGGCTGTCATTTGGTTCCATTGACAGTGCCTTTGCTTTACAGAAGCTTTTCAGTTTCATGAAGTTCCAATTATTAATCATTGATCTTAGAGCACGAGCTAATGATATTCTGTTCAGGAAGTTGTCTCCTGTGCCACTGAGTTTAAGGCTCTTCCCGACTTTTTCTTCCAACAGACTTAGTGTGTCTGGTTTTAAGTTGAGGTCTTTCTGCTTGGGCTTTAATTTTGTGCAGGGTGATAGATATGGGTCTAATTGCATTTTTTTCTACATATGGAAATCCAGTTCGACAAGCACCAATTTTTGAAGATGCTGTCTTTTTTTCATTGTATGGTTTTGGCTTCTTTGTAAAAAATTGAGTTTCCGTAGGTGTGTGGGTTTATTTCTGGGTCTTCAATTTGATTCCATTGGTCTACCAGTCTGTTTCTAAGACAGTCCCATGCTGTTTTTATTACTGTTGCTCTATAGTACAGCTTGAGATCTGGGATGCAGATACCTCCAGAAGATCTGTTATTGTACAGAATTGTTTTAGCTATTCTAGGGTTTTTGTTTTTCCTTATGAAATTGAGAGTTGTTCTTTCAAAGTCTGTAAAAAAAAATGTGTTAGTATTTTGATGAGAATTGTATTGAATCTGTAGATTGCTTTTAGTAGGATAGCCATTTTCACTATGTTAATCCTACTGATCCATGATCATGAGATATCTTTCCATCTTCTAGTGTCTTTTTCAATTTCTTACTTCAGAGACTTGAAGTTTTTTTCCATACAAGTTTGCTTGTCTAGAGTTACACCAAGATATTTTATAGTTTTTATGGCTATTGTGAAGTGTGTTGTTTCCCTAATTTCTTTCTCAGCCCATTTGTCTTTTGAATATAGGAGGGCTACTGATTTTTTTAAGTTAATTTTATATCTAGCCACCTTCCTGAAGGAGTTTATCAGCATTAGGAGTTCTCTGATAGGTATTTTGGGGTTGCTTTTGTATTCTATCATATCATCCTTGAATAGTGATACTTTGGCTTCTTCTTTTCCGATTTTAATCTTCTTGATTTCCTTTAGTTGTCATATTGCTATAGCTGGGATTTCAAATACCACACCAATGAGATATGGAGAGAGTGGGCAGCCTTGCTTTGTCCCTGATTTCAGTGGGATGGAATTAAGTTTCTCTCTGTTTAGTTTGATGTTTGCTATAGGCTTGCTGTATATTGCCTTTATTGTATTTAGATATGTGCCTTGTATCCTTGATCTCTCCATGGCTTTAAACATGAACAAGTCTTGGATCTTATTAAATGCTTTTTCCACATCTAAGGAGATGATCATGTGGTTTTTTTCTTTCAATTTTTTTTTTGTGGTGCATTACATTGTTTGATTTCTCTATATTAAGCTACCCCTGCATGCCTGAGATGAAGCTTACTTTGTCACACTGGGTGTTATCTTTGATGTGTTCTTGGATTACATTTGCTAGTACTTTATTGAATATTTTTGTGTCAATGTTCATAAGGGAAATTGGTCTGAAATTGGTCTTTGTGCAATTTAGGTATCAAGGTGATTATAGCTTCAGAGAATGAGTTTGGTAAGGTTCCTTCTGTTTCCGTTTTGAGGAATAGTTTGAAGAGTATTGGTATTAACCCTTCTTTGAAGGTAGAATTCTGTGTTGAAACCAAATGGCCCTGTGCTCTTTTTAGGTGGGAGACTTTTGGTGACAGCTTCTATTTCCTTAGGGGATATAGGATTATTTGATTTATTTACCTGATCTTGATTCAGCTTTGATAAGTGGAATCTATCAAGAAAATTGTACATTTTATTTAGATTTTCAAATTTTGTGGTACATAGGCTTTTAAAGTAAGACCTAATGATTGTTTGGATTTCCTCAGTGTCTGTTGTTATGTCCCCATTTTCATTTCTGATTATGTTCATTTGGATAGTGTCTCTTTGTCTTTTAGTTTGGCTAAGTATTTGTCTATATTGTTGATTTTCTCAAAGAAATGTTCTCTTTGTTTCTAGCTTAGTGATTTCAGCCCTGAGTTTGATTATTTCCAGCTGTTTATGCTCTGGGGTGTGTCTGCTTCTTTATTTCTAGCAGTTTCAAATGAGGTATTAATTTGCTTGTATGAGATGTTTTAAATTTCTTTATGAAGGCATTTAGTACTATGAATTTTTCTCTTAGCACTGCTTTCATTGTGTTTCTTAAGTTTGGGTATATTGTGCCTTCATTTTCATTGACTTCTAGGAAGTCTATATATATTTTTTAAAATTTCATCCCTGACTCACCTTCCTTGAGTAGAGGATTTCTCAGTTTCCATGCATATGTAGGATTTTGCTGTTTATGTTGTTGTTGAGGTCCAGCTTTAGTCCATGGTTGTCTGATGCGATATAAGGGATTATTTCAATCTTCTTGTATCTGTTGAGGCTTGCTTTGTGACCAAATAGATGGTCTATTTTGGAGAGGGTTCAATGAGATACTGAGAAAAAGGTAAATTCTACTGTGTTTGGGTGAAAAGTTTTGTAGATGTCTGTTAGGTCCATTTGATTCATGACACCTGTTAGTGTCATTGTTTCTTTGTTTAGTTTTTGTTTTGTTGATTTGTCCTTTTTTGAGAGTGAGGTGTTGAAATCTCCCACTATTAATGTGTGGGGCTCTGTGTGTGAACCTTTTTAATGTTTCTTTTACAAATGTGGGTGCCCTTGTATTCGGGACATAGATATTCAGAACTAAGATGTCTTCTTGGTGAAATTTTCCTTTGATGAGTATGAAGTGACCTTTCTCATCTCTTTTGACTAATTTTGGTTGCAAGCCTATTTTTATTAGATATTAGAATGGCTATTCCTGCTTGCTTCTTGGGTCTATATCTTTGGAAAAAAATCTTCCAGCCCTTTACTCTCAGGTAATGTCTATATTTGTGGCTGAAGTGTGTTTCTTGTATCCAGCAGAAAGTTGAGTCCTATTTAAGCATCCATTCTGTTAGTCTTTTTATTGGAGAGTTGAGTCTATTGATGTTGAGAGAGATTAATGACCAGTGATTGTTAGATCCTTTTATTTTGTTGTTGGTTGTGGTAGTGTGTTTGTGTGCTTGTCTACTTTTAGTTTGCTGTAGTGAAGTTATTTATTTCCTTTGTTTTCCTGGGTGTAGTTAGCCTTCTCGGGTTGTATTTTTTCTTTCCATTTTTATCTTTAGATCTTGAAGTGTTTTGTTTATTTCCTTCACCTGTTTGTTTGTATTTTCCCGCCTTTCATTCAATTTTTTCAGCTGTTTATTTGAACTTTTCTCTCTTTCATTTCTTTTAGTGATTTAATTATTTCCTTTCAAAGGCAACAATCTTTTGGCTGTATCTTCCTGTATTTCTTTATGGATTCTATTTGTTTTTTGTTTTTTGTTTTTGTTTTTTGCTATCATCTTCATAAGCATAGATTTAAGGTCACTGTCTTGAGTTTCACTTATGTTAGCGTATGCAGGGCTGCTTATCTTTGGATAATCAGGTTCTGGAGATGCTATGTTGCTTTGGTTTTTGTTGATTGTGTTATTATGCTGGCCTTTACACATCTGGCTGTCTCAGGCATTGTCAGGTAGTTTCTGGTGCCTCCTAGAGTCCTGAGGGGTGAGGGTGTAGTGGGAAATCCCCTGGGCAGGAAGCTGGCTATTCCCCGAAGGAGCCCCCCTTAGCTTGTTGAGTATGGTCTCTGAATGGCTGGCTTCTCAGGGAATTGCAGAAGCTCTCCTCAGGGGTATGATCCTGTGGGCTAAGTGGGCTCCCTGGACACACAGGAGCTCTGCTCTCACCAGGGGAAGTCCCTGAGACAGCTGCCCTGCCACTGGCTTTCTTGCTCTAAATTTAAGGAGATGCTGCTGGTCAGACCCTGTGTTTGCTGCGTGAAGCCCTTTTGAAGAAAGAGTGAGCCCAGAGGTTTGGTTGGTCTCACTAGGGAGACAGGTTGAGCCTTGGAGCAGTATCTGGGGCTGATGTAGTGGTTTCCAATTATCTGTAGTCTGAGGCTGGAGTTCTGTGCTCCAGCACCCAAAAGGTAAACAGTGGCCAATGAACACAGCACACAGGTATGTGGCTGGAGGCTAGAGACCCTGAGCCTGTGGGAACCCAGGAAATTTTCCAGGGGTTAGTTGGGTGCCCTGAGGATGGACTCACTGTGGAGTTTCCTCAGGAGTGGGAGACTCAGTGTGTGGTGTTTTGGGGCCCACAGTTCAGTCTGGGGCAGTGAGCACAACACACAGTTGTTTGGCTCTGCACTGGTGACGGAGCACCTGCAGGAACCTAGGAATTTTTCTGGGTGTTAGTTGGGTGACCTGAGGTCAGACCTGATTGTTTCCCTCACCATGGGATTTCCTATCCCCTGGGGAACACAATCACTGGTGTGTTGGGGCCCACAATTTGGTCTGTTGGATGCTGTGCAGTCACTGCTACCTGCTGATCAGACACAGTGTGCTGTTGGCACTGCCATCTTGCCAGAGCTTTTCACTAAGGCTGTGCCACTTGATCTGACCTTCACAAGTTTTCACATACCCATCAGAATGGAGTCTGTTGTGATTTGGGGTGTTACTTTTAATTTGTGTGAGATGTTAAAGGGGAAGGAGTAAGGTATTTTACTTCTCCTACTTAGGCTACTTGACCCTCCCTCCCTTCCTTTCTCTTCTCCCTTTCTGCTTCCCTTCCTTCCTTATTTCTGATTTTTAACACATCACATTTATGTGTATGACTGTTTTTCCTTCACCTGTGTATGTATAACTTGTGTGTTCCTGGTTCCCACGAAAGCCGGAAGAAAGTGCCAAATCCTTTGGGACAGAGTAACAGATGGTTGTGATACACCATGTTAATGCTATGAATCAAATCTAGGTCCTCTGCAGGAATAGCCAATCATTGAGCCATATCCAGCTCTGGACCCCGTTTTCTGGTTTTTGAGACAGGGTTTTGTTTTGTACCCTAGGCTGGCCTTCAACTTGAGTTGAGCCTTTTAAAGGTTGGCGTTACAGGTATGCACCACCATGCCTAACTTTTCCCAGGTTGGTTCTGGAAATAAATAAATAAATAAATAAATAAATAAATAAATAAATAAATAGCCAGCAGAACTTGCTAGGGATAGAATATTCTGGTGTATTAAAAATCACACCCTTTCTCCTCTCACAACCAAAAGACATTTGTCTCTGGTATTAACTATGAAGACCTAAGGGAGTTTGTGGTGATAAAGCTAAAATTTTTGACCCTCAAAGTGTATTAACTTGTCTGTACTGAACTGCCAGCAATCAGTCAACAACTTTAGGTTTTTCTGTACTTCACATAGACTCCTCAGAGGTGTCCCTTCATAGATTTCTGCACCAGCACATTGTGATTCTCTACATCTGCCCATCTACCTCTTCAGGATTCCAGGCACAGGTGTACCCATGACCTAGATCTGGCAGATGTCAGAAGGTGTATTTTTTTTTTACTTCAGATTTCTTTCTGTTGCCACTTTACAGCTTGGGCCAGAAGCAAGAGAACTTATTTTAAACAATTTTATTAGCAATATTTTATGTTGAAATTATAATTCTAAAAAAAAATCTCTTTCATCTTGGCACAGCATAATCACTTAAGTCACAATGATTTCTTGAATTAAAATGAGAGATAATAAAAAACAGACTTCTCAAAAGGGACAAAAAGCTTTAAGTTTCTTTCTCTTTCTCCATCTTTTCTAGTCAGCCTTTTCAACAATGAAATTCAACCTTGAAGGTAACTCGGCATGATTTCCATAATGACATAGTATAGTGTAAACTTCGGCACACCAGAGAAGAAAATGATACGTAAAAACAGTCTCACAAGCTGGTCCTGGTGGTAGAACCCATGACAGTAACTACCGGCGAGACTGAGGTAGGAGGATCAGAAGTTCAAGGTCAATCTGGTCTACAAATGGAGTCCAAGGAAGTCCTGAGCCATTGTCTCAAATTAACATATAAAGGAAGGGTTAGAGGTATAGCCCTGTGGTAGATCTCCTGCCTAGAATTCCCCAGTGAGGGGATGGAGGTATGTTTCAGTGGTAAAACACCTGGCTACAACTCCCCAGAGGAAGAGTGGGACTTGGCTCACATCACATATGCAAAGCCCTGAGTTCAATGCCCAGAAATAGAAAAATAGCAAAGATTTGGGTACACAAAATCTTGGACAAAAATAACATGGTAGCCCTTTTAGCAAAGGGCCAGGTGAGAGGGCTCTCTGGACTAGTTGGAGAAACCACTGCCTATGATATTGTTATTTGTGTTCTAGCAGCTTTGGATTCTAGATGTCAGCAATCAACTCAGCCGGTTTTACATGTTGTTTTTTTTTTTATTTATTTTGGTTATAAGTCCTTTTCCTGTGATGTCAGTTTCACCATGAAACACAGATTGGGAGCCTGTTAAGTTTTTTCCCGCTACTCTAGAGTGATGTAGGGTGGAACCCTATATACTAACATTTCTCATGATGACTCAAAATCAACATGTCTGTTCATTTGGTTTGACATGTTGAGAAGAAAACTACTCAATTTCTTTGTCATAGCACCCACTGAGTATAAAGCTTGTCTTCAAGACAGTGACAACATTTCTGTTTATAGGTTCATCAACCATGGAAATCACCAGCATCAGGACCCCTCTCTGATTTCAAAATATATCACTGTACTTTGCCATGATGTTCCAGCAGAATCTAACTCTGTCTGTCCTTAACCCTTAGGAATGCCAAGGCCAATGTCATAGAGCAATCTGCTTGCATTGCCTTGCTGAGCCACCAAGCACTGTACAGAGATCCTGGTCACTAACTACAGACATGGCATTTAGTTTTCCTAATACAACCAGCAATGTCTTCATTTGGTGCAGTTCCTTCCCAATGTTGCAGGGAAGGCTTGGTAGTGAGAGGTTTCCTACCTTTTGCACATTAGAAAGTATTTATTTAATGTGGGCTTTGCTTATTTGTTTTTAAATTATGTGCATGTGGCTATTTCTCTGTGTGAGTACGTGTCAGTCAATACAGTGCCCTTGGAAGCCTAAAGACAGGTTCAAATCCTCTGGAACTGGAGTAGCAGGTACCTTGAACCCTAATGTGGGTACTGGAAACTGAACCTAGCTTCTCTGCAAGAGCGGTGATTACCATAAAGCCGTCTCTCTAGCCTCATTTAATATTCATTCTTGAGGATTTTTTTTTGTTAGATATAAAATTCTCAGTTGGAAAATTGGCATTTATTATTATTATTTTAGAATTCAAAAAATATTTGACTTCCAATGCCAATGAGAAAGCAGGCATCATTCTGATGTGTGGTATCATGAGCACTGTGATTGTTTTCTGAGAATACCTGATACGTGCCAGGAATTTAGAAATAATGAGCTGAAGCACGACTCTATAAATGTGTTGACTTTCTTGGCCTTTGTTGAAATTATTTGATCTGTGGGTTGAGGTGGACCATTCAATAGGACAAATTTGTCTCTTATTTATTTGAATAAAATTTCTTCCTTCATCTTATCTCTTCTTTCCTTCTGTAACTCTGTTTGTAAGTGTGGGTGTGGTGTGTTTTTGTGTATTTAGTGTGTGCCCTGTGTGTCTCTGTGTGTGTATAGTAGTGTCTGTATGTGTGCATGCATGTTTATATGTGTTCTGGTAGCTTATGCCTTTGTTACTTTCTGTAGTTTCCTTCAGTTACTTTTATTTCTGTGACTATGGATGATTTTATTGGTTTACTTTATATTCCACATCCATGTTTTCTACAGTTTTTCTATGCCAAATATTTACACGCACCTTATTATGTCCCAATATCACAGTCATCTTTTATTATCTTTTAAAATATATTGCTAGATTCACGTTTTGAAACTATGTTAATGACATTTGTTTCTCCATACATGAGACAGCTGTTACTTCCTTCAGTTTTTTTTTTTTCTTTTTAATCACTGCCTACTTTCCCAAGCTAGATGTTCAACCTTTCTAGATGAGCAGGATCCATCCTGTAACTCTAGGACACAGTCTTTAGATAACAAAATTACAGTGGCGCTCTGCTCCCATAATAAAGACCTTTTCTGGCACTAGAACAGAAACATCACTGAAACAATCTAGGAAAGATCTGAGTGGAGTGTCTAGGGTGGCACATTCAGGAATGGGTGTCTTCCTCTAGGGGAGGATAGACTGGGGCCGAGATGGCCTTCTGGATAGATCCATCACAGAATTAAGTAACAGTGCTTAAGGAAACCACAGTGATGATGGCAAGTATGTTTAGGTGCTGCACTCTGTGGAGGTATTACTCTTAGCATGTATGTAGGCACAGTTTAACTTTACAGAAGAGGAGACTGAGACTTTGAGAGTAAAATGTGAAATCTACCCACCCCAGCATACCTCATCCCCCATTCCAACTTTCCTCACTCTCACCCCAGCATGCCTCACTCTAACCCTAGTGTATCTAACTCCCTACTTCCAAGAGGCTGAGTGGGAGAGAAAGGACAGGGCATTTCTCATCTGTGTCCTCCACATTTCTGTTCCACAGAGCAGAGGCCCATCTGTGCTTCCCGCCCTTCAAACACTCTTTCTTTCCTTCCTCCCTTCAAGTTTTGGATATCTCACATCTTTTCAGCGTGGCTACCTCCTTCAAGAGATGACCACCCCTGATGACTACCTAGTTGTCCACATCTCTCATCTCTGTAAACACCCAAGAAACTGGAGTCTCCTCAATTAAACCATTTGGGTGGTAGCATGTTCTTGCCATATCCCTAAGTGATATAAAGAACACTGTATTTGAGATTAGTTAGATTAATTCAATTGATATAAAGACATCCAGACCCTAGAGATAAGTTTGGGTGGTGAGTACATCACGGAAGGAACTGAGTGATGAGCAAATAGTGTTGGCAGCGAGGTGAGGGGTTGTTGGCAGCTATGAAGCTGTACCGGGCCTGGCTTTGGTACTTGGTTTTGACTATAGTTATGAAGCCCTTAGAGCTAATGCCAAATTACTGCCTAACTTCAAACTTTTGTTTTTCATAGGCTTCCAACACTCTACTTCCAAGGCAGTTGCCCACCTCTCTCAAGAGATTTAAGAAATGCCCATGAGGAAATGATTTTGAAAAGGAGGCTGACATTCATAGTTACCAGGGGTAGAAGCAGTAGGCCACTGGGTTAGCTATTCTTCTCTTCATTTTAGTTCTGATTTTAAAATGGGATGAGAAAAGTTAAGAGAAATTTCCATTTTTTGCACCCTTGGGGCTTCCCACTTCTCTGCCATGCTGGGTTTAGGGACAGAGAGGAATTGGCCTAATGTAGCCTTACATGGCCCCACTTTAGGTTTGTTTACCTCCTGGTGGGCAGAGAGGGAACCTCCAGTTTTTAAGAGGGAAAGAAATTAAATCTGAAGTAGGAATGAGCTTACCTGTGCATTTCATGGCTTTTTGCAATGTTAAAAAATAAAACCAAACAAACCTTTGCCAATGTTTGCTTTTAATAGTGTCTGCCTTGGTGAAATTATTCAGCTTTCCAACTGTGATTTCAAAGGTTCTTGGTGTAGTGGGGGCATTTACAAATTGCTTTTAGAAATTAATAGCAAAGTATAAGAGGGAAGAAATAATCAAACAGGTATTAGTGAGGAAAATTCAAAGGGAATATGGAAAAGTATGCATGAATGATGGATGTGTAGGTAGATGGATCCAGGGGTGGGTGAGTAAGTGGGTGAATGGTTGAATGGGTGGATATATAAATGGGTGGGTGGCTGGGTGGGTGGATAGATGAGTTGATAGGTGAATGGATAAATAGGTGGGTGAGCAGATGGGTAGGTTGGTGGATAGATGAACGAATGGGTGGATAGATGGGTTATAGGAATAATGGTTGGAGAACCAATATGCCTATACTTACCCTGAGAGACTAGAAGAAAATCTCTGAAAAATTCCTCCTGAGAAGCTTCCTAAGCATTTGGCAACAGAGTTCAGAAAAGGTTGTGGACTTGAACCAGGTTTGGTGTAGAGAGTAAGCCATAGCATTGATGTTAGCCTAATATGCCTTGAGAGGTAAGAGAACTCAGAAAGCGACAGTTTTGGGGATGGAAGACTGATATGTGACAGCACTCAGGGTTTTTGTGGACCCTGGGAGTAGAGAGACATTTCTCAAGATACCACAGCCATTCTGCACTCCACCAAGAACAAGCAGTGTGTGTGTGTTTGGGGAGGGGGGGGGTTGCTTCTCTTCCTTGCAGAATTACATTTTCTTTGATTTTGCTTGGATTTTGAGCTGACAGAGCATCCTACCAGGATTTATTTTATCAGACCATTTGGATCTATGATTTGGCCCAGGAAAGTGTTATAGAGATTAGAGTCTCTCTATATACAGATATATCTATTTGTAGATATAGATATAGGGTATATATATATATGCTATTTCTCAGTTCATAGGTGAACTGCTTCCAAATTTTATTTTTGCTCTATAGGCTTTGAAGGCCTTTTTTCTAAAGCATGAAGGGGAGATTTTAGGAGCTGGGGTTTTACTAGGTATGCTAGTTACTTTTTGCCAGCTTACCATAAACTAGAGTCCACGAGATTTGTTCATTGGCTTGTCTGTGAAAACATTTTCTTGGTTAATGATTGATGCAAATGGTCCTGGTTTATATAAGCTAAACATGCTGTAGAGAACAAGGCAGTCAGCAATTCCCATGAGCATCATTTTTCCCTGTTCCCCACATTGGCTGTCCATATGAATGTGGGGAGCACATGGCCCCAGCCCCAGATCCATCAGCCACTTTGTTTTGCTTTTGTTGAAGTCAGAGTACTGTTGTGTAGCTCAGGCTGGCTTAGACTTACTATGGCCCAGGCTGGCTTCTCACTTGCTGCCCTCTTGCCTCAGACTCTTGAGGGCTCAATATCAAAGGTCTAAGCCACTATGCTTGTGTCCAGGGATATTCAGCAGTATCCCTGAATGTTTGATGCTATCTTTGAGCAAGTGTGATTAAAAGCAAATGAAAATCACATTAATAAATGGCATGGTTGTTACAGAAATATTGGAGAAACAGAAGTGTGTTTACCTATGGGATCTAGCATCACACCAACTGTCTACCATAACAAAATTTAAAATCTCTTATTTTACAAAATGCTGATTACAAGATACTGAAATTAGATTTAGAATCCATGTCTGTCTGGTCCCAAGTACATGTGTTTTCCTGTTTACTTGGAGCCATATGCATAGAGGCACACAAAGATGAGGCTGGGACTGGCTACTAATTAGTGGAGTCTGAAAAATACAAAGGCAAAGCTCCTATAGAGCAAGCTGACAGTGACCAGAGCATTAATTCGAGTGTACAGAGTCTCCACGCAGGGGCCTCTTTATAGGTCTCAGGCTCACAGAGCTGGACATGGGTAAAGTAGGCTGAGAACGACAGTCACACTTAAAAACAAACAAATAGCCCACTGAAGAGCATGTGTGGGCTTTGTGATGACTTCCAGTTTTGCCTGGACCACATTTGGATCAAAGCTTCACAGTCCCGTGTGGGCATAGTTCCCTTTTCATAGTCACTGGAGAAGGCTCATCAACCAGTTACTGGATTCCAGGGAAAAGTGTTCCAGAGGTTCACCTGGAGTTAGAGAACTTTAAAGAGTGTATGAAATAAATGTGTGTTGAGTAATGATATTATCAGAGTCTATCCTAACTAGTTATGGCCCACCTTTCTTGCAAACCTGCATTAATGAGAAGTACTCAGAAGCCAAGGTTAGAAGCTTGCTTCAGTTGCTGATGCCTTTACCCAATTGCTGCAACCCAGGGAAGCAGTATGGGGCAGCTGATGGTTTGGGAAGACCTAGCATCAGGTATCCATCAAAGTATAGGTGCCAGCTATGTCTCAAAGCATGAGAGAAGGAGCATTGAATTTAGTGAGCAGACACATACCTCTCCAATGTCATCCCCACAAAGTCCTTTGCCACCCATAGTTAGCATTTAATCTGAAAAAGCTTTGTTTAAGTGGCTACCGAGGGAAGGATATGGCAGAGGGAATAAGAGGGACTAGGTCTCAGGGCTGTCTGATCCAGATCCTTAAATCACATTATAAATCTTCTGCCGTAAATCACTGCTACCCTATCTCTCAGCTGGTGTCATTCTTAGTCACATGATTTCAGAGCCAGCATAACTTCCCCTCTTCTCAGGAAGGGTCCAGCCAGCAAGTCAGCTTCCTGCAGCCTACCTGACACCAGCAGCCAGCTAGGGTTTAGGATTTCAGGGCATAGGTATTCTGAAGACCCTCTTCTTGGAGCCACCTGACCTGTCCAAGCCTCAGGGGAGTCCTCTCTACCCCTAAGTATCTTCCATAACTTCTTGCACATTTCCTTCCATGTCCTGCACATTCTTCCTATATGCCATGGTAACATAAAGGAAATCAGATTTGACAGGTGACACTGATCCTTATGTAACCCCTGTAGAGACAATATAGGGAGGTGCTAGGTGCCTGTATAGAGCAGTCATGGGGAATCCATTCTGTGCTTAGGAAAAAGTTGCAAGGCAGGTGTGGTTAGGGTCTTGCAGTTGGCTTTGTGGAAATGTTTCCATTGTGCCATCAAAGATGACTTTCAGGAGGATCAAGTACACTGTCTCTAGTGGCTTTCACTATGACTACCAGAAAGAGAAAAGGAAGGGTGGGCATGCTGCGGTAACCATCAGGGATTTATGCACTGTTTTTCTTTACGGGGTGTTGGTACTTCCAGGCACTCTCTATAGTAATATTCAGAATCTCTGTTTGAGCTCCGGTGCTGCCTAGGGCAGTCTGCTAGACGATAGACAGGCGGGCCTTTGATTGGGCTTCTTGGGTCCCAAGATGACAGTTTGTGAGAGTGATTGAGTAGAGCCATTTCCAGAAAAGCCAGGAAGACAGTGGTGAGTGAAATGAAGACGGAAAACAAGGATGCAGCCTCAAGTTAAGATCCTCAGATGGTGACTGTGAAAAGTGTATGCTAAATGGCAGAGCTGCTCAAATCAAAGTGAGAGGCCTGTGTGCTCACACCTATGTCTACACAGCCCATGCTGTCAGGCACTGATGATCAGAATGGTCAATGGGGGGAAGAACTTGCCTTTCCAGGCATTTTGGTCAATTCTGTCTCCAACAAAACAAAACAAAACAAAACAAAACACAATATAGGATCTAGAAGTCTGAACTTGGTTTTACAGTATAAAGATAAAGGTTCTGGCCTGGGAGGAGGTAAATGAAGATCTGAAGGAATATGGGTGGAACCTGATGATGTCTGTTATATCATTGTATTTAAACCCAGTCCAAGGGCCGAAGAGATGGCTCACCAGTTAGTAGGGCTTTTGTAGAGGACTAGAGTTCAGTTCCAAGCATCAACATCACCTAACTTCAGTTCCAGGTAGTCTGATGATTTATGACTTCCAAAGGCAGCTGTATGTAGGTGTTATATATACATTCTCACAGGTACACATATAATGTACACAAGTAAATTAATCATAATTGCATTCCTGGTGAACACATGAGGAAACTGAAGCTTAAAGAGGTCAAGTAAGTAGATTGCACAACTACTAAATAGAATTTAAATATAGATTCTCTGACTTCTGACTCTTTCCATGTATGAGAATGTGACCCTGGGACAGGATTGGCTCATTGACCTTGGCTCTTCTGGGTGGATATGAAATGATAGGTGATGGTCATGGTCCCAAGCAAGGCAGAAGAGTTACTGTAACAGACAGCACAGTCCCAGGATGCGATCCCATGTCCAGGATCTGCTGACAAAGTTTGAACTCCATTACTTTTGCTCTTCCTGGGCAGGTCAGTGGAAGTGGGGCTGATGTTAAAGTAAGGTTCTGGCTTGTAAGGATGATGATACCAAACTTTTTCCATATTACTATAAAATGATATACTTTTTATTGTTTTAGGAGCTGGATACAAATGGAGCTTTGTCCATTTGTATGTTGATAGACACCAGTCCTATTCCACATCTCGGTGATTGTGCAAAATGCTGCACAAAATAAGAGTGTGTAAGAACACCTATACAATGCTCATCTAGAATCTTCAGGAATAACATAGCTGGGTCATGTGGTAAATTCTAGATTCAGGTGTTTGAGGATCCTCAACCTTGATTCCTACAGTTGCTGAACTAATTTATATTTCTACCAGAAGTTAATAAGTGTCCCCTAAACCACTAACATTTGCTGATTTCTTCATATGCATCTGGCTTGGACAAGATGATATCTAAAGGAAATTTTGATTTGCATTTCTAGGAGGGGCTCCTGAAGGAATCAGTCATAGAGCTGTGAACCACACTCTTTGATGGCACTGTGTTAAACACAAACCACAAATGAGCTGACATTACAGACAGCACAACAGAGACCAAGGAAAGAAAACGTACTCCATCAAGGTCATTCTGTCTCTAGGACTCCAGGTCGGAGGGCGTGCTCAAGAGGTTAAATTCTATGCTACATCACACAGCACAGGAATAGAAGATGATTTTTCCTGGGTGTCTTTTAGAGTATCAGGTGGATTAGAGAAGGGTCACCCAATTGTCTGTGACTAAAAATCAGGTGTTCTAAAGAGTTCCCACCTGAGAAGAGACTTGGCTTTTGTTTTCTTCTATGATTGTCTCAGTGGCTTATGTTTGTTGTCAGATGGTCCTTATCATTATGGGGTTAGGGACTTCCGGTTAATCAACTCAAAGCGGGCAAATACCAACTTCTCAAGTGTTCTAGCAAAAGTCCCAAGACATAGAGTCATTGGCTCACCTTGAATCATATGCCAGTCTCAGAGCCAATCTCTTTATTCTGATTGGAAGCTCAAAAGTGGCTAAGGTTGGAGTATGGGTGTATGTGTGTCCTGTGTGTGTGTGTGTGTGTGTGTGTGTGTGTGAGAGAGAGAGAGAGAGAGAGAGAGAGAGAGAGAGAGAGAGAGAGAAAGAGAGAGAGTAATATAGTTTTCAGATAGAGGACAGTTTGATTCCTCGGAGGAAGATTTAGAAGATGAGCATTCCCATAGTGTAAAGTCCATCATGAGACGCTTCCAAGATATGGGAAGCCTGAGGCCATCCATTTCTGTGTAATTAAATTTTTTTTTCTTTAAAATCTTAAGGTGCTCTAGCTGAGCATGAGATGGGGATTCATTATGCCATTGAGTTTTCAGGGAAATGTTCCCAGGGACCTGGAAAGGGAGAGAAAGGGAAAGGGAAAAGGAAAGAAAAAGGGAAGAGGTAAGAGAAGGCGGCCCAGGGTGACAGGTGCAATGAAGGCTGGTGGTGCTCCATGGCCTCCTTTGCTAAGCTGGTTTCTGATCCCTCAGTCGTTCCTGGTGGTTGATAGAGACTCAGCTCTCTGGAGCACTGCCCTGGGCTGACAGTTTTCACCTTCTGGGGGTTGGTTCATAGCCAAGAAAGGACTGACTTAAGGGAGGTATGAAAGACAATTAGAGCAAGCTCCTTGCCTCCCCAGAGGGCTCTGTATGATCAGCCTGAGGCCAAGTTTCAGACTTTGACAGAAGCTACATCTTTGCCTAGCATCCCTACTTTCCTCTGTAGGTTTACATAAGAAACACCTTTCTGAGGCAAACAAAACAGACATGGGAAGAGGGAGAAAAATAGGGAACAAGATAGGAGCCTATTACAGAGGGCATCGGAAAGTCTCTACCCAGCAGGGTATCAGAACACATGCTGAGACTCATAGCCAAACTTTGGGCAGAGTGCAGGGAATCTTATGAAAGAAGGGGAAGATAGAAAAACCTGGAGGGAACAGGAGCTCCACAAGGAGAATAACAGAACCAAAACATCTGGGCACAGGAGTCTTTTCTGAGTCTGATACTCCAAACAAGGACAATGCATGGAGATAACCTAGAATCCCTTCACAATTAGAGCAAGATATAGCCCATGGCAGCTCAGTGTCCAAGAGGGTTCCCCAATAAAAGGACCAGAAACCATCTCAGATATGAACTCATGGGCTGGCTCTTTGATCACCTCTACCTGAGTGGGGAGCAGACTTACCAGTCCATAGAGGAAGCCAATGAAGCAAGTCCTGATGAGACCTGATAGGCTAGGGTCACATACAAAGGGAGGAGGACCTTCCCTATTATTGGATTGGGGGGTGCATAGGAGAAGAAGAGGGAAGGTGGGATTGGAAGGGGATGCAGGAAGGGGCTACAGCTGGGATACAAAGTGAATAAACTGTAATTAATAAAAATAAAAATAGCTGCCTTTGGGCTGCAATTTCAGGGCAAGGGTTCAAGATTTGTTTTGATGCTGTACTGTGCAAAGCCGATACAGTTCGTTCCATCTTGGGGCCGAAGAGCGTTGTATATTTATGGTGGCCATTGGTTATAGATCACCCAGCAGAAGAAAAGGGCTGGGATCCTAACAGGCAATCTTAGCTTTCTGTACAACTCTGGAAACCCAAGGAACATCACTGACGATCATTGCCAAGGAGTCCATGAAATAGGAAACAAACCACCGAAATACTATAGATATCTAAGTGTCACTAACACTGACTCCAAAGGAAGAGAAACCAGACTACAGAGAACTTTGCGGATCAAGATTTCTGAATAGCTCCCTGCTTAACTGTTAGCAGCCGTGGAAGTGCCATAATTAACTGACAACAGGTTGCTGTTTATCAATTTGTTACTACTTATGTCGCCAGAAGTACAGAATTCAGTGCTTAGAAAATCCTTGTAATGAAATATTTCTCCTTTATGGAGGCTGTGTTTGTATAGATGAACATTAATTTAAACTTTTTGACCTCATTTGCATTCTAAAATTATGGCACTGTAATTTTCGTCTCCCCAATGCGGTTCACTCTTAATTAATCTTAACCACTCTCAAGCTTTTCTGGTTTCTATTATCACCATTTAAAGTTTCGAAGACTGTTTAATGGATTTAAATCACATATTCAAATTAGTTTTTTTCCCAAAGTTATAATGACTTGAAATTTTTATTTGATTTGGGCCCTGAAAAGTCATTTGATTGTTTTACAATTTAAATCATCTGTGTGGAATAAAATTCATTAACCTTATTTACATGTGTGTGAAAATTATGACACGCTAACCAATTAACATTTTCAAGTTGTGCAGGTTTGCAGCCTGTCACTGTGGCTCAAGCTGCTGCTATCATACTGACTTCCAATGGCACTGTTGTAGAAATCCATCTTACATCTTTGTTGGTAGTTAAGGCTGGAATTGTAGACATGTCATTGTATGGTGTGTGTTGAAACTTTTCCCTTCAGGGTCTTGAGGAGCAGTGGCCTTCTCCAATTCAACACTGCTGTAGTGGAAGGGCCCTTGCTGGGACCCTGAGGGTTTAGGTTTGGAAAGTGTAGAAAAGAGAGGAAGTCCTCAGTGAGTAGAGTCTTGAGTGAGTGTCTATTGTAGGCATGGACCCATAGGACAGTTAACAAAGTTTGACCCCTTTGTATGTGCTGTATAAAATAAACACACAAGCTTCCAGTTGCAGAGGGTTTATCTGTCCTTTCCTCGTTCCCTGGACATCCCTAATTAAGGAGGGAAAGTTCCATTGTGGGGGTGAATCCTTCCTTTTAGAGTCCCACCTTGCAGAAGCAGAACTCTACTCTTCTTTTCATGGATATACTGCTGGAAAGCCTTTTTCAGCCTTCCTTTGTGGGTAGAGATAAAAGTCATGTTGTAGTATAGACATGGCAGCCACAATGCCTAGCAGTAGCTGTGGGTTCAACTGAGGGCTCATCATTAACTCCTTATGAGATCCTCCCATTTCCTATCACTTGGAAACTGACATAGACTCTTCACAGGTCCCCTGAAGACATTCTGCCCCCTCTTTGTAATCATCATTGCCAAGATGATTATGTGGGAGCATAGATCCCATTTATCCTAGTTAATGTTTTATTTTGTGATAAAACACTGATCAAAAGCAACTGGGAGAGAAAGGGGTTTGTTTCAGTTGATGTCTGTAGTTACTCACAGAGGGAAGTCAGGGAAGGAACTCTAGGCAGGAGCTGATGCAGCAACTACTCAGTAACGCAGCTTGCTGACTTGCTCTTTGTGGCTCCCTCAGTCAGCTTTCTTATACAACCCAGAAGAATCACCAGCATGGGGGTGGCACTCTCCACGGCGTGCTGGGCCCTCCCCCAACAGACGCCAATCAAGAAAACACTGGAGAGACTTGCCTATAAGCCAACCTGATAGAGGAATTTTCTCAACTGACGGTCCCCCTTCCCAGTTGATTCTAGCTCCAAGTTAATAGAAAACAAAACCAACCAACCAAACAAACAAAAACACCAAAAAACTCAGATCACCATTGTAGTGAAATGTACTCTGTCCCTGGCTTCCTACTGGATCCCACATTGGCAGAACTGCTCACTTGGACCAACATGGCCAGACTTCCCTACCCTTACTCCCCAGCCTCAGGGCCTTCACAGATCATTGTACTTACCTAATTTCACTTGCTGTCAAACTCAGAGTACTGATTGTCAGAGTGGATGATCCTCCCATCTCTTCTTTACCAAATCATCTCACATACCATTCTGATCATTCAAGGATTGTTCAGCCTTCCTAAATGGTCTCATGGCCTTATGCAGCTCACACGAGGTCGCTGCAGAAGATGTCATCTATCTATTGCTCCAAGTCTCTGACTCACCTAATTTTCAATTTGCTGTTATGTGCCACAAAACTCTTAATCATAGGGTTAGGGAAGGTAAGCACCAGGTGGCTCTTTGTTTACTCTTGTGAGACGGCCATGTGACTCAGTGCGCAGCTTCATATTTGTTTGTGTTGAATTAGTAGTGATCAGACTCTATAGGAACCTCTTATTTATTTATTTATTTATTTATCTATCTATCTATTTATTTATTTATTTATTTATTTATTTATTTATTGCTTTGTCCTTCTAGGCTTCATATTTATCAAGAAATAAGCCAAGGTAGCCAGCAAAGGCCCATTTCTCCAGCTACCCACCTCACCCTTGGGGATGTGTGGGCTGTAAAATTGGAGCCTGGAAATATGGTTTTGCTTTGTAATCCAGAGTAGCCTTGAAATTATACTCCTTCTGTCTTGATCTTCTAACCACTGGGATTACAAGTGTGTTACACTGTGATCCCTCAACACACACACGTGGTCACAGATAACAGAGTTAAGAAACTATAGCTCAATACACAGTTCACATCTTGGTCTCTGGTCTCCTATTTCTACGTCTCTAAAAAGGAAATAAGTGGATCACTGCTCTGGGGGCCTTTGTCTAAAATGTCAGGCTCCTCTGCAGGTCAGAAGTATATACTTGAAATAAAAAGGCTGATGGGAATCTCTTGCATCACAGATGCTCCTGTAAACAGTCTTAGTCTCACTAGCTCAGCAATGGAACTAGAGTAGATTTGAAGCTCTACTTTACTCTTCATTCCCTATCTGAGGCAAGCAGAATTTTCCTTCTGTCTCTTCAGGAGAAGTCACACACCACCTGCCCATAGAATAGTGCTACCCACATGTGCCACCCATATTGACTGTGAGTTTGGTGCCTCAGTTAATTCAATTTCTAGATGATTCTGAACCCTGTCAGGCTTAGGGAGGGTATAGCTTGCATTCCCAAGTTGGCTTTTTCTTCAACTTTTATTATTTCCCCTCCTCAACCCCCAGGCTATTGGATGGTGCCACCCATATGCTGTTTTCTTGGAAAATCCCTTCACAGATCATTCAAAGTATGCTTTGCCAAACCTAAGCACCTTTCAACTTCGTCCAGTTGATGATCAACCAACCCAGGGAGTATATCCCCAAAGCAGACAAAGACTTAGGAAACTACTATCATCTAGAGACATTTTATAACTATTCAGGACATGATTTTCTTAAGAGGCTACACAGCAGCCTGGGGAGGTGGAAGGAAATATGATTCCCCTGGTTCTGTCCAGGTTGATTAGCGGGCCTTGACACATTCCTGTCCTCTTCATATATATATGTATGTATATATATATATATATATATATATATATATATATATATATGTTGTTGTTTGTTTTGTGGAATGAATGGGTCCTTACTGGGTAACAGCAAATGGCACAGTGTTGCTGGAAGTCTGTTTTCACATTTCCTAGGTGTCAGACCAATGCTAAGTCTATAGTGATCCAGGAAGGTCTGCTAGTGTATATAGTGTATCCCCTAATCCACTGCTGGATTGCATGAGTGAATGCTCAAGGCTTTTTAGTTACAGCCTTAAGGCATAATGACTTTAGTTCTGCTATGGAATAGACTCTGCTTTTATTGCTAGTAAACTCAGAGAAGCTCTATTTCCTGACGCCCCCACTGCACCAACATACCCCGCCTTACCTCTTTGCTTCTATAGCTAGGGGCAGGGATAAAGGCTCATGTTGTTCTGCACTGTACCCAGCATATGTGAATCCACACAGGCTCATTGAGACTGACACTCAGCAGTGACCTTCCTGTACCTCCATTGCAATTACCTATCTGCTGATGCCTCAAGGCCCTGTCCCTTTTATAGTTTTGCTTTCCTCATGTGTGACAGAACAGAAATTATGATTCCAAGTGCTCACTGGCATTTCTATGACTTCATTAGCCTTAAAAACACATTCACTTGACACATAACACAAGAGGAGTCTGATTGCTGAACAGTGATGATTCTGACTTCACAGGCCAGTGCAAGGACCTCAGATCCCCACAAACTTGCCTCTGAGTGATTTAAACACCTTCAGAGTGCCAACCCTGCATCCCTGGTATAGTTATCCATGTTTGTGGATAATTATTGAATAGTGTCTCTCATTTCTGCCAACAGGAATCTAAAAATATGACTTGATTTGAAAATAGGGTATTTGAATATATAAAGTTAACATGAGGTCACAGAGGGCTCAGGATGGACCCACGTTCAGTGATGTCACACTGTGTGAAGACAGATGCAGAGACTGCAGAGATATTGCTACATGACAAAGAACCCTTGAGTATCATAGAAAGCCAAAAAGGCAGGACAGATTCTTTCTATGAATGGAGCAAACATGGCCTGCAGACTGAGAACAGAGTGCTGCCTTAAGCTACTGGCCTATGGTAATTTGTCATGGCTGACTGAGGATATTAATACGTACATACCAACCCCTTATTGATCTTGCATGAATCTTTTTGAGGTGTGGAGCCTCATGCCATCATTGTTGCTAGAACACTTCCTTACCCTGTTGAGGAATTATTTAATAGGATGGGAAGGCCCTAGGGCCTGTAGTAACTTAAACAACGTAATTTATTTTTCTGAGAGTGGTGGAACATTGAGAGAGGGTGTTGTTACATGGCCCAGGGAGGCTGCAAACTCACCATCCTTTTGCCTCTGTCTGTCTAGTGCTAGGATTACACCCAGTGCCATTGTCACTCTGTTCCCCCTCCCTTAAGTGTGACTGCTGTGAGCAGGACTGAGAGGGAAAGAATGGTGGGAATGATCATGGGTGATAGAGTCCTCAGGGAGCTGATGAGCGAGACAAGAAACACACTTATCCAGACTCGGGCTTCATTGAGCAGCCTGTTTAATAGGGGGGAGAAAAAGCTATTTAAAACTTTGGGGAGTGGGTAGAGACTTTCTGTATATCATTATGGGGATCAAGGTGCTGGGAATGTCTTATTTGCATGAAGAAGAATTCCAGGTGTTTGGTGGACATGACCTTATAAGGAGAGAGGAAATATAACCCGGCTACTACTATCTGACTTCCTCTAATGTGGGCAAAGGTGGGAGTGCTGAAGGACTATGTGCTGGGACTTTTAGGGCCTGGGGCATGGAAGGGGGTGGTCTTCACTCCTACTATTCTCAATATGAGATTTCCAGGGTTTGATAGGACTCAACCCCACTCCTGCTCCCGACTGGCTCCTTCTGGGTCCTTGATACTCAAGTCCCACAACCCAGCTATAACTTACATTTATATTGTGATCATAAACACAGAAGCAAGATATTCTAAGGGTTTCTCAGAGCTCAGAAGCCCTTGGGTTAATTTTCCTGATCTCCATAGTGGTAAGGAAATGGCTGTGGCAAATCTCATCTTTTTTGCCCTCATAGTAGTATATATTCACAAGTAAGGGGAAGTGGAGAACTCCTGTTTTTTCATTTCTATTAAAGAAGAATAAGGTCCTCAGCAATTCCTTAGGACCCCTTGGTCAGAGCTTAGGTACAAGTTCTTGCCTTTATGGGTAGGAAGGCATGTAAAAAACTCATGGGTGATAGCTATCCTTGTGGGAGGCAGAATGCTTAGGGCGAAAAAAAAAAGGGGGGATGAGTAGTATTACATTATGTAAATGTACCACAATTTCTTTATCCATTCTTCAGTTGAGGGGTACCTAGGTTGTTTCCAGTTTCTGGCTATTACGAATAAAGCTGCCATGAGCATGGTTGAGCAAATGTTGTTGTATGGTGAGCAACTTTTGGGTATGTGCCCAGGAGTGGTATAGTTGTCTTGAGGTATGGCTATTCCCAGTTTCTGAGAAAGACAGATTGATTTCCAAAGTGGTTGTACAAGTTTGTACTCCTACCAGCAATTGAGGAGTATACCCCTTTTCCCACATCCTCTCCAGTATGTGTTGTCACTTGAGGTTTTGATCTTAGCCATTCTGACAGATGTAAGATGGAATCTCAGAGTCATTTTGATTTTCATTTTCCTGATGACTAAGGACATTAAAAACAAGAATATCATGAAATTTGCAGGCAGATGGATGGAGCGAGAAAAGACCATCCTGAGTGAGGTAACACAGACCTATAAAGACAAACATGACATATACTCACTTATAAGTGGAGTTTAGTCATATAGTACAGGCTAGACATGCTACAATGCTCCGATCCCAAGAAGATAAGCCTGATGTTCATCTTAGGCTTCATATGGGCCCACTAGTTAGGGAAGTGGGGGATATCTCTGACATGCATGCTTTCTGATCACTTCCTCCTGATGGGACTTTCCTACCAGGCCACAATGAAGGAAGACTAACTCAGTCCGACTCCCTTACTCTGGGGAGAGGTGATGCAGGAGGGAGGGTAGAACTGAGAGAATAGGAGGGAGGGGCCTATTAATGATATGTAAATTGAATTAATTAATGAAACAAAGAAAAATTTTAAAAAGAAAGGGGGATGATTTGCCATGGCCCTATGGCTGCCATGCCTACCCGGAAGTAGCCATGCTCTTTCTAGGAGTTATTCGCAAGAACAAGGTTGTTCCATACTTCTTGAGGACCGATCTTTCTCAGGCTCTACTGAGCTCCTGATGGATCAGGGAGAATTGCTTAATCATACTCAGAGACAGAGAAATGTATGATATCCCTTTAAATAAAGGTTCCCAAAGAGATCCACATCCTCATATCCAGAACCTGCCCTGTGTTCTCTCAAAAGGCAAAAATAAGTCTGTAGATATGGCTGAGACTTGAGACACAGGATTATCTATTGAGTCTAACAATTAAAAGGATCATTGGCCCAAGACAGAGACAGAGTTGAGAAGAGGGGCAAAAAGACCAGAGCTAGCATCACCTCTCCTTTCAGAAGTTAGAAATGTAGGCAGCCTCTAGAATCTAGACTAGGAAAGGAACCAATTCTGGTCCAGAGCCTATAATGGGGCACAATCTTCAGGCTCCTTGATTTTAACCCCTGAGAGACATTTAGAACATCCATTCTTAAAACTGTATATGATAAATATATTGCTTCAATTCATTAAATTTGTAGCAATTCTCTTACTTTTGCAGCATCAGTTGAAAACTAACTCAGCCCTAGAATCATGACTTATGTGTACCAGGGTCTAAGTGAAAGTCAGGATGTCCCTTTATTTTTTCCTAAAAGGCTCTCCCAGGATCTCTCTGTGTGTCCAACAGAGGTTGGCCTGGAGTAGCTCACTTGCTTGCCACTCATCTCCATGACCTAGATAAGGAAACACCCCAGACCACCATTCATATGCCACTAGCTTCCTAGTGGACATTGGGGGCAGGGATCTATGATTTTGCTCACAAGGTGCTCACTCAGGCCCAAGTCTCTGTTGACAGTCTGGCTCCATTTCCTTCATTTCCATAGTACAAAGGACTGATAATTGTGACCCCATTTTATCTAGCTACTTATCCCAAATTGAAACATATAATCCTGAAGAAAGAGAGAGGAGGAGGCTCATGAAACTCAGAAAGCTGCAACATTTACAAGGCTCAAGGTTTTTATAACAGACTAACAATTTCTGGGGAAGGGGAGACTCTTTATTGTCAACAAGTTGGGCAGAGAGCTATAGGGGTGCAGCTTTCATGAGAGATCACCAAAGATGAGATGTATCACTTCCATGATTTAGCTGCCTTTGAGTCACTCCTATTTCTGTTTAAGTAAATCCAATAAACTTACTGAATCGCCACACTAGACTTGAGTGGGATTGACTCTTTGGTTCTTTGCTGGTGCCCTAGCTAGGGTGGACGGACATTTGTGATTCATTCCTAATCAAAGTCCTGCAACTCCAGCAGAAGGTCCCTGTGACAATGGGGTTACAGAGGCATGGTATGCAGTGACTAGACAGGGTTGGGAGGCACAACTGGGCCCATAGACCTTGGCTTCCCTGCAAGGAATGATAGATGAAGACTTTTCTGAAGCCTCCTGAAACCAAAGTACAAGACAGGAGAGGAAAACCTTCTCTGCCCTCCTTCACAGAGCTTGTCCCACCCTCGAGGATCAAGTTTCAGCTTGGTAGCTGTGAGACTTTGCATCTTAAAGACAGTAATGGGCTTTAGTAGGTTAGCAGGACATACTGGCTTCTGGTATGAGCATGAGACTGGGCATGCACAGGGAAACTGTGGGTTTGGTTGCTGCAGGCCTGACTAGAACTCTTTTTCTGGAGTCTACAACCACAAATAGTTGGAGCTTTTTAGATTAGACTGCTCCCCAGCCTCACTGCCTCAAGCCCTTCCTCTAGAAAACTGACTCTTCTAGCCTTCTCCGTGTGGGTACTGTGCTGGCTGGTTTTATGTCAACTTGACACAAGAGAGAATTACCTGAAAGGAGGGAACATTAATTGAGGAAATGCTTCCATAAGATCCATGTTTAGGACATTTTCTTAATTACTAATTGACAGGAGTGGATCACTGTGGGTGATGCCATCCTTGGGCTGGTGGTACTCAGGTCTATAAGAAAGCAGGATCAGTTCTGGGAGGATCCCCAGTCCCGCACCAACCCACAGGTGTGCGGCGGGCGCGAACCAATCGTGGGAACCACCACAGACTGAGTGGAGTGGGGGACCATTCTGACCAGTCCACACACTGCAGGGGCACGGGCCAAACGCTTCTGCCAGCAAAAACTCAGTCAGTGTG